>JAJEJO010000154.1:0-382781 GCA_020662805.1 Glaucomys volans | reverse complement strand
TCTTTTCTTTTCTTTTCTTTTCTTTTCTTTTCTTTTCTTTTCTTTTCTTTTCTGTCTCTCTCTGTCTCTGTCTCTCTCTCTCAAATGCAAATGGTCATTCACTAGGTAACTGTTCTGCATCTTGCCATTAACTTGGAGATGTTTCTTATCAGCACTCACTTTTTCATTCTTCTTAATTGTTACTTAATATTAGTTTGGAAAGACTCATAGTACAATAGCAACATTTTATAGAAGTGGGAGGAAGGCAGACATTGGCTATACAATAAGTAATTACAATTAACTATGGAAGAATAAAAGGGTATATTGTTGAATTTAAAATATAGCACATTCTCAGATTTTCCTTACTCTCTCCGTAAGCCCTAAAGGTATCACTCCATATCATTTGGTATACAAAAAGAAAAAAAATTTGTCTTGAAAGATACATCCTATTTAAAGACATAGGGTAACATGCAACACCCTTTAAGAAAATTTTTGTCTGACATTGTATAAACTAGAGAGGCAGTACAGGATATTGGGATGAACACATATTTCGAAATAAGACCAGCTTGGTCTTAAATTCCTACTTTGACATTAATATAAGACTTTGGTAAAGTTACTTAATTCTCTTAGTTTCAGTTTCCCTATTGGTAAGATGAGAATAATAATACCTCTCTCATAGGACCTGTGAAGAACAAATGAAAAAATACTTTAAGCTTTGCTTAGTACCTGGCATATAGCAGGTGTTCATTGAATGTAAGGTACCATCCCCAAGACTCTGCCTATCCAGAATTATTAATTTCCTAAGAGCTCTGGATATGGTGATTTTACTGTGATTATATCTTATAAAACTTCTCACAATTCTTTACATGTAGTAAGAACTCCAAACTTATACATAGATTTATTTTGTTCTGTTATCTTAAGAATATGGCTTGGCCTTGAGAGCTCTAGAAGAGAATACGAGGACCCATACTTGATCATGTGTACCACGTAAAGATGCCTAACTTAGCCAAATGTCAGAATTTCAGCCAGTGATGGTGCTTGTAAAAGTTGAACAACTAGTTCATGGTGTTCTACACAGGAGCTCAGATTTGTAGCATTTGCTGACTGTTCTTGTAAGTATTCCCAACATGGTCCATTTCAAATTACCAACATGAAGTTTCCTTGCTTATAAACTGCCTAAAAATTTAGCAGTCAGTTCTTATACGTCAGTAAGAGCAACTCTGGAATACTACTTTATTCTTGACCTTTGGGACCACCACTGTGAACTCTAGTATAAGTATTTTGGGAAACCAAAGCCCTAAAAAATTGTCTGAGCTCTGCCATCAGCTCATTTTGTGACCTTGCCTCAGTTTCCTTAATTATGTGGTCAAGCAGTCAGATTAAATCAGTTTCCTAAAAAAGTTTTTTGTATAACCTCATAATTCTGTGTAGATGTCTTAAGCTACTGAGGTCAAGGGGCCCAGGCATTATAACTCTTGTTCTGTATATTCAATATTAACATCTTTTAAAACAAGGTCTCCACTGGTTAAAAATAAATATATTTGAGAACTATTGTACCTGAAATAGTTATTGCAGAGCCCATGTCTGTAATTGTAGCAGAGGCAATAGAAAACATTCTTAGTTCTTGACATTTTATTTAAATATGACCTTCATTTATGTGAGAATGAATTCTCCATATATGCTAGATTAGCGTGGAGTGACTTACAGGCCAGATGTCACAAACTCAGATGGCTGTAGTGGCTGGACAAATAATGAATTGAGGGAAACAGGTGGGATATAATACACTGGGGAGTAGTGGAGACTGCTCAGCTGAGATTGCAAGCTACGGAGAGTGGCTCCCTCTGCCCCCCATTCCTCTCAGGAAGGAACATAGATTTTGTTGCCTTATCTTCAGTTCTTTGACATCTTACCTTTTTCCTTTCTCTACCAACCCCCGTCCTCAGCAGCTGATAATAACATTTTAACATAAAATTTCTTGTATTTTTCACGTTGATCACTAATTAAACACAGATGCCCACTCATACCTCTCATTTAGGGAGCTGACCAAAATGTATGTAAGGCCAAACTTTGCTTGCAGGCTTCTAGTTTGAGATTCCTTCCTCCCTCCCTGCCTCCCACTCCAAGTGCTGGGAATCAAACCAAGGGCTTTGCACATGCTAGGCAAGCACTATACCATTGAACTATGTACCTCTTCCTTTTGTGTTCAAAACATTTAATCTTAACAATAATGTGAACTAGTACTATTATTTCCATTTTAGAGATGAATAGTTTTGGCTGTGTAGCAATTTTGCTGAGGCCCCACAAATGACAAATGTTTCTACAGATAGTGAAACCCAAATAATCTCACTTTAAATTTGGCGTATGGGGACTGGGGATATAGTTCAGTTGGCAGAGTGCTTGCTTTGCAAGCACAAGGCCCTGGGTTCAATTCCCTGCTCCGCAAAACAAATAAATTTGGCGTGTAACTACTGGGCACCATTGGCACTCTGGACGTATCTGCTCTACACATGTTCTGAGCTCATATGCAATACATAACAACTGATTATAAGGGATGGTAGAGACTGATGTCTCACATCAGCTCTTTAATGTAGAGGGACATGGTTTGTGCTTATATGTGCTTGATGTGATTAGGCAATGGGATACTATGTACTTTACACTTTGTAAGAATTTTTTTTTTTTTTCTGATAGCGCTCAGTGAGACCAGCGTAAATTTTTCACAGGGAGTTGATAAGTTGATATTTCTTTTTGCCACAAACTAGACATCCTGAGCTCTGGGGCCAACTTTGTGTCCAAGGGCAAAAGTCCTCTTTCTTCTTGTTGCCACATAAACCCCACCCATGGAAATGGTCCAAGTCCTGAGTGATGATCACTTCCTCTGGGCAAGGGTATGAAGAATAAAAGTAAATCTAGCAGGAGGAGTAAATCCCAAAAGACAGAGATAAGTACTTGAGGTCAGAGACTGCGTCTTTTATAGTTTGTCTACATACCAAACTCATTAATATGAATAATCATCTCAGCAGTAGTGGTTGTAGTAGCAAAAATAATACAAAGTAACTAGTCTTGTTTCATGTTTGGATGTCAGCTTTCATGATTTCTAGGATTTGGGGAGGTCTTTCTGAAGAAGTGATGTGAAATCAAGTCTCTCCCATATTTTTCATTTATTTCTACATCTTTTTTTCTACCCACATAAAATATTCTCAACCTTAAAAACTCTACTCTATAGGAGTAAAATATAAGACACTAGGAAGAAAAATGAAAACAGTGTGGGGAAAAAAAATCTATCTATTTTGGTTATTCCCATGGGGGGGCATTTGAACACCCTTTCACACTATAAACCTCTTCATGATTTGTTCACTTGGTGTGGGATGGGGGAGAAGAAAAGTGCCAGTCCCTCTGGCAGTATTCTTCTCAACATTCTATACCCATCATGTGGATGGAAAGAACCCAAAACCTTCATTTCCAGAACTGTATCTCAGCCCCTGGCTCCTGAAGAAAACCAGTGTGGTTCCGACGTGGGATAGGAAGAGTGGTTTGCGTTGGCATCAGCCTTGCGGGTGCTTTGGGGCTAGAGCACACACAGCTGTGGGTTACAGATGCTTGCTCTCCAGTATTAATGTGGCCAGCATGTGAAACCATGGCACCCACAATACTACACAAAGGTCCACGCCTCTGATAGTTTGAGAAATAACTCCCAGCTGAAGAAATTCTTTCTCGATGGGCTGGAATCCATTCCAGAACAGAAGGTCCTCTTTCAGAGGGGTGGAACCAGGAATGAGATGCCTGATCATGTTAGACCAGGCACCAGGGACTATATCTTAGGGTGTTCACAGGCTTGGGTGCTTTAACCAAAAATAGAAAAAAAAAAAAAAAAGTGAGCCTTTAACCTTAGATTCATAAATTTCAAATTCCACACTGGGCATGTAGCAGAAAGCTTGTACCCTCGAGTCATTGAATAATCTCTCTGGAGATGTCAAGTGCAAACCATTACTGGTAGTTGTCATCTGGCTTGAGTCAGGATGTGTTAGAAATGTTGCCACCAGTTTTTATATCCTTGATCTGTCTCCAAGGATGGTAGAACCAAAGGAATCTATCCACAGGAGAAAGGAAGCAAGCATGGGGTTGGGTGGTGCTTTCCGTAACCAGGACTCATTACAGGGCATAGGGATTTTTGTCTCTTCTCATTCATGAGGCCTGTGCTTCCTTCTACCACTGTACTTGAGAGATCTGGGATTTCCCATCCACCATCCAG
Source organism: Glaucomys volans (assembly GCA_020662805.1). NCBI lineage: Eukaryota > Metazoa > Chordata > Mammalia > Rodentia > Sciuridae > Glaucomys > Glaucomys volans. The sequence continues at coordinate 378,553 of JAJEJO010000154.1, read as the reverse complement.
TTTGTGAGGTAGTTTTTGTCATTCAGGTATAATTTCCAGTGAAATAGTAGCTTATTACAAGTATCCAGAAGTTAGTTTATTGACTCTTATTGCACTTCTGAGTACCCAATAAATAATTTATTAGTCTGATGGATATGTGGCTACCTAACTATGGGGCATGAAATATGCACTGTTTTTCTAATACACTGTAGGGAGACCTGTTTATAAAGTATTTAGTATTGGTTTTATAATGCACTGTTGACAACAGGAGACCACGAAGCTCAAAGATCAATCTCATTTTGGCCCACAGTATTAATGCTGCTTTATAAAGCTTTGTGTCAGGTCACTTAGACAGTGGTCCTCACAGAAAGGACTCTGTTAGAAAGGCACGCTATAGTGGCTAATGAATGTCTTTGTCCCATGTCCCTGTGGTGATTCTTTGGTGGCTGCTGATATTGACCAGGTGATGGACCCCATCATTTCCCTGTTCTCTAGAGAGATTCTGGACTAACAGTGCTGAGTTCTATTAATGCAGCCTTTGAGAGCTGGTGTGACTTTGGACTGTAGTTGTAGTCCTGGAGGTCAGAATCAGACAGTAAGGAGAGGAACTCAACTCTCCTCAGCTTCATCTCATGCCTGTTAATGAATTGATATTCTTCCATATCGCCTGGTCCTTCATTGGAATCCCATGTGTAACATGGCATAAAGTATTTTGATCTTTGTTTGCTTTGGGGAATTTCCTTAGCCAGTAATAAATTCACAGACATTTAAAAAACTGCATAGTAAACACTTAGAATTTGGGCATGTCTAAATAAAGATCAAATAATTTCATCCAAAATCAATTCTGTGTCTTAATTTTCTTTATGAGAACTACTTGCCATGGATGCGCTGTGTAATACCCATTGTAATGGTTTACGATGTGCTGTTGCCAATTAGGATGTATGTTTTGGAGCAATTCGTTTTTCTCTTTGCATTAAGAACTTGCCAGTTCCCAAACTAGGAAGTCTGAATCATCCTTAGACCCAGGCAGCTTGCTTGTGACTGGACATGCTTGTTTAAAAACCAAGGCTGAGTCCTTTCTGCTTTCTACCATCTCTTTTATTTAACATTATTAATTGATTCTGAGTTTCATTTTACTCTCTCCAATCTAACCAAACCTTTTCTCCTTTCTTAGTTGACCTTGATTTCTTCCTGTTGTGCCTCTCTGAATGGGTAACTTCATCTTTTGTTTTTCTGGGATGATTCTTTCTTTTGTACGGCTATCATTTATTGAGTACATATTATGTTTTAAGTGTCTGTTAGGCCCTGGATGACCGAAGATGGATAAATTCTGTCCCTTTTAACAAGTGTACAATTTAGTAGGGGACATAATAGTTAAATTGATATATAGTTAAATTGTAAGATGAGAGCATTTTAATATGTGTGTGTGTGTATATTTTTTTTCTTTAAGTCATGGAATTTTTATCTTTTACCTTTGGTTTCTGAGGGAAATATATATATATATTTCTTCCTAAAGGGACATGTCTTCACTTGCGTTCTTTTTTTTAACCTCTACTTTAAAATTTTCTACATTTATTTTTTGAGACCAGATCTCACTGTGCCCTTAAGTTTACGGTCCTTCTGCCTCAGTTGCCCAACCTGCTGGGATTACGGCTTGCACTGCCACACCAGTTTCATTTGTGTTCTTGACCACACTCTCTTCTAGGACCCTTTTATATCATTTCCCCTCTGACTTAGATCTTCAATATCCTTTTCTCCCATGGTTTTGTCCCCCTTTCCTATCTTAGGCAGTTTTTTTTTTTTCTTGTAGTGAAAAAAACAATTGTCAACTAATTTTTACAACTTTTCCAAGACCCTGCTAATTTCTGATCAACTTTCTGTTGCTTGAAAATTTTTTTTCAAATAATTATTTCATCTTTTCTGCCACTTTTCTTTACAAATTGCTTATTTCACAACTCCTATGGAATGTGGATTCTATATGCCTTTCATTCTCTACATACCTATTGGAAAACTCTTACAACACAAAATACAGCTATAATATATTTCAACCACCTATATATTGGGCATGCTGTATTGAACATCCATTTTCCCAAAGTTGAGAACTATAATATTCAGACCCATCTGAAGTACTGTAGGTTACCATTCAAATTATATTATACTAGTCACTACCAAGCCCCCCTATCTATATCCTCCTGTTCCTCAAGCATTGTTCTGAATTTGGTGTTCATCATTACCAGTTTGTTTTGTTCTTACTGTTGTATTGCTACACTTATTTTATTACATGCTAAATATAGTATTGTTTATTGAAGCATTTAAAACTCTTGACCATCCTACCCTCCGAAACTGTCTTCCCTTGCTGATTAGAACATTAGGTGATCCTGATGGTCCTGTTAACACTGCTCCTTCTGTCTTCTCCCTCAAAAACCATAGGTATCCCCTAAGATGCTAACTGTGGCCACGTTCTTAAGATTTATGTCATGTTTATGTAGATGGTTCTAAAGATCCAATGCCTCTAGTATCAATCTGTTGTCTGAACATTTCTAGTTGCCTAACTATCTGCATAGTCCGCATGAGCTTGGTATATAGTCCATCAAACTGGTTTATCCCCATTTCTGTTGATAGTGCTACAATTTTCCTTTGCTCATACTATCAGAGCACTGGTGTCTTTATTGACTCTTCTCATTTGTTACTCTCATCCTGTCAGTCGTTCTTGTTCCTTTGGTTTTTTCTTCACGTATCTTTTATCTTGATCGCCCCCCAACCCTATTTCCTGTTGTCATTTACCCAGTTTATTATAATAGCTTCCTAGTGCATCCCTTCATGTCTTTCTTTTCTCACTTTAGTCTATTGTGCTATTGCCAGATAAACCTTCTGGAATCTTCCAGTTTTGATGGTTGGTGGATAATGGGATAAACAGTAAGGGTTTTTTTTTTTTTTTTTTTTTTTTTTTTTTTGTACCTGGGATTGAACCCAGGGACACTTATCCACTGAGCTATATCCCCAGCCCTATCTATCTATCTATCTATCTATCTATCTATCTATCTATCTATCTATTTATTTGGAGATGCATACAGTATATTTATTTTATTTATTTTTGTGTGGTGCTAAGGACTGAACCCAGTGCCTCACACATGCTAGGCAAACATTCCACCACTGAGCTACAACCCCAGCCCTATTTATTTTTATTTTGAGGCAGGATCTTGCTAAGTTGTTTAGGACTTTGCTTAGTTTCTGAGGCTGGTCTCAAACTTAGGATTTTCCTGCTTTAGCTTCCCGAGTCAGTGGGGAACGGTTACTCTTTATAGTGGACTGTAGGACTATGTTATAGCAAGGCCTATTGGCCCTCCATCTTTGATTCATTATTGCTTTAGACACTCACTACCTTATGTTCTAGTCAAATGGATCACTTATGTAGGAATATTAAAAGTTCTTCGTGTCCCGGAGTAAAGGCCATATCTGCTTAGAAACTTTCTTTTACTATGCTGGCTGGAAGGAATCTTTTTCTTAGTCAAATAGAATCCCGCTACTGTTTCTCTTACCATATTTTGTTTTTATATATGGTGCTTTTTGTGCATGGCTTCTATACTAAATTATAAACTTCTCATGAGCACGGCCTGTGTCTTAACTTTGGTGTTTCTTACAGCTTTTTATTCTTGGCAAGTAAGGCCTTGATAAAACTTCCCTAATAGTGGCTAAAATATTTAGATGACTCTTTCAATAACAAATATGAGAAAAGGGAGTAAGAAATTGAACTAGGGGATGGGGTGTAGCTCAGTGGCAGAACCTGTTCTTGACATGTGTGAGTTCCTAGATTCAAACTCCAAACAAATGGAAGAAATTGAGTGGGGGTATAGCTCAGTGGTAGTGCACTTGCCTACCATGCATTAGGTCCTGGGTTTCCATCCCCAGCACTGCCAGGGGGTGGGGTCAGAGGTGGGGAAAAGGAGATAAAGGAAGAGACTGAGGACCAAAGTATATTTATCACCAGTCAGCAAATTATTCAGTTATTTCTGCTTTGTTACTTTTATTCTCTCCAGGGTTTGTTTATATAACTGTTGGCTGCTATATGCCTTAGAAACTATTAACTCTTTAAAAAAGGTGTTTGGGTGATCAGAGGAGTATATTATATTTGCAGTTTTTAAAAAATCTGTCTTGATGTATGCTCAGTGCTTATAAGTAATACTTGTCTACAGGGTATATGTAATTTCCTTTCCCCATCTCTCAACAGGCACGCTTTGTGCCCACCCCACCTCCAAATCGCCTTAATTACAAGTCAGAGGGCAGGCTTAGTGAACAAGACTGGCAAGCACACTTCAAGGTCCCCTGTTGTGGGGTTGATGCATCTCAACTTGAGGTACGTTGCTCTTTTTCATTTAAGTCACTTGGATATGCTCACATGCTTTCAGGACCTAGCTAAAGTTTCTCTCACCTAATCATTCTTTCTTCCATTCTCTTGCTGTCTTTCACACTCATCCTCATGCTATGAAACTCAGATCTTTACTTGCTTCCTAACACTGCTTGCCTATGAAGAAATTGTTGCAAGCAGATTTTAGTGGTCGTTATTTGAATGATCTTGTGATACAGTACCTTCCTTCATGTGTCTCTTCACTTCTCCACCCTTCCTTATTTATATTTTCCTTTATCTTTCCTTTTTTTCCCCCCCCGCCATGTAGTTCTAGGGATAGTTCACTGTTATCACTGTTTTTAGTAGTAGTACCACTAATAGTAGTAAAATTTTATAACTGAAATGTTATGTACATGTGGAAAAGTGTACCAATTGTGATACAGATTGATGAATTTTTAAAAGGTGAATGTGCCCACTGCCATCAACTAGATGGAGATAAGAAATGTTACTTCAAAAGTGTCCCTTATGCCCTTCCCCAGCCACTGGCAGGTAGTTACCTACTGACCTCTTAAGTCACCTGTTAAATTGGATGTGGTGGCATACACCCATAATCCCAGCAACTTGGGAAGCTGAGGCAGGAGGATTCCAAGTTCAAGACCAACCTCAGCAATTTAGTGAGACCCTATTTCAAAATAAAAAGGGAAGGGAAATATAGCTCAGTGGTAAAGTACCCTGGGTTCAATCCCTGGTACACCCCGCCCCCACCAAAGGTTACTTGTTAATTCTTCCTATTTCTTAACTTGATGTTAGTGCTATTAGTGGGTTTCTGGCATGTTCTGGCTTTCTTAATTTTGAAAACAGTTTCCAAGATCATTCAAATTTGCTTTGTTTCAACATTTTTCTTTGAAATGTGTATGTATATAAAATAGTCTTGGTTTTATGATGAAACTTTATACTGGGATTTCACTATTTAAATTTCTTTTTTAAATTTGTGAATTTCACATAAGGGAGTATTATGTATAGTATTGCTTTTGTTTGTGATATTTCTAAAGCCATTGCTGTATTTTCAGATAATTTTATAAGGTATTGAGCCTGCCCTGCAACATGATTTTTTAGATGGTCTATGAATCTCAATCTTCCTTTCTGACAGTAATTTAAATTATTACTATGACATTTTTTTATTGGGGCTGCAAATTTCTTGCTCTATAGTCTTTTTAGAAGGAATCAGATTAATAAATTAATATTATCTTTGCAGTCCTGCAACATCCATGATCATAAGAAAGAAATTCCCCTCTGCATTTTCCCTGCCCTACCCTATTTTTTTCATATTCATGAGGAAAAAACATCCCTGATGCTTTTTGTGCAGAAGATTTTATTATAAACTGTTGACTGTAAGTTATGATAGAAAAAAGTCACTGTCACTGCTTTCACATGAGAAAAGATTAAAGTCACTTTTCTGTTTTTAAACCAAAACAGGTAAGGTAAAAATGTTTGATCTTTTGTACGCTTAAGATTAAGGCTGACCTCAGATGCTTTTGTATCTGAACCTGGATTCTAAGAATTCATCCTTTCCCTAACATTTTGTCAACTACCTTGTCTACCACACCCTACCCAGATCTTTTCATTATCAAAGGGTTATGGCATTTGGATATTTCCTTGATGCATTTCTGTGGAACAGAGCCCCTGATGTGGCTGTCAGCAGATGCTGCATCACATTGATTGTTCCAGTTGGTACAGAGACAAGTGTCAACTGGAGCAGTTTCTCCCTTTTGCTATAGAAGGGTAAAGCTTTTAGGTACTATTTACTCATGGGGGATGTTCATGCTACTCTTTAAAGTGATTTAAACCCGTGTCTATCAAAGCCTTACGTTAGGAGGCCTGTGTTCCTCTCTTGGTCACATAATGATGTTTTTAGTGCTTAACTTTTCCCCTCAGTGTAGGTGACTTTTTTTGTTGTTGTTGTTTTGGGCATTTGGGCAGAACAGTTATTTTTGTTCTGTGCTCTGATGTGGTGTCCCTATGAGTAAACACCAGAGGATTTGGATTCCACAATACTTTGGCAGAGAACTAACCAAAAACTGAAGGCATGTCTGTACATCTTATTTACAACTCGAACCATGAGCTTGTCCCCTGAAATCTTCAGGCTGTTCTGGCTGAGGCTTATATATGTTGAAATGCCCAGTCCAGGCTGCCAGAACCATCTGGCAAAGGTATTGTTGCAAATAGGAAGTAATGTGTACAATTCTAACACAGACTTTCAGGGACAGTGACTGAAACTGTCAGAGATGACAGCCAGCTTTTTCTTTTTTTCTTAGTTGAATACTTAGATATCCTTTAGGGCTTTTTGAATTAGTTAATTCATAAACTGTTATCCCAAATTCATGTTCTAAATGTTTGTATGAATAAGCAATAGATTAGATATCTCCAAAGAGAAAGACTTACAGAAGAGTATAGATGTACAGTTGAATTCATTCACACATAGGCACTAAATTAGGTTCAGTAATTGGCATGCATGTGTCATGTTTTTAATCTGAATTAAGGGCTGCTACATTTAGATTTGGCTAGATCATCTAATAAATTGAAACGCTAAGGAGAATTGTTAACTAAATTAAGTTTTCCAGGTTCCTTAACTTTAAATCCAGCTAGTACTCCAAAAGTTTTCACAACTATCAGATGTTACTACTCAGGAACACTTGGCTATTAAAAAACAGTGTTTTATCCCTTACAAGGATGGTAATGGAAAAAAAATTAGGAGCCAGTTGGAAAGCAAAGATTTAGGTGTAAATGTTAGGTGAATCTTAATCATGCAGATGAATACCTTCATGAGTAAAGATGATAGTTCATATCAGAACTCACATGAGCTACTTTTAAATCTCACTTTCTTCACTTTCCATAAAACATGCAGAATAGTGGAATAATAGTTCATCTCTGCATACATATGTGTGTTTTAAGGAGGGATGAATGTTTTACTGTCCTCATCAAAATACATCTGTAAGTCAAGGGAAAAAAAGCAACTTAGATTATGATCTAATCATTTGCAAACAGAATACCTGAATTAGAATTATTTTTAGTTTTACTTTTTTCTTTTTATAGTGAGTTAAAAAATTTTTTCCCTTTAACTTCACATAGAAAATGAAACTTAGTACAATAAAATAGGGATGGCAGGTTTCACAAGGGAAAAAGGCTGCTGTCAACTTTTTTTCCTTAGGAATATGGAAATTTGGGTGGATTATCTGTTCAGAGGAGGTTTCCTTTATTAATTCTTTTTTTTTTCCACTTAAGACATCTGTTAACATTTCACACAGCCCAACAGATGTTGCAAAGCAAGTCCCATACTTTGTTCTCAAGAAAAATGACATTTCCTCAATTGGTTGCCCCACCTCTGTGACTGAGTCCAGCCTGCTGCTTCTGCATAATTTGCATATATTAAGTTATATACCTTAATGCATCACAAATTTGAGCTTCAGCATTATTTTTATATGGCAAAGTCTGGTTTGATTAGAAACTAGTTTACATGTTGCTCTAGAGTTCAGAGGGGAAAACATAATTCAAATTTTCCTTCAGAATGGCAGCCTGATTCCAAATACAAGATGGGAAGTTTCACTTTTTTTTTTTTCTATAAAACAAGTGAATTACAAAAGCTTGAGTTGTTTGCCACAAGGAAGTGCTGATTGTCATGCGATGTGGAGCGTCATTTTTATTATTTTGGCAAGAACAGGGACAGTTTTGTCTTGACAAGCCATTAGATGAATACCAGCGTGTGTCACATGAAAAACCACTGATCTTTAACCCAGCTCTGTACTTAACCAAGCCTTGAAAATGAATAGTGAATAAAAGGAAGAGCAAAGGCCAGTTTACTGTCATTACAGATTACAGAATCTGTTAACAGCTGCTGAACTGAACCCAGGGAATTACAGGTATTGTTCTGGAAACCAGCAGAAGTCCTAGAGATGTTTCTTAAATTGTGTTCACAAACTATACATTTATTTTATATTTGCTCAGGATTTACATTGTTGGAAACACAGCTAGAAAAAAAAATCCTTGAGTATTTCTCAGTGTAGTGCATGTGTGTCTTTCTCACAAAACCATATGTATTTACATAGAACTGTCTCAGTGAAGTTTTTCTGCTCCCAGTTATAGAACTTAATTTAAGAAAGCAAGGGACTTTTTAAGAACAAGCTAGAAAGCATGCAGTGCTTCTGCCCTTAAAAACAAAACAGAACAAAATGCACACCGCGAATATTTATGCAAAGCAAGATCGTTTCACTTGCTTCTTCTTGTACTTTGGCTGGTTTTTGCATCAACATGTGGTTTATTTATATATTTATTTTATTGTATTCATTTTTAGAAAATGGAATGAAAGGTCTAAAACCCACCTCAGTACCCAAATATTGAAAAGATCAGTAACATTTTAAACAGTCAGTTGTGGGAATTATTGCTTACAGAGCTAACAAGAAAGAACACACTTTCTTACTCTGCTGGTGGGATTGCATTGTGCCTCCCTATAGTCTTGTTATCCCACACTAACTGAAATGCAAATTCTTTGTAACTAATTGGATCTCATTGAGGGTACAAGCACAGTATGTAGTTATATGCAAAAAAGGTTTTAAAAATAAAATTTTCCTGTAATTACAACTTTTAATTACTATCTAAAACATTAGAATCTATAGTATGGTTTAGAATATGTATTCTTGACTTTTTAACAGATTACTAAAAAACAAACATGACTTAAAAAATGCTTGATAAGGTACCCACTCAAAAGTTACAGAAAAAAATGTTTAATTGCAGCAGTCTATAAATTGAATTTTATTAAAGTCCTGTGAAAATGTTTTTTTTTCTTTTTAAGTTTAGAATTTAGTATCTTGGGGCCAGTATACTCTACTGAGGGCATGCTAGTTGTACAGTCCTTTTCTTGGAACATTTAAAATGTTAAAACATCATAAGCATCAGAAATCACTTCCAAAAGTTGTTATCTCTTTTCTCCTTCAGTTCTTCAACGTACTTTACCATTGTAGAAGGTATTTGAGTTTCTTACATTGTGTAAGTGTATTTTTGCTCTGGTTATGATAAGGGGAGATGGTCACATTCTCACAATGTCTTTAATAAGTTGGGTGCCATTAGACCTACTTGATGTACTTCTTATTTTACATGGTCCATCTCTAACTACCAGTAAATTTGAGAAAGCTAACACATGGACTGTATGTAGTACCTGTGATTCTTTAACCTGAAATACCTGGATGGAATCAGGGCAGCAGAAAGCAATCTCGGAGGAACTGACGTCCACCTCATCCCCCTAGTTTCAGATAACTTTGATACATATGATTCCAGATAGTTATTCCATAATCTCCAGAATACATAGCTAATGAAAAAACTCAAGATATCTTTGTGCTTTGTAGTTTTTTTTTTTTTAAACTGTGTCCTCACAATAGTACAAGTCTCTTACTTGCTAGAGAAAATTATTCTAAGATGAAGGATTCTATACTTGGCATTCTATATGGAAGTGACTGACAAGTTCAAATCATGTATTTTGGGCATTTCTAGAGGGGTCAAATTTGTATTTTCCAAAACTTATTTAAAACAAGGTTTACAAACATAAAATCTACAAAGTACAACCTGTGTATGTTTGAAGTGTTTGATTTATCTTACGTATATATTTATGGGTCTTTGGGTTGTCTCTTATTGTAATAAAACTTGTCCTCTACGAACTAGTGTTACCAACTAGTGAGGATTTTGTTTGACAAAATACATTTAGCAGGTGAAGTCTCATATATTTGCTTTAACATATTTTTTAAACCTTAGGAAGATACCCTGGCATTTTAAAGGCGTGGCTGTGGCAGTAAAATCTACATAATAGTTACATTGCAGATTCCAGCTAGAGGTACCTTAAACCCTGCTATCTGAAGAGCTCAGTTTGCCTACTCTGGGTAGCATTTTGTCAGAAGACTGCTGGCTGGGCAGAACAGATTTGGATGTATTAGCTAGTCAGCCTAATAACCCTGTACAGACTGTATTGATTTTCTAGGAGAGAGTTTATGAACTAAATAAACTTGGGGTTGGTGTCTTAATAAACTGCTTCTCTCAGTCTGTCACATTTAGTTACGGAGCTGTGCAGTTTAGGGGGAAAAAAGGCTAATTCTGTTACAGATTGTTCACAGCAGGGTCTCCAAATTAGCCCTTTGTTTTGTAATGCCACCTTGCTTGGGCTCGCTTTGAGCACATTTCTCAGTTTTGCCCTAATGAGTTGCAACACTGATAATGTGGCTGATGATCTTTCATTGATTTCACTATCACTTGCTTGTCTGGTAATTGATCCGTTGCTGAGCCTCTAGTTAATTATATCGGCTTTGACATGGCCCGGTCCACGGGGAATTTCAAGTCTTGCAGAATAACAGTTTTAATAAAAGAGTCTATTACTGCAGGTGCTTGCTGCTGCATGCCAGTTGATTTTTGTGTTGTTAGTGTGTGTGTGTGTGTGTGTGTGTGTGTGTGTGTGTGTGTAGGATACCTGGAAAGAAGAGGATTGCAGGACTGAAAGAAAAAAGGGGTGGGGGCTGGCAAAAGAGGAAGAGGGAGTGAAGAAGAGGAGGAAGGAGGGGGAGAGGCAAGGAGAGAGGGTGAGAGAGCGAGAGGCGAGAGAGAACACGCTGGCAAAGAGATACAACAGAGCATGAGTGGAGCGAGGAGGAAGCTTGCTATTGACAGTGTCCTTAAGCCTCCCACAAATAACAGCCATTAGTGGGAAGGTCAGGAGCTGAGCAGGCAGCTTGACTGAGGCACTGAGTGCCACTTCAGAAATCAAGAGGCTAGCAAATTTTAGAGGGAGTTTAAGTGGGTAATAGCTAGCAGTAAAGGTACAGTCACCGTTGACAATTGACTCATAGGGGCTTTTCCTGCCTCCCCCCTGAAGAATATTTTTATTGACCACAGGTGGACTTAATATATTTTAAGGCAACAATTCTTTGGGTTCTTGTTTGTTTCCTCTCAGATATTGAATTTGCTTCTTTTGAGACTTTTTTGTGCTTAATGGTGGTGAACTGGAGGGAAGTTTAACAGAAAAGCTTTCAGGAGATGTCGGTTCTAGAGGAGAAGGCACATTTGTGTCAACATAGTGTACGTTTTCTCATCTTTTCTCATTGTCCACTAATGACACAGAGCTGCCATTGAAGCTCTTTTCTGTTTCTTTTGTTGTTTCCGAGAGTAAGGTTTATTGTTATTCTTTAGTTAAGAAGGAGCAAGGAGAGTGGTACATTTGTCCTCGATATTTGTAGGTGGTTGAAGATTAATGTTTCTTACATTTTAAGTTTAGGAAGGATGGCTTTTTCCTGCTGACTACTTTTATGAGATGGCATGAATTTAGCTTTCCATTTTGAAGTTACATGTTTATGTACAGTGCATTTTGCTCAGTTCTATTTTTCCATAGATAAGGTCAATAATGTCTAATAAATAGATGTTTTGTTTTAAAACTGGTTTAATTAAAAATACAACCTGCTATCAAGGCTATAGTTCATCAGGCAGGAAAACCTCATAGAATTTTCCATAGAGATTTTGAATTAAAAATCAAATTTTTATATTTATTTTTTACCTGAAATGGGACAGACCTTTTTCTTCTCTTTTTCTTTTTTTATGATTTGAAAGGATATTGTAGATGCTTCATTCAGGAACTTTAATAAAGGATTTTGTTCTACTTTTGAGCTTTAAGGTACACTTTTTTCCTTTGCCATTCAGTTTCTCATTACTTCACCTCCAGTTTAGTAATTGATGGCCTGAAGTACCAGATAGCAAGTAGTATATATTTATTTTGCAAATATTTATTGTACGTCTTTCATGATAAACTGTTGTTTGTTTACTCTTTAGAGTATAAGGTCAAGTCTGTATGTATGTTATTTTCTTCATGAGTTTTTAGGTGGTTATAAATAGCCCAGCACATACTATGACTTTTAGCAGCTAACATTTAGACAACTGAGCCAACTTTACATTCTCTTCCAGCTGAATATTTTACTTTCTTCCAGTGTAATTAAAAAAACATATTTACATATCACAGTTTTACAAATGTTAAAGTAAAGACTGGTGTCAGATATTGCATGTTATGTCAAAAAGCATTGTTGGGGAAAATTGAAGGGGAAGGGCCTCAGCTTCCCTTCACCCTGTGCACAGTGATCCTGGCACTGCTTGGAGTGTACCTCAGTGTGTATGTATCTGTGTGTCTGGAGGGGTTAGTGCAGGGTGTCATTTGGTGCCTGACAGTGGAACAGTGCAGTTGACTCTTAGCTCTGCTATCCAATGACATGCAGTGGCTGAGGGTTTGAAGCTGATGGTTGGGTCTCCAGTGCTGCCTGCACACCTGACAGGCAGCTGTTAAGCGAGCAAAGGCAAGCTTGGGGAGTCGCAATCTATGCATAAATGATAGGGATATCTGTGCAGAAGGTGCGAAGGAAGCTCTGACCCCCTCCCTCCCCCAAATCTCCCCCTTCCCAAATGAAATGCACAGTTCAGGCAGCTTCTTAACTACACTACACTCCTGCTACTGGCTGCCAAGAGGCTCAAAAAATCCACCTTCACTTTTCAGTCAGAAGAGGCAGAAGTGGATGTGAGAGAAAGAGAGACACAGAGAGACAGAGAGCCAAAGAGGGCAAGAGACTTGACTTTAAGAGACTCCTGTACTGACAACTCCATGCAGTTCGGAACCAGAACGACTCCGGCTGAACCAGGGTTCATGGGGACATGGCAAAACGCTGATACTAACCTCTTATTCAGAATGTCCCAACAGGTAAGTTACTTTCATTTTTTTTTTTTTTTAAAGAAACCTCGAATTGTCTTGTGCACTTTTGTTACTGGTATTTTTATAAGTATTTTCTAAAATGTGATCACTTCATAGTTAGGCTTTGTTTTGTCATATAACTGTTACTGGAGTGTGCAGGGTTACTTCATGGTTTCCCAAAGGGCTCCTTAAAAGAAAAAGGGGAAAGGATACTGAAGTAAAAGAAAGCCAAGGCATTTGTTGCAAAGTTTCACAGTACAGCCAGGGTCATGAGAAGACTTAATTTATTTCTTTGTTTTCTGTTAAAAAAGAAAAAACCACCACCCAACAAATGTATCTTTCAATCTCTACGAATCACTCGATCAAAGTGCCTGCTATCTCGGAGTCGTTTCTGCAACCAAACAGTCATAAAATCTAGGGGCCCCTCACACAGCCCGACTGACTTCTTGTGCCTCGATTCAGATCTGCGGGGAGAGGAGGCTGAGCGGGCTTCGCTGCCGCGCCGAGGGTCAGCGCCGAGGGTCGCTGAGGATGGCGCGTGGCAGGCTGCTCCGGCTGGTGCTCCTCGCGCCGGCCGCTGCCCTGCGCTGGCCCCGCGCTCCCCGCGCCACCCGGCTCGGGCTCCAGCTCGGGCTCCGGCTCCGCACGCCCGCCCTCCCGCCGCTCGCCTCGCCTGCCCGCCCGCCGGCGCACTCACACTCGGGCGCAGCCTCGGCGTCCTCCCCAGAGCCGCTCCTCCGTCCGGGCCGCGCCGGAGGCAGCTCGGCTTGCTCTCTGCCTGGAGAGCCGGTGTGTGAGCGCGAGGCCAGCGGGAACTGATAATTAATCACCGGCCGGCGGCTCGTACCAAGCTCTCCGTGATACGCGCCCTGCGCGCCGGGCTCCTCTTGCACAATTGCTGGCTCTGCGGCTCCGCGGGGGAGCGAGGGTAAGAGGAAGCGAAGGGGAAACAACCCAGAAACTTTCATCTTGGACTGTGCTCAAGTGAGGGAGGGAAGTTCCCTGGTGCCTCCCTCCTAGACACGTCTTGCTTTTCAAAAGCCTACACCAAACCCACACAAAGCAAGAGTTAGTTTATCATCCACAGAGCACGAAAGTAATACTGACACATACACTTGGATTTTAAGTACATGGCGACGCTTAAGAAATTGATAGTTCCACTCATTTAAAAGAACACTACAACCGCTTTTAAAATAACCTCTTTTGTATGCATGAGTTCACAGAAATTAAATACTTTGAGTTAGATTTTTGAAATTGATTGATGAAGGAAAGAAAATAATTTGTAACACTGTAAACTGACACAAGTTTAAAATGCATTTGCCAAAGATAGTACATATAGTCAAGTCTTGCTGCATTTCAGATGGCAGTTTTATCACAGAGTTCTAGATAGGATAAATGGATGTGAATAAGGTGTATTTTGACATCCTGTAGAGGGACCCTGATTACTACTGATACAGTAAGCTGGGATTTAAATACAATCAACATAAACCCAATAAGCAACTCTTTATGTGCCATTTCCCATTCTTGCAAGTGAAGAGTTCATTTCCTTACAGAGATGCTCCTTGTCACTGCAGAGTGCTTTGAGAGAGGTGTTTTTCTGCGGCACATTCCTGCCTGGGTGGCTCTCTTGTGATTGGAACACAGTGTGTTTTCAACTAACCTTAGAACCAAATAACTTGTGCCACACTTTTAAAATTAGATGTCACCTTCGGGGTTTTCCTTAAGTTAATGGAGGTCGTGTGTGTGTGTGTGTGTGTGTGTGTGTGTGTGTTTTGGAGGGGAAGATTGGTTTAGGTCTCCCTCTAGCTAGAAAAGAGTTAATAAAACCAGATAAGAGATAATGATCAATTGATAAATGGCTATTGAACCACATAGATGGTGTTAGATTGCTTCTTTGGCACTAGCCCATTTCCAAGTAGATTTGAATCTAAGGAGACTTTAAGTCATGCAAAACATTTTAGCTAAAAAATAAATAAAAGTAAATTATACAAATGATGGATCAAAAGTAGGAAAATAATTTTAAATCTCTTGGAGAGAGAAACTTGTACAACTTAACTGTTGTGATGTCTTTGATCCAGCTGTTTCTGTGTGGGCATACAAAGATCTGTTTTGTGTGTACCTGTGTGAATGTATGTGTACTAGTGATTATTAGTGACTATATGAAAATAATCAGAACATAGGGAAGTAATTTATGCTTAATGATGCCATTTAAAACTAATATTAATTATACTTTTAAGAAGGTTAAAAAAATCACAATTTTTAAATGTATTGTTACTTAACTATTTTTAATATGTTTTCTTTATTTTTTAAATTTCAGTGTAGTTAGCGAATCCCCCTCTCCCTTTTATTCCTGTCATGGTTACTAAATATTTACCTTCTGTGCATTTTTGGAAAGCACGTAAAAGAGGGTATGAGTAACATGTGTATGTGTATGTTTTTCTCCTTCAAGATGACATTTCATTTTGTATAAATATTATGTAAACTTAAATTCAAACTATGTATATATCTAAGTCTATGTGCTATACATATTTAATGTTTATTTTCCTTACCTATAGTTCATCAGCAGTGCTGATTCAACATGAGTGTGTGTGTGTACTTGTGTGTATGTGTGTAAGAGACACTTCTTGAAATGATACCTCTTAAAGTCAGCAATTTTGAGAAATATTAGTTTCAATATTCATATTAAGCCAATTTTTGTTAAAGGAAAGAGTTTGTTCAATTTAAACAAATATGCAAGATTCTGTATATCTTATTTCTAAGGCATAAAGAGATTTTTCTAGATGATCTTAATTTCTAAGTAAAAATACATTCAGCTCATGAAATGATTAAAATTTATTCGACATATTTTTATTTCCAACTTTAATAGTATAAAAACTAATACTTCTCTGATTATTTCTTTAAACATTAGGAAAGACTGATTGGTAGGACTATTATAAAACTTAGTATTTAAGTACAGAAAAACTTGTGGGAAATACCTCATGAATACTGAAATTTAACAATGTAGATATGTCTTATGGTAAACTGGGAAGCAGGGATATAAAAATCTATCATTTATTTCATATGTGAAAAATTGGATTTCCTTAAGTATAAATCTTTCATTCTAATGCTAACAAAAAGACATCATAATCCAAAGTCAATTTACATTTGGAGGGATTAAGTATGTTCTACCAAAGTTTGAGATAAGACTATTTAACTCCATTTTCCTACCTTTACATTTTTCCTTCTTCCCACATTGAAGTATAAGTTTCTCCAACACACACACACACACACACACACACACACACACGTTTCTTTATATCCAGATGAGAACCTTGAAGGGCATAACTGTTGACTTATGTAAAAGGAATTCTTGGGTCAGTTTGATCAGTGACAGGTCAAGAATGACCAGAAACCTTTCTCCCCTCTCTGTTCATTTCTTATAACCCAGAATCTTATTTTGCCCAATATATCCTCATGAGATATTGTTAAAAGCAACAATTAAGGCCTGCTTTTGGAAGGTTCAAGAATATGAATACATATATATGTATGTATATGTATTAGACTTTAAAAAATGATTTTCTAAATTTTTAGGTATTTTGTACAGTTTAGAGAATAGCAAATAAAATTCTTTTAACTAACTCAAGAGATGGAATAATCTATTCTTAAATCTTTTTAGAGAAACAAAATCATATAGGTAAATGAATACAGTCCTATAGTCCACATTTCACAAATTACTAGAGGCATTTATCTTTTATTATTGGTGAGGTATATTTAACCTGTTTCAAATAAAATGTAGATCCCTTAATAAGGTCTCCTTTCAGACTCAAGTGAAATACTAAGAATTATAAATGACTCTCTGTATCATTATGTAGTAATTTAGGATTCACCCAATGATGTAACAAAATTAACAACATAATTTCATTGTGAAACTGTGTCTTATTAAAGAACAACTGTCTGACATTCTCTTACAGTTGCTTTATTTAACTTCATGCAAATATTATTAGTAGTGACATTTTTCTATTGTGCATTAGATTCTCTCATTAGCATGATGTGTTAGTTATCACCAGAGAAATCATTTCCTAGATAGGTGAGGGGCAAACCAAGAAAGCTAAAAATTAAATCGCGATTTACATTAATACCAGAGCATCTGCTCACCAGAGATATGACAGCAAAGCAAACTTTCTTACTAGTATAAAATCTAGCACTTTTCAAAGAAGTGTTAAAAATATATAAGAAATGTATAACAACATTTCTGGAATCCATTAAAAGCACACTCAATATGAATTTTTCTCCCAGTAGTCTTTTAGTCTTTCAATTCATAAAGACAAAAGTACACTCTCAGTTTGTGGATTCTTTATTTTAAAATGAAAATGATGGTTTTGTTTGACTTCTTGCCCCTCCAAAAATAATTTGAATGTATATACCAACAATTTAAAAGGCACATATATAGTATTTCTTGTAAGTCAGATGCTTAATTGTATATTGTGGTTTGATTCTTCACAGTTCCCTCAATAATTTTTATTCTAAACCCTATTCCACTCAAATAGACATCTCCTTTAACGTAGAATGAATATTCTTGTTTAATCAGAGCCCTGAGTAAAGCAGTGATAGTTAATGGTCTTTGAAAATGACTTTCATTGCCAGGCATCTTCCATCCCTAGGTTTCTTTCCGCACCTTTTCTCTCCTCCTCTTTTATTTCCCTCCTTACAGTTGGTGTATTTTGGTAATCATGTCTTACTAAAAAAAGATTAAATTGACCAAACTCATGATCTCTGTGTAAAAATAAATATTTATATTAGGAGGCATGCAATTTTAGCCTGTTGAATTACTACACTTCTACCCTAGATTTAGGTTTCCCTCTAGTTGGAGTGATAATATGTTTTATTTTGAAGTTTAAACAGTAGACATATATTCACATATAATTCTTAACATCCATTTTGATAATGTAACAATAAAATAGGAATATTTAGGTATTTGTTAAAGTTTAAAATGTAGCATAGAGACAAGTGCTTATGTTTTGGCCAGTACTTTGTAAGTCTATGGCTAACATACAGACTTCACGTAACAGGTACTGTCTAATTTCTAATGAAATGAGAAGGTAGTAGGTCATGTACATATGGCATTCCACATGAATGCAAATAAAGCATGCATAAATATATTCTCAGCTATGTATGTAGTATATGCTAAAACCTGTCCTTGTATTTCAAGTTTATTTTCAATGAGATATTTAAATGAATCTGAACACAGTAGGTGGGCATTTTGATTATTTAATTTCACCTACTATATTTTCCTGTCGTCTGCAAACAGGTGCATTGTGTTTTGTAACACCTTTTGCTAAAGTGAGTCAAGTAACCACAGTTGAAAATCAAATCCCTAAAGGTATAGATATTTTATCTGTGATTATAGATATTTTTAATAATTGTGTTTATAATTGTATCTTCATATTCACTGATAAATCCAATTATTCATGTACAGCTTTATGGAAATTGATTAATGCAGTAATAGGACTGATTTGGGCTTCCACAGCAGCATAGCCTCCCACTTCTGTGTCAGGGTTAAGAGCCATGGCAAATCCTCCCTAACTAATTAGATGCTGAGTAAGACATCTCTGAGAAGTTGGGGCAAAAGGGAATGGTGGCAGCCAAGGCAGGATTGCAAGGACTCCAGTGATAGTGAAAGCATTTGAGTTTGCCAGGTCGTTGTGACACAGGGAGCCAATTCCAAAGGAACAGTCCGTTATAGATAGTGAGCTGGCGTCATCCACTTCAATGAAAAACAAAACTAGCAGTGCTTCTTCCTCTCCACCTGATGTGATTACACACACTCACTCAGAGAAAGTTACATTGGGCATCCACTATACAATCTGCAGAGCTTTTGCCAGTATATACCTTATAAGCATAAATAGATAATGACTCTGGACAGCCAAAGAGGTATTTTCTGAAATTGGCCCTCTAGATTAGAACATATATCAAAAGGAATGAGGAGAAGTTGAAATTTACTTTTACCTTGTACCCATAATCAGAACCATAGTGTTTAAATTATTTAAGGAGTTAACTCCTTTTTTTTTTTTTTTTTTTTTGTCCTAAAGAGTGCTGTCAGAAAATTTTGCAGTAGTTTAAACAGTGAATTGGGAGATGTCTTTTTTGGTAAAGAAATTTTTTTTGGGACTCCCTGCTTGTTGTTGTGGAAAGAACGTGGGACATAATGGTTCCAAGATTTCCTTTCATGTAAAGGTTGGAGCCTGGTTTGTTATGGGTGTAAGAGTGTATTCTTAACCATGTGCAAATTTTCTTGTACCTTTTGTGGTAGATTGTTGCTGCTCAGTGACCACCCTTCTCTAGGTTTTGGTTAAGAAGATTGGGGGTTGTAGAAAATGATTGATCTCACCCCGTCTGCAAAAGCTGAAGCCATTTTTATTTCCAGACAGGCAGCTGGCTTCCACATTTTGCTTGGTGATCCTCATCTACTGGACCTGGGAGTTGGGGATTGGGGGGGTAGGGAAAGGGAGTCAGAAACCTGTTCAAGGAACTTTAAAAACTACTAGGCTGAAGAGGAAAAAAGGAAAAGGGGCATAGTTCAGAAACAACAGCCTGAGCAAAACAGCAAGTAACAGATGGACCCCCCCCCCATAAGATAAAGTAATAAAATACAGGAAAATTAAGGAAAAAAATATTCTGAGCAGCCCAAACTTTAAAAAGTCATGATATGTGCAGATGACATCCCTAAGGTGATGCCTGTTGCTATGACATCCGGATTCCCCACATTTCCTGGTTGAACATGACCTTGTACTGCCATCACTCTCCCAGGTTTAAAGGAAAGTTTAGAGAATGGGAAAAAATAGAAGTATTGATTCTTTTTTAATTTGTACGTTCCCTGTAGGAAGCCTCGCAAATTTCATAGTGTACATTCAAACCCTCAGGTGAAAAATTTATGACTGGTGTTCATCTGGGCGAGGACAGTGTGCAGTGTCATTCTGTTCAATTGTTGTGTGTAGCATTGCATACCACAGTGCAGGGGTCCTGAGAAGAGGAGGAACGCTGTATCTTTTCCTTCATTCACAGCTTTCCTTAATGGAAATGCTCCTGGAAAAACAACACATTACTCAAACTGACGAGTTTAGAAATCAGATTCTCAGCTTATTAATCATCATTCCAATTAAAAAAAAGAATTGATCCTTTAACAACAAAATAATATCCCTTTGTTTTTCTTTAATTAAGCCCATCAGTTTTTCATTTTTCTCTGTAAAGAAAAGGAAAATAATCTTGAACCGTAGGAAGTTACTCTTTGAAACTACTGATTCCCTTGAGTGCTTCTAACATCTTATTTACTCAGTACTTTGGAACTAACTGTATAATGTTATTTTGCTACTGTCTTTAGGGTTTATGTGTCATGGGGGGTGTTGATTTATAAATCTTATTCTTTTTTTGTTGATAGAAATTTACTTAATGACCTAAATACAGGTTAGTGTGTTCTAACTTCCTATTTTTCTCAGAGACCCAATTTCTTGCTGACTTTATTCTTCTTTCTCATTTTTCTTATTCTGAATTCTTCCTGACTTTCACTTTTTTTTTGCCCTAATATAAAGAAATTGAAATGTACCTATGACTAATAGTAACTGAATAAATCAGCCTTTTGCCAGTCCATCCTTCTAGCAGAGATGTAGGGAAAGAGGAGTCATCCTCATGTGTGACAGAGAGACTGTCCCAAGCTGTGCTCTAGAAGGGTTCTTTAACCAGGGACCTGAGCTTATCATTCAGAGGTGCTGAAAGGCAGCTCATTTTGGTCCTTAGCCTGTGTAAGAAACTGCTGAGCTCATAGTTGAAGAGAGATTTTGTTTTATTCTTCTTTTTTGTAAGTAATTCTTGGATTTACTATTTTATACTATAAGACTTATATTTACATGACAGCAGTTTCTTAGAAGGAGGACAACATAAGGGGGTAGTGCATTAGGTAGAGGGTATGACTGAGACAACTATAGATAATAAGAGTTAACTGGAACACTTAAAAAAGGAATTGAACTGATGGCAGGGCCAATATGCATGGATGATGTTGTGAGGATTTTCTACTGTTGTATATTTAGTAAATTTTAACTCATTGTCTCAGAAGGCATAGAGATTGTTAAAATCGACAAGAATAAAAAGTATTTTATATGGGAAGACAGGGCTTCCAGTATTTACCTGCTGTGTTTCTGTGTGATTGTCATGAATTTTCCAACTTTATTAAAGTGCCTTTTAGTGGCTTTTGGTTCTCTAGACAGTCTCAGGACTCACATTTGATGATCAGAATGCCTGAACTGGGGTGTCTTCAAAGAAAAATGTCAGGGTAATGAATATTTTACATGACAAAAAATAATGACTTTCAGCTGGCTTAACATAATAGCAAAACTAATATTAAAATGAGAACCTCCATTAGCAGGGTTTTAATAATGTTTTTTTCTTCCTCTATTGAAATTAAAGCAAGAAAGATTTAATTGAGCTACATCATTAGGATGGCTATTTGGGGCACCTAATCAGGCATGGGTAAAGAAAGCTGCCCACTGATGTGCCCTCTACCAGTGCCAGAGGGCAGTGGGTATGATTGGGATGCCATTTTCAAGACATGGGGACTAAGTGTTCACCAACTGTGTTCATGAGGATGTCCCTTCAGTAAGAATGCCTGCATAAATTTTTTTTTTAAGTTCACGTGAGAACATAACTCGGAATCAGCAAGGTTATCTCATTTATTATCTTAATATTGCTTTGCTTTTTTTCTTTTGTTTGTAGGTATAAATACTAGAGTACCAGAAAGAACCAAAACCGAAGTCCTATTCCAGATTTTGGAGAAGGACTTACTGTCTTGCTATGGAAAATATTAAAAAGTGCATATTGCCACGTGGTAATGCATTTATTGGTGGTGAATAGGCATACAGAAAGTGTCTACCTTTGATGACAATTAAGTGATTTATTTTTAGGTGTGGTGAGGATTTGTAAAGAACACTCTCACATGCAGTGAGTGTGTGAATGGATCAGTCTAAAGAGTCATCCCCATCCTAGGAATCTCATGGTAATGATGCCTTAGACCAGATCTATCCTTGTTGCTCTGAGCATAATTTTGATGAAACTCCTTATTGTCATTCATTGGGAAATAACACAATTGTTTCTTACTTTGTCATTGCCATTTTCAACAAGTGGGAAACTACAGTTTTGTTCAAATAAGTTTTCAAATTGTTTTAAAGGGTAAGCTGGGAAAGAAACACCAAGATGAGATGCTGACTCAGGCTTTAAACATCAACATTTCCCTTCCCATCCACTTTTTTTGTTGTTCTTCTAAACACCTTTGATGACTAATCATAGGAATGGATAAATCTTAAAATATGTGACCAGTCCTATTATCTACTAAATAGAGTTCTTCATAGAGAATAGTTTTTCATTGTTACTTTATTTTTGACATTTATTATTAATTAAGTGGGAAGTGGGGTAGAGGAGTTAGAAGTCCAACATCTGGGAGAGCTTGTTTCAGTAGGCAGCCTGGAAGCCAGAACCCTGGCTTCTTACAGGTGAGATGTGTTATGGGAATAAAGGCCTTGTGCATTTAATGAACCCCGCCTGCCTGTCAGCTTGGTTTTTCATGCACCATTGTTGTTCAAATAAGAAAAAGAGAGTGTTCACAGCCCGTGGTGAGATTAGAGTAATGAAAATGAAGTGTTAATCTGTTGATAGGAAGCACATCCCATATCCTGCATCCCGGCCACATTCATGCATGTATAATATATTCCAGGTTTTCTCATGACCAGAGACGCTTGGATGTTCATTGTATTAAAAACACCCTTTTGTTAAGAGTGAGAAGTTGGCTGTTTTGGCTTGTGTAAATAGTTATTTTAAATAATTTCTTAATAAACCAACTGCTGCCTGCCTTCTGAGGATTCTGATAACCCACTGCTCCTGTATGTGCCAGTGTTCCTATAGTTTTGATCTTATTTCTTTACAAATGCAGAATGTGGAAATGATTCCTCAACATAAGTTCCACTGAGATATCCTTTTGTAGAAATCAGTGCTTAATAGAAAGGAATTGAGAGAAATGCCTTTCTCCCCGTAGAACACAGATTAAATAAAATTAAACATTCACTATCATTATGTTTTATTTTCATTCTAAAACTATAGTACAAACAAAAATAATAAAATCAGGAATCTTTTAAACTGGTGTACATATTTGCAGTCAGCTTCTATGATGTGATCCTGAGGTGACCTGCTTTAAGCTTTTGTTGTCATGGGAGGGAATTGTATTCTTTCTAAAACTTCCTTTTTGGAATGATGTAGAAGGTAAATCAACATTAATTATACTTTTCCTAGAATTCTTGTTTGAATCTTTCTATTTTACAGTAATTCCTTAAGAAGTGCTATTTTTAAAAATAAAGCTCTAAACTTAAAAAAGAAAGTAAGTTTAGTCTCAGATTTTAGCAAATAAAATAATTAAATGGAATAATGTGAACTTTGGTCCAGGACCCTTTACATGCATGTTGTGCTATAAGATTTCAACCTAAAAAGCACCTTAAGAAACTGTTTGGGAAGAAATGTAAAAGGAGAAGCGAGAGGTAAATTAATAACTGAGTTCCAGGTGTCTGTTTCTAATTGCTCAAATTTCAAACATAATGGAAATCAAGGAAAAATGTTTCCCATAAGGAATATATCATACTGTCACTCAGGTATCAGGCCTGAAACTGTATTCATGGGTATTTTCTCTTTTCCTATTCAACTAGGAGTTAAGGAATGCAGTATAATCATTATGATTTTGTGAACTGTTTACTTAAAGTTGTTGAAGTTGTTAAGAATTGAGATAATTTGGGGATTAAAGTCTGATTGTGAAGTATATTTGGCATATGTTCAAGGATTACTTTCTTTAGGTAAAAATGAAAGAAAAATGTTTCTCTTATGAAGGAAGCACCTAATTAAAAAAATAATCTTTCGGGCATGTGGTCTAATGATGAAACATAATTAAAAAACACTACCCTGTAGTTGATCTAACTCTTACTCTAGTAAGTTGATATATGACTGGTCATAGCCTACTTAGTACAATTTGCATGAACATCTAAGCTTTCCTTGACTGAAGTAATACATCAAAATTAACCTGTTTCTAATATAGTTGAGTAAAATGAAAAGGTACTTTCTTCTTTCTGCTAAATGAGATATTTGAAATTTGTTTGTAAAACCCACTAATAAGTGGGAATGCTGTGATGTTGTGGTTGATTGGAAATAATGAAATATAAAAAAATTTCTCCTCGCCCTTGCTTTCAGTTAGGAGAAAGAGCAAATAGAAACAAATGCATGGTGATTTTTGTCATAGACATCTGCTTCTAAGTAATAGTCATTTTTAAAGAAATATGCCATGACTTTTTGGGTCATTTGAAACCTGCAAAAGTGGCTATTTAATGTAAATGTCAGACGGTGGCATACATGTGGAGTCAGTAAAGATAAGTATTTGTTATGATGATAGTCATGCATCTTGAATGTTGACTTTAAAAATTTACCTTGAAGACATGTCCTATTTTCACATTAGGGTCCATTTTCACTTAAGTACATGATAGCTCTAGCAAGGAAGTGAAGAAGTGTTAACATGTAAAGTTGTAGAATGGATGTAAATCTGAGTGATAGCTTGCCATGGACGTCTTTTCTGGGCTGCAGAGAAGAATGTGGTTAATTGGAGACTAGGGTAAAATAGTTGGTTGCATCACCCTACAGGGCTAGGTCATCAGTTCTGAATTTACTATTTAAAACACTTTGTAGTTATGAACATGACTTGGAGTGGTGGTTTATGCCTATAATCTCAACTATTCAAGAGGCTTAGTTTGGGAGTTCAAGTCCCAGCTGGGCAATATAGTAAGAGATCTCTCCATCTCAAAAAAAAATTACAAGAATGAGTCTCTTTTGCTTCATGCTTAAATTTTATTGAACAACTCTATTTTGAAATGAAATCTGCTACCCATTGCATTACATGATACAAACTCATGAAATATGTGTTTTTAAATCTGTTTCTAGAACACTCTTGTGATTTTCTTCCACAAACTGCAAACTCTTTGCAGTAGTAGGAAAGTTTAAACATGAAGAGTTGCCTAGAAGGGCCATGTGGAGGTATTGAGAATTAAACCAGTGGAGTGGGTCTAGTGGGGACCATGATGCATCAGAAACTCTTGTCTAAACCACAGTGAGATGGCTGCTCCTTTGTTCCAGCCAGTCATTGCCAGGTGAGAGTGTAGGCCCCATGTTGCCAGATCTTCTTTTTAATGAGAAGCCAGAAATCCAATTTTTTATGTGAAATCTCTTGATTTTGAAATCTTGGCAACCTATTCAAATATTTTAAAAACTGTGTGGTCCAAGCAAAACTCATCTGCAGGCTATATTCAGCCCACTGGCTGCCAGATAGAACCCTCTGTTTTAGATAATATTTTAATGGATGAAGATAATAGTTTCATTGCATGTGATCATTCATCTTGGGAATTCCCCACTGAGATGAACTGAATTCTTCATTTTTTTTTCTCTCCACAATTAAAAGAAAAGATTTAGTAAATACGTTTCTGGTGTTCCTAGTTTTAATGTATAGCTTTTTTTTCCCTTGTGACCCATATCCAAAGAAAAATTAAATGTGTGGACAAAAAAAAAAAAGTCAAATGATTTAAATAAAGGTGGAAATGTAAGGATTTTAGAATTATAGGGAAAGAGAAGGAGATTTCTAAATTCTGAAAAGAATCCTATGATTTCTGTAAGTAATTGATATAGATGAAAAGCTGAATTCAACTGTAAAAAGCTTTTCATCTCACCTGTAAGCAGTGGATTCGTGGCCCCAAATCTTTGTGGGATTGCTATAATTTACCAGGCAATTGATTATGATGTCATGAGGAGGAGATGGACCACAAGGGGAAAACTTCCCCATACTAATTCGTGCAAGGCCAATATTTTATCCCTGCTTCAAGAAAACATCATTTATATTGTATAAGATGAGGTTTTCAATGCCTGTCTATATTTTTTGAAGGGGCTCTTTAAAGGAAATAATCTATTCATAATTGAAATTCTCTAGGCAAATCAGATATCAACATTTTCAACAGAACAGGTAATTAATTGGTTTGAATTTCAAATTGAAGGTCATCCTGTTATTGATTTTCGTGGGAACAGGAAACAAGAACATCTTGTTAAAATGATCTGCAAATGGGACCTAGGTGTGCCTCCGTTCTGTCTAGGGTCTTCTTGATCAGCGTCACTGGACAGTGTCAAAAACCAATCAGAAGGGAGCCATCTCTGTTGTAAACATAACAAGCTGTTGGTTTGCTTCCAGGACTGCAGAGAGGAGCTGAACTGCAGAAAAGACCAGAGATTAACACTTCCTAGGATTCTAGTAAGGCAGGTATTTCAAATCAAGAGCTGGTGCAGCATCTAACAAAGCATCTGTCAGTGTGTCAGAGGATGTTGGAACACTACCTTCAAGAAGTTCAGCATCAACACAGCTGTGACTTAACACTTTCAGAAACCTTTCAAGTGGGAATTAGATAAAATATCTTTAATACAAGGGGAGGGAAGCACTGAAGCCAGGGGGTGGTGATGGGAGGATGAAACAATACACCTGTGAGATAACACTAATTTTTATAAAACAACATTTATACCTTGTGTTTGATAGAAGGGTTTCTTGTTCCACATGCCAGGCTATTTTAAAGTGGTCATTCTCTCTTGGCTGTGTTTATACTGATTGAGAATGGTATAGTGTGCAGGCAACACAGACAAGTGGGTGGCAAACACTGGGCCTTTCTAAACTGGAATATTTGAACGTTAGCTGTGCTAACCCAGTTGAAATATAATGCAGCTCTTCTTAGGGTTCAAAGTGAAATTCTTAATAAATACATAAATAAAAGGGCAAGCCTTCTATTCTAAATACCCTGGAGCTGTGAATGCAGCTATTTCCAAGTTGACACACTTCTGTACAGGCATGACAGTGGCACCAGCCATCTACATTAAGCCCTAACATTCCTCAGAACCATTTTAGGTTTATTATGAGCTTCAAAGCCTGCTCATCCCCAAGAGAGTATCAAGTTTAAGCATGTCACTTTGCCATAGTCACAGTTAACTTTCTTGAAGAGAAAACTACTTTTGCATAGGCGGATTTTCTACAGGTGACCCTTGAAGTTTCTTAGTTCAGTACAGAGTAGTTTCTTTGACCCACGGTTGCTCCCCTCCTAAAGGCTGCAGATCCATCCTGTTGGCCCTGGTTGGAAATTACCCCTAAGTAAATTGGCACTGGTCACAGTTTGTGTTAGCATCCTCTTTCAGCTTCCTATAGCTCAAGGCATTGATCCTGTTCTCCCCATTCCCAGTTAGGTTTTCATTGCAGTCATTAAAAATGTAGCTGAGGGGGAAATCAAGGACATGTAGAGTTGCTAATGTTGTTATGATATTTTTTAGATGTATCTTACCATAGAAGGCTGAAGATTTGGAGAGGACCATGGACTGATCTCCTAGTGTATTTCTTCTCTCCTTAAGGAAAGGAAGTCCCTATTTCCCGAATGTGAAATGTCTACTCTTTTGGAGCCTCCTGGTTTTTAATTCCTACCTCAGTAAACTATCCCTGTCTATTCCTTGCATCTCAGAGATGGAACTTGACTGGAACTTGACGGACTAGTCAGCATTGCAAAGGTCACCCTAAAGCTATTGGCAGAATACACTGCCCTTTGTTGTTCAGCCATGATGATGCTCCTGTAGCAGTTAACTGGATGTGTTAGACTGAAGGACTTTTCCAGAATACCAAATTATCTATTCAGTTCTTTTAAACTTCTGATAGAATGCCCATTCACAAGCTGTCTCAAGTGTATTTTTGAAAGGGATCTTAATGAAACTTCAAATATCAGTGCTTTGGCCACAGGAGAGAGAATCTTTGCAGAGTGTGAATCTGTTGTATTGTTTTGCTTCTGTAAAAACACTTTTAAATTATTACCATCTTTCAGAGTTTTTCTGTATCTGAAAGTACTGATGTTCAAACAAGTTTGAAAATTCAAGGTGCTTAAAAAGTTTCCCTTTTTTATAGTTCATCTTTTAGTGTCACAATACTTTAAAATTATGCTTTTGTCTTATTTAAGGAGAAGAAAACTTAAAAGCTTCATTTCTTTTCATGTTTATAAAATGTGGAAAACTTCACAGTACAAAAGTGGGTTTCACCCTTTCAGTATCTTCAAATTTAACAGTTTGTTTACTAAAATACTACTTAAATTATATTCAGTATTATAGAGGAACAATTAATGATCACGTTACTTGAGACAGGGGAACTATACTTGATATAGTTTTTCATTTGCATGCTTAAACTGATTTTGGTGGTTCCAGTGCATTCTTGATATAATTCTTATATACAGGTATCTTGGCTCTCACCTAAATAGAAATGAGAAAAGATCCCAAGTGTAAGGTGCTGTGACTTCCACTAGTTATTTTCACTTATGCAAGTATTTGGGCCTAATTACTTTCTCAAATGTTTGCTTTGCCACCTGTGCTTCCATCCCCTAGTTCCATTTTTCCTAATCAGATTGGGTAAGCCATTTACACATTTAAAACTATTTCTTTAGGTGTCAAAATGAGAAAGTGAAGACTCTGGGAAATCCCTTTAATTTGTCCTTTAGTGTCTTTGAACCTCAGAGGAGATTTGTTCTGCTTTCCTTTCATGCATCCATTTACTTGTTTCCTATTGAGATAGATACGCACATCTAAAGAAAAAATATATTCCCTTTCTCTCCAAAATAATAGAATGATCAAATAATTTTTGTTGTAGTAATTCAACAGAGGGAACCAAACAAAATGACTTAAAATAGAATGACTAGCCCTGCGTTGAGGCACTGAGCAATATTTGAGAACAAGTTATAGGGATAGAGTTTGTGTTGTAGGTTCTTCAGGACCTAAATGTTGGTTGAAAGGACCTTCCTTTTCTTTAACCCACAAGTATATTTATCTTACAGTAATAATCACTTCATGCTGTTCATTTCTTTTTCTAGTTGACCCATTCTCCAGACCTTTAAAAAACTTTTTAAGTGAATGTAAATTCCATTTTAATTAGACCAGTGCAATCTAATACTGCAATGAGCCAGGAATGGAAGAAACATGCTGGATGTTAATACAACCCAAATCAACCATAGCCAGATAATTCCCCTGATCCTTGTAACAACCCCCTTCCCCACCTCCACAATTAAATGACCCTGTTGTTCTGGAGTTTCAACAAGACATTTAAGGTTCATTTAAAAAAATGATCATCCTTTACAGGATTCTTTGCTCTTGCATTTCTCTTTCTTTCTTCCTCTTGCCACACAGCTGTCACTGGTGTAGGAGAAAGATTGGGGGGAGGGGAGGAGGAGGAAGCACTGTTCAAATCGTGTCACGTAGCACTAATTCATCTGCTCTCATTAGAGGGAGCGAGGGACAGCAGTGATGGCCAAGAGCTGCACTCCACACATGACACACGAACAGTTTGGGGAATAGAAAATTGCTTTCTCAGGAAGCCCAGCCAATTAAGGACTTGACCATATTGAATGTCAAGTGTTAATTTAGGTTTTTCTTCATTTTCCCAGTAGTAATGCGGGTCCTGTGATGAGCAAATACATGTCAAGTAAAAGTTGATTGCATGAAGGACCCGGGTATTATATGTCACTGACAAGTCACAAATGTACTGAAGTCTTTTAACCCCTTAGGTGAGTGTGGTGGGGGAGAGGGAGGAAAGAAGGGGATTAATGGTACCATAATGATAAGAATAGATGGTGCATGTGAGGGTAGCGTGGATGGTACAGACAGGAATGGTAATTCATGCAAAAAACCTGGGATAGGACAAATCCTACTCTGAGGGCATAAACAGAGGCCCTTGAAAAGCATACATATATCTGATTCTGCCCCAGTCCCAACACACTGTCTACAATATGTATTCTAAGATTTTATGAAAAATTATATACTCTGTGGTCTTGAACCAGGAAGTTCCTCATTAATTTTTGAAAGAAATAAAACATTCATAAGTAACTATACTATTTTGGGGGTATTTTGATGCTTCAGCTCACTGTAGCTATAAAATTTCTGGCCATTTGCTTACAATTTTAGTTTCTAATCAATATTTGTTTTAAAAATTGACCTGTGTAATACCATGTCATAGGAAAGATGCAAAACATAAGATTGAAAGAATGTTTGTTTTTTGTCATGAGTGCCTCCCTAAGATGTATTTAGCCAATAGAAGCTGGTGGAAGGGATGTCCATCTGTGTCTTCCCTTTTGTGCCCAGTTGTGGAAGACAAGACATTCCAGCTTCAGTGAATGAGGTACCTTTGCCTTTTCTTTCTTCAACTAAATGTTGAACGTTGCCCATCATGTATAGCATCTCATTTCCATTCATCAGCATTTATTTACATATGAATGTCCTCAAAATAAGAGAATGTCTGTTTCCGTTGGAATTGTACAAGTAGCAAGTAAAATGTAGTCTAGCCATCTTAAAGTGAAACTCAAGAAGTTACTCACAATCTAGTCATTATTTTTCTTTTAAATGTGGAACCACTTTTCTCTTTCATGTCATTGAAGATATACTCTTAAACACTTTCTTGAAGCATACTCTCTTCGGTTTATTCCAAAGTTTTAACACTCTTGCCTTTGTATGTTGACAGTGCTTATACTTTGAGAACTTAAGTGTGATAATGCATGTATTCTGGCAGTTAAAATTACTACCAGTCTCTCTCTTCCCCTCAGGTTAGAAACTGCTATCATTATATTAAAATTTACATTAAGGAATAATTAGGAAACTATTCCAAGAATTCATTGTTTCATAAAGTAGGATTTTCTTAAGAAAGAGTTCTAATTAGGCTCTTGAACTCTGGATGGGATATCAGTTCTTTAACATCTCTCCTCCCTGTCTCAAAACCAAACAAAATGAGCTTAGCTCTCTTTCCCTTCCCATTCTGATAAGCTCTGTCTGTGGAACTCTGATGGCATTGAGAGAGGACTGTTTAATTACAATCCGATTGTCAGCAGCTTCTCTTCCGCTGGGTGTGCTGAGAGACTTAAGTAAGTTTCCGTAAAGTAAATTCTGATGATGGCAGCTCAGGTTGCTGATTCAAGTTATTCCTCTCTTCTGTGTCACTTTTGACTGATGGTACCTAATGCAATCAACCACAGGCCCAGAGAGCCCTTTCCTTGGTTGCTTTAGTGACTGGACCAGGGTTCCCCTCCTCCCTTGATCTTCCTTCAGGCACTCCCTTCTCCCTGATCAGCAGCGCTACTTGGACAAGCTTTTCCTAAACCTTCATCTCCCAATGGTGAAGCTGGAGCTGTCTCCCTTTGCGTACGTTTTTGATAAATTTAAGAAGTCAAATCGCTGACACAGATAGATAATCCAAGTGTATAGGGTGAAGAGTTATAAATTAACACATTATTCCCTCTTAATGTGAAATACTTGAGAATGCATTTTCTCAGTCCCCTGACATCTACCCAGTGAGGGCTAGCATTGTACTTTTCAAGTGGCATTGATTTGTTAAAGCGCTGAATTAGCATCTCCGGCCAGCTGCCTGATCCACTGTTGTGTTGTGGGGCTCTGATTCCTCCTTTCTCCCTTTGCAATCCCTTTTTTCCCCATTCAGTCTTCCTTTCTTTCTCTCTCCTTTTCCCTCCCAACTTTCTGTCCTCCTCTGTTTCCCTCCTCCCTGCCTTCTCGTAGGGGTTCTTGCCCCTCCCTTCCTGTCACTTGCCTTTCCTTCACTGTGGTCCCCTACCAGGTCTCTTTACTTTCCCTTCTCTTTCTCTGTGAAATTTTCCCTCACTTGGAGTCTGTTCACTCTGTGGGGTGTGTGTATGTGTGTGTGTGTTTGATTTAGCCAATCCCATGGCTCTAGAAGTTTCCAAATGAAGATATTAATGTGTGTTTCCCCCTGTGTGTGCTCTCTGTAATAGAAGTTGGTGAGAAAAATCTCACTTATTTCGCTTTTTAGAAATTAGAAGGAAATTTATATAACTTTTAAACCCATATTTCTAAATGCCATTTGACATAGTAGAGTTTCTTTTTGGTTCAAGGAAAATGGAATTCGCCAGTGATTATTACCCATGTGTTCGCCTCTCATTTACTCAGCAAATTAAGTTGATATTTCTGCAAAACTTTGATTTTTTTGCAGCTTTTTGAATTTCAGTGAATGTATTCATAGGACATTTCTTCTTTAGTTGTTTTCGTATTCTGATTCCACTGTTTATAGTGGTACAGTTTATATGGAGTACTTTTCATTGTCATCTTTTTACATGGAATGGTTTCCTTATATGTGATGCATCAATATTCTGTAGCAGTGAATACTTAGGTAATAAAACTGGTTCAAATATCTCTGATTTTAGTGATGTGTCCCATATTCCAGAGATCTTCAGAGGACATGTATTGCAGTTGAGAAGGTTGCTGACTGAATTCTGCATATAGGGGTTCACAGACCTGTACTCATTTGTTTCTTTGAATTTGGGGCCCAGATTCTTTGGGATTACTGTGTTGATTAATTTGACATAAGCAAAAGAATGGTATTACCTGTTTGAATTTAGGCATTATCTTGTGTAATTTTAATCTCATGACTTCAAGTGGTTCTGTCTAATTTTACTAGGTCTTCCACTAGCAACAAAAAATGAATTCGAATATATACATTGATAATAAAGCAGATCACTTGAAAAAAATCAGATCTGTATTGTGTTTCATATAGATTAGAATGACAGTTTGATTTTGGCATTTACATTTTGAAATGGAAATATTTTACATAGGTTTTGATAATCTTTGCTTCTGTGTTGGGTGGATCCTTCCAAAACAAATACAATTTATTTTGTAAAACATTAATTGCTGTCCTCCTTTTTAGAGTTAGCATGGCTTGGCTGAGGTGAAGGGATTAGAGTGTCTTTTCAAGGCATGATAATGTCTGCTTAAAGAAAGGAAAAAGAAAAAAAAAAATCTTTTAACTAGGGCTTAAGACAAATTCCAGCTACTAAGGAGATAAAAATTGTGCTAAAGACGACAATTTGGTTTTATTTTATATGTGCATGTTAAATTGCATTGAGATCATGTCATATTGTATTTTCGGGTATTCTTCTAGATGAAGTAAAATGTTCTTCATTTGTTGCTGCATGGGGACATGACCTCACTCCAGGAGATGAAAGCTGGAAACCTGCCTTCTGCAGGGATAATCACAGCTCACCTGGCTGAGGTTCAGGGTCAGAGCAGGAAGGAGAGACTTGCTGCCATCTAGACTGCTTGTAACTACAATAGAAAGGACAAAATAATAGGATAAGGTTGAAAGTGAAAGTGCTTCACATGAAAATAATAATGATCAGAAAAGGAAAAAAAAATTTGGAAGGTAGACTTTAGTAGTGGGAGAGAAGTTAAGGGTAACACAAAAAGGGATGCTTTGGTGGTGTAAAATTATATGGCTTCTGGAAGTTAAAAAAGTTAGTACTACTGCAATTGGGTATAAAGGTCCACCTTGGTATCAGAGCAGATTTCAATTTAAGAACATTCCAGGATATGGTTTTGTTTTTATTTTTTGCAGTACTGGGGATCAAACTCAGGGCTTCTTGAATAGCGAGGCAAGCACTCTACCACAGAGCCACATCCTTAGGCTATTTTATGTGACTGTAATTTTTCATTAGGTTTACACGTTTGTTTCTTAGTTTGCCATTTGTTACTTGGAAGGCAGAACTTTACACAAGTAATAAGACCAATGATTCAGTTTTTAAAATTTCATACTGTTGCTTTGTTTTGGGATATTACTTCAGCCATATGAAATGGTTAAGTGTACCTGTTTTGGAATTCATTACTTTCAAATTTTTCTCTGAGGTTCTCAGTAGATATCAGAATTATTTTTGTTTTGCATTTTGTAAGTTTAAATTAAATGTCATGTAATTGTGAAAGAACTGGCATCTTTGTAAGTAGTTATGAAAGCAGACTGTTTTGTCCATAATCATAACTTAGTTTTGAATGCAAATGTAAAGTTTATTTTTTAAGAGGTCCAAAACAAAGGAGGGGGGAACAGAACCACATCCTTCTACAACTCAAGGAAAAAGCATCTCTGCACTTAAACATAAGACTTTGAATAGTGGCAGTAATAATAAGAGAGAACTTTGGCATCTGCCCAAATGCTTGTTTGAGAGGGAGCAGCAAATGGCCTGCGCAGTGTGTGGCTGTGCAGAAGTTCCAGGGTGACACATGCCTCACAAGCTGGTCACAATGCGAGGGGTCAGGGGTCATGTTCAAGAGCAGGGTGTTGCTGGATAAGGCTGAGGAAGCAGAGGTGGCCCCTCTGTGCTCAGTGTGTGGGTCTGTGTACTCCTTTCCCGTCAAAGCTGGCCCAGCACAGCCAAAAAAGCGGTTCCTTGGCAGGGTTTAATGGCAGGATGATGTAGTCTGTTGTGACTAGTGCATTCCTTTCAGGTTAAACTAGGGAAATGGCATTGTGTTAAAATTCCAAGTCGCATGAATGTTTTATTGCCACAGTGCATTTAGCCCTCCAGGGGAGTGTGTGTGGCGGCGGGTGGGGGTGGGGGTGACTTGGAGACTCAGGAACTATCAGAAGAACACTTCCCTTGGAAAATTTTACCCAGCAGCATGAAGCTGATTTGCTGTGATGGTCACTTAGAAGGGTTTCGCTTTTTCCTAAACTGTGGCTGTTTAAAGTATTCCAATCCGGACAATTAACAGCTGAAGAAAATATGACAAGACACACGCAAAGAGGTTGGGAGATAGAGAGGAGGAATGCGCCAGAAAGGAGCTGAGTTGCCTTCTTGTGTAAACTGCCCTAGCGAGGGCCCCCTCCCCGCTCCGTCCCTGTCCCCCCTTCCCGGGCTGTGTTTTGCTGTCTGCCTGAAGGCCAGGACTGATCTGTTAACCTTGCACTACTGACGGGGAGGCTGCTGCAGCTCATGGTACTGTATGTTACCATTACTACTCCCTCATTCCTTTTCACTGGCTCTTTTTTAACTTTTTTTTTTTTTAAACCATTTCTCTATAATAACGGTTTATATTAGTCAGAGGGATATGATTTTGGAATGCAGAAGGTCCGAGTTTAAAACAAACTTTAAGTATGATGCTTTTTTTTTTCTTCCCTCCCCTCCTTGGCATTTAGAAAGGCTAAACCAAGCCATTCTAATTCAATTGCAGCCAAAGGTTTCCAGTGTGATTTAAAATCAGGAATTCTGGAAATGAGGTGGTTTAAAGATGCAAGTCATCTGGGCCTAGGATCTTATAAAGGGACTTTGTTGTGAAACCACATGAGCATCCTCAGGTTTTTAGGATGTTTTCAAGCTTTGTAGCCCCCCCCCCCCCCCCCAGATACATCCATTTTGCAGATTGCCCCCACCCAGTCCCTCCAGGAGAAGCCCAGCCATCTCATTCCCTATTCCAGTTGTTTCAGGCCTATAGTTACTGAGGGTGTATATGATTTGACTTCATTTGTAATTGTGTGTGTTGCATATAACACTCTGAATAGTTTCATGATTTGATCTGACTCAAGTTAATTTATAACAGATTAAAATGTGGATGTATGGAGCAGCTATCTGATTGTGCATTCTGCCTTTATAAAATATTTACATCCCCCCCCCCCCCCAACAAAACCATGTATTCTCTTTGGTTTACCTAAAAAAAAGATATTATAATAGCTTGAATTTTAGTTTCGAATTGCCTATTAGTCTATATTCTCAAATCTTAATGCTTTCTTTATTTTTGTAGTTTTTGTGACGTGTTATTTTTTTCTTCTTTAATAACACACACGTACTTTGGTAACTGCCAGATACTTATGAGGAAAAACTTGTAGAACTGCTATGCTAAAATAGTTTTCTGTTGATAAGTTATCATTTTAAAGTTACATAACAAATTTAACTCAAGTGTATAGTACAGACAAACTGTGAGTGGGTCTGTTGCTCTATTTATGTAGAGTTTAAAGTACGTGATTTATGTATTTCTCTAAAATGATGATTTTGTTAAGATAGACCTCCCGAGTTTAATCTGATTAGTGGTGTTTGTATGGTGTTTTTTCTTTTTAAACAGTTATTGACTTTGTTTATGGGAGGTCTTAAACCAACAGTCAACTTTACAGCAAAATCAAGATTTATATGTGAACTTGACATTTCAAATTTTAGGTGGATTCACTAGATATTTTTTCTTATATTAAAAATACTTGTAGAATTGTTTCTTTTTATTCTTTTGGGTCTGGTGATGTGATGAAGGGAGTTTTCTTTTGGTGATTTTTAAATTTTAGTCATGAATTTAAGAATGTAATATTTTAGACATTACTTTGTGCTGGAACTTTTTTCTTCTCCTTTTTGCGTATAAACAACATCAAAGTTGATTCTTTCTCCTAAGTAGTAGAAAAACTAAAGTGACAAATTAAGAAAAAAAAAATCTGTCATATTTATTTCAATTCCCAAAAAATATAGTTGGGTATTTGATCATAAAAGTTTTTTTTTAATTATAAAAAGGATGTTACTGTGTTCAACCCTTTTCAATTTGATTTATTAAGTTTCCTTTCATAACCCAGTAGCGAAGGAACAGAATTACTAAATATCATATCTCCCTAATGAGAAAGTTTCAGCTGACTCAGGATTCCCCCCACTCCCAAAGTAAGTTTTTCTTTAAAAAAAAAAAAAAAATAGCATTTCTATTTCAGCATTTTTCTGTTCCTCTTGTGCTGGGCACTAGTGTTTGGCATTGGGGATTTTATGGGTAGTTAAGATTGGTCCTGTGGCCCTGAGTTCTGGATGCTTATGCTGCCATGCATGAGTCTTGTGACCTTGGCTAAATCACTTTATCCCTGACCTTTCTTTGGCAATGCTGGAGATTCAACCCAGGGCCTTCGACATGCTAGGCAGGTGCCGTACCACTGAACTATATATAACCCCAGCCCAATTTTCTCCAATTTTAAAATGGAGAAAGGACACTGAATTTGAGAATTTGCCAGGAAGATGAAATGAGACAAAGCTGCAGCAAGGGGTAGATACTCTCCATCAGCTGTGTCCCCCTCCCTTGAGCTGCACTGTGCCTTGCTCTCTAGTATTTTCCTTGGGGATGCTTGAGTTTTTAGAAACAATGGAGAACAGAGGTAGGGGTAGTTTAGATAAGATGTTTGAATTTCTTCATGTATCTATAGAGGAGAGGAGGTATTAGGCCATCAGCACAAACTTTTTCTTCTTTAAAGAGACACTTGTACCAGGCTCAGTGGTGCACCCCATAATCCTAGTGGCTTGGGAGGCTGAGGCAGGAGAATTGCAAGTTCAAAGCCAGTCTCGGCAACCTAGCAAGGCCCTGAGCAACTCAGTGTATCCCTCTCTCATAATAAAAAATATAAGGGCTAGAAATGTGGTTCAGTGGTTAAGCGCCCCTGGTTCAATCCCTGGTACAATAAATAAATAGATACTTGTG
Organism: Glaucomys volans; assembly: GCA_020662805.1. Taxonomy (NCBI): domain Eukaryota; kingdom Metazoa; phylum Chordata; class Mammalia; order Rodentia; family Sciuridae; genus Glaucomys; species Glaucomys volans. The sequence goes on along the minus strand of JAJEJO010000154.1, from coordinate 341,102 downwards.
TCATCCATTAGTGTATATTTTTACCATTCTGCAAAATTCTCACCAGGTTTTCCTTCATGGATGTCAAAGTGAGGCAATTATTTCTGTGATACCTGCTATGGCTAAAGGTAGACTAGAGGCAAAATTGGCAGATTCTCTTGTATCCTGTTTACTTTTGTATTATTAGTTCTAATCACTTGCTTGAATTAAGGCTTCCTGTATTATTAAACTCATTAGCTCTTGATAGTAGAGATTGAAACTGATTTTATGAGATCCTATCTTCTTCTTGGTTTTGGAAAAGTCACTTGTAATCATGGAATTAAGATTATACTAAAGCTAATAATGTTTACAACCTATGTAGGATTAAATAAAATAGCAGCAAGCAGCATACGTGTATGTATATGTGGGTAATATATAATTCTCATTTAAAGCTTAACACAGTGCCTTAAGTACAGTAAAAGACTTAGAAACTATTTGTTGAGCAGAATAGTATGGTCATTTTTATTGTGTTTTAGCCCTGGATTAATAAATGTGTTCTCAAGCAATACATTAATATTGTCATAGATGGTTTTTTAATTAGTATTGTTGCTTTGTCAAACATCTAGTTTCTTTTAGCCACCCCAAGTTTGAATACTCTGTATCTCAATATCTAAAATAAATATTTAGCTTAGTGTTTACTTTGGCCTGTTAGTAAGATTACAGGATATGCATTGATAACTAATTATTTTGTAGGCAACTTTAATATGCACAGTGTGCTAGGTCTGGTACCCTTTTTTTTTCTTACTATTTATTCTTACAAAAGCACTAAGGGGAGGTACTTTTGTGGTTTTTATAGATGAGGAAATAAAGATCTAAAATCTGTATCCAGAAAGGCTGACCCCAAATCCCTTGCTTTCCCCCTATTGCATTCTTCGCCCATCTGTAACTTAAACACTAGCTACTTAAAAAATAATTAATAAAATTTAGTTGTAGAATCCACTGTTTTTTCTTCCTTTCAAGTTATATTTTACAAGGAAGCTGATATATAAAACTGATAAAAATTGGAGCTGTCTGGATGGAAAGGGGAGAGCTGTAGAGTTCTATCTTTTATGTCTATACCTGGAATCTATGATACTCACAAGAAAACCATAGCCTTATGACCCTGTACCCTAGGAACTGAAGCCTAGAAAAACCTATTTCTCCATCTGGGAATTAAAAGTTTGTTTATCTTTTGCTTAGAGGTGTTATTATGTGGGATTCACAGGAAAAGTGAGTCTGTGTACTTTTAAAATAGAACATATCTAAGAAATAGTGTAAGAGTTAATACCATTGTAAAAAATCAGTTTTTTTGTCATTGCATGACTTTTTGCATGATCATTTTCAGAGTTTGCAAATTTTGCTTGATCCATAGAAATGAATTACTTGTACTGTGGAAAGAGGTTGAGAAAACCCAAGCCGTAGTCTTTCTCTACAAGTATATACAGACTTGACTTGAGTTTAAAAATAATACAAAGTTTTGGTACTCTATATAATGTTATAGCACATCTGTGAAAGATATTCACATATCATATATGGGTAAAAAGGAAGAATAGAAAAAAATGGATCCATTGAGCTGGGAAAGTAATGTCAAAAAGCACTATTTTAAATAAATTGCCTGTAAAACAAATTAATTGACATGATAATTTTGTAACATCTTTATAAACCAGGAATTTCAAGTTTTCTTACCTGCTAAATTCATGTTAGAATTTTATATAGTACTTTATTAGAAATATAATTTATTATTTATTAGAAATTATATATTTAATAAAGTACTATATAAAATTGTGAACACAGTGGGAAGAATCCAAACTTACCAGCCAGCTATATCTCCATTGAACTGAGCCTTATATGACTTTGGGAAAGTAGTGTATCCTTGCTGAACCTCAGTTACCTCATCCATGAAATGGGACTTAGAAATGGTGCCTGGGAAGTCTGGCACAGAGTGGGTAGCCTTGTTGTTTTCACCTTCTATTGTTGGCTGCTGTTGTAGTTTGCAAGTCTTATGCACTATTCTCTCAGCATCTCCTTATCAACTGTGGCTTGGGCCTCTTACTACTTGCATCGTGTAGGGTACATACTTGGCCTTTTCAATTACTAGTTTAATATTACTTGTGCCAATCTTTGAGAAGCTTACTTCTGTTGAAGAAAGTGTGGGTGGAGGAAATCTCTCCTTTCTTACTCTTCACTGAGAATCAGTCACTGAGCAGCATAATTCTAAAATCTTATGTGGCTTTTGGGTACTTTATGAACCTTTTTATGGTAAGCCAGAAGCAAGGAACTGATTGAATTAATACATTCCCATCAAGGGACTGTTCTGTTAACCTCTCCCACTCCATCTAATCCATGCATGGTTTTGTAAAGGAGGGACTTTTTCTATACATTATTTAGGTTGCCTTGTATACTGGGGATGCCAGTATATAGATGTTCAGGTTTTGGTAAGCTTTAGAGCCTTTCAGTCTTATAAACAAGAAAAAGAAAAAACTCAAACAGCAATAACAAAAGCAAGAAACCTCCATCCAAACCAAAAATCTAAATAGAACACCTTAGCTTTCTGAAAAACCCAGAACATTATGAAGTGCAGAATCTAAACTTTTCACACTGATTTTTAGTTTTAATAGTTTTAAACTTGTTTGTGCAACTTTTATATAAAGGTTAAACATGTTTTATGCAGATCTGATTAAGAAAACTAGAAAGTGAAAACTGTCATTAGGGCTACCACTAAAGAACCATTTTATTCACATCTTTTTAATTATCTTTCTTTGTTACCATATACATATAAATGCACAGATACATAATAGTTACATATAAAGATTATGCTACATTTATACGTGGCTTAATTTTTTAACTATGTCATAGAAATCTTTCCATGTCTATAAATATAGATAACCATCATAGGAACTTGGGTGTAGCTCAGTGGTAGAGCTCTTGCTTAGCTTGTGCAGGCCCTGGGTTCAATCCCTAACACACACACACAATAAAAAGGAATGAAAGAAATAATTTTAATGAATTCTTAGTGTGCCAATGTATCATAATTTACTTAATGCGCTGTTGGTTTCTGTACTTTTCTTCCTTAAATAAAGGTGTTGTTTCAATATGAACATTCTTGCTTGCACTTGAATGTTTGTTTCCTAAAAGTGGTTTCTTAGAAGTGTTGTTGCTGGGGAAAGAGACCTGATTTTGCCCTTTGTGTGAAGGTAAATGTTAGAGAGTGTATGATTTCTGTAGTAACTATTCAACTTTGTTGATCCCAAAAGTTAGATATGTAAAGAATAGGTTTGACTGTATTTCAGTAAAACTTTATTAACAAAAGTAGGCAGCAAGGTAGCGGTTGGCTGGCAGGCAACAGTTTACCCACTGAAACAAATTAGAAACTGATTAGGGATGGAGATTTATCCTCAGTTGGTTGTAAGTTGACTGAATAGTATCTTAGAAATGTATTCCTATCTCAGGGCAGTGTAATGGGCTGATTACTTTCTTTTCAGGTATATGGCAATCAATACTTACTTTAAAGAGCTTATTAAAGGAGGTTTTCATACCTGCTTCTATTCATGAAGCCTAGTAAATTTTAAACTAGGCCTGTAGAAGCTATTACGTATTTTTATTGTTCTAGGCTTTAGAACAATAAACGTCAGCATATGTTGACAACCTCTGGGGGAGGGAAAGCCCCCTTCAACTTGCATTGTGAGGGAGATGTGCATTGCCCTATCCACAGAAGACTGCTTTATGTCACCAGGTTCTAGAGACAGCCCAAAGGAAAACAAATGAAAAGTCCAGTCAGAGGAAAGTCTAGCCTATAGTCCATTTCTGAGAAGACTCATCTCAGCAGAAATATGCCCCAGATCAACACATTGACATTGAATTTGTTACTGAACCTTTACAGGTTAAATTATTCTCAGAAGACTGCTCTGTGCATAAATAGTTACCTCTTTGCATCTCGAGTTTCTATAAAGCAGGAATTATTGGCCCCTGGCTGCCCCAGGGGTGTTTGTTGAGGATCAGGTGGAATAATGAAATAGTTAAAATCCCTCTACTTGTAGTGTTATGTCTCTGCTGCCACAATGAATATTCAGAGATTTATTATTTAGTGTATATTGGTTGACTATCTGGTGTGTATAAAGCAGTGTGGCAGGTGCTGTGGGGGAATATAAAGGGTAGAAAGTTGGTTCCTGCTCTTAAGGAGAGAAAAATCATGGATTTTAATTCTAAGGTTGTAGAGTGCTGGTTACCCTAATGATCCTAGAGAAATGGAGAGGAAGAGATCCCTTCTGCCTTGCAATTGGAATTTCATGGAAAAAGTATTATCAGAAAATATGGAAATTTTCAAAAATAGAATGCAGGGGAGGGTATTCCAAAAAAAGCATCAGGAGAACTATGTCAAATGAGGGAAGCCCATATCAGTATGCAGGAGACATCAAATAGTCTAATTAGATTGTCTGCTAAGTACTTTTCATGAAGAAAGAAAAGATAAAGCTGGAAAGACAGGTTAGAGCTGGATTCTAGAGGGCTTGGAAAGAACTTTAATTGGTAATATGTGGGGAACTCTAAACATCACCTAGGAGAATGTGTTTGACACCTGGTGTGGTGGTATATAGCTTGAGTTGGGAGTGCAGAATGATCCAGTTGGGATCGTCTCTTAGGGTTTAGGTCCAAGCATGCACTTGTTAGAAATGATCTGGATAGTTGTGTGTGTGTGTGTTGGGGGGGAGTAGGTGGTATATCTTGGGACCAGAAAGTCAAATTTCAGAATTTATTGGATTTGGAAAATAAGCAAAGGACTTTTTTATCATAATATCTGGCTCTGAGTCCTTCCTACTGAGATTATAGTGATAATAAGGAGCAACACAGCAGAGTCAGGGGAGAGCCATACTAAGGAAAGGAGGCATTGAACCCATTTGCTTTGCTTGTTAAAGAGATGTTAACTAGACAACTAGTAAATTTATTGGGAGGCTGATAGGGCAGGACCAAAATTCACATAAGGCATATAGGGTTAGGATTTGGGAATCCTGTTCACTGGGAGGTGACAGAGGAAAGCTGGGGAGAACATCACGTCACTAAAAGCAGAGTATAAGAGTATATGGAGAGCATGGTATTTTATAGCAGTGCTTATTAGGTAAGTCAGTGACAGAAGTTGCTTTATCTTTATGTAAGACAGCTAACACCAATTCAAAAAGGAGAGCCTCACTGTGCATTTTATTATTTATAAAGTGTCTACAAAGCTTCTGAAGCTTCTGTATTTCAGAAGTTAAGTATTTAGTTTGGAAGAACATACCTTATTTTATAAAATTCCCAAGGAACATTTCAGAAACTCCCATTTTACTTTATCTCCTCAACACTATCTGAGAACCTTGGTAACAAATATGTCGTTGATGGGAGAGGCTTACATTCACTCCTCCTTACCTGTTCAGTGTGACGTTTCCTCTTCCTTAGATCTCAACCAAGTTGAGATCCATGTTTTTGGATGGGGTCCAGCATATCCCATGGAAATCAACTTTGTATGCTTTTGTGATTTTCTCTTCTTAGGCTGGGGTCCTTAGCAGGCTTGGAAGGGGAAATGAGTATGGCTCATACAGTGTGGTTCATGTTGAAGTTGGGGAAGTTTTTACTGTATGGAACAGCAGGACTGAATGTGCTTTCCCATTTTCTTTCTTCTCTTGACATTATCTGTGTTCAAGCTTTGTAGGCAAAGAAAGCCATGCTGCTTCCTTGATCTTTGGCACGCTGCATTACGAGCTTTGGCAGCATGGTAAAGGCTCCCCTGACTCTCCTGTTCAGAGCAGTCTGGATTTCTCCTGTGGCCCTCCTTCAGGCTCAGTCTTCATAGTAAGTTTAACTCATTTCACATGGGGCACCAGGGCTACTCTGAGGAATTTGCATCGCTAGCCAAATGTTGTGCATTAAATCTACTACTACAGCCCATTGTACTCTTTCCCCTAAACCTTGTATGGCTGCTTAACTCTTTTAAAAAATCACAATTGGTTTAATGTAAGGGATTCAGTGGTAATTTGTGATGTTGAATTTTGGGGTACTCTTTTGTTCTTTTGCTTTTTCAAACATGATACACATTCTTCTATTTATCATATTTAATTTCTCAAAACCTCCTTTCAGCTTTTTTTACATACATTTTTCAATTACCCTCTTCTTGGTATTATTAAATGTATGAAGGGAAAAAAGACTTCATTTGATTTGTTCCATTTTTGTGCCTCTGATGAAGTAAAATAAAGTGGATGTATTATCTTCCAAAGTGAACTCCTTTCTGGAAAATTGTCTTTTCTTTTTTAATCCTCCAAAAAAAAATAATAATCCAGAGGCTCAATGGTCTTTACTTGAAAACAGCCTCTTTCCTCTTGTTAGCAATAAATTCATCCTGATTCTTGATCATTATGGAAAGCCAGGGAGTGGAGCACACCCAGTGGCTGAGTTCAAGATGACCTGCATAGTTTTAAAGTGCTTTTCATTTAAATGCTGTAGTGTGTGTGCCCACATCATTTCCATCTCATATTTGTACATATGTGAAGTTGGTTATCCCTGGGGTTCCTTAAGTCGCTTTCTCATTTTGGTTTTTGCCCCAAAACTTCTTTCCTGACTTTCTTCCTCTCTTTTGTAGAATGAGGTTTTGGGAGATCTGGGTTTTATGCCCTGGTGCCTGCTCTTCTTTCCTCAGTTTTTAAAAGTCATCTTTTCCAAAACCAAGTTGTCATCTACAGAGCGTCTGCCTTTCAAGTTCTCCCCACCCCCTGGTTTTCCAGTTCACTCAGGCTGGTAAACTTTATAATGCTCTGCAGCATCACTTAAAGGGCTGAGGAGTGGGTGCTTTAGACCACTGACCTGGACTATTGCTTTTGTCAGTCATTTGCTGACCCCACCCTTCAGTGGGTCAGGTTTCTTTTTATTCACGTGTTCCATAGAAGTTCCTTACTTTTTCGATTCATAGGTCAAACTGCTTACACGAATGACATCTCAGAAAATTGCCATTCATTTTAATTGTAAAGGACTTAGTTGGTTCCAAGGGACAGATAAGTAAAACATGCTTCTCCTGACTTTCCCCAAGGAGGACTGTGACAGTCAGCTCTTCTGTATTTTTTTAGTTTCCTCAATTATTAATATTATTCCTTTGACACTTGAAATTTGCTTCCCTCTCGCCCAAATTCCTTCCTCTGAAGCTTCAGAGCCCTCCTGGGAGTGGCGTATTGTAGTGCCCTTTTGTGGGATATGGTGGGAAGGAGCATTTATTGCATACCTACTGCATGCTTGGTTAAGTGCTTTACATGTATCATCTCATTCAACCTTGCCTCTCCTGTAATAGTTATTCCCGTTTTATAGATACAAGGAAACAGGGCTCTGAGATGGTAACTGACAACTTGACTAGGTATTGCAGCTACGATTTAAACCGAGGTCTGACTCCAAAGCTAGAGCTCTTAATATTACCTGTCTTCAGAATGGCTGAAGTTGATCCTTGAAGGCAGAACATTAGCCCATACATGTATAAGCATATTTAAAGATTTCATTTCATGTATTTTGTCAAACTTGCCAAAATATATGCCAATAAATAATAACCTGCTGTGGTCAATTTCCAAAATACTGAATTGCAAGAGTGATTGCAACCAATTAAAAATAATCCAATTCTGTAATTCTCTTTCTTAAATATAAAACCTCCCCATGGCACAGGTGAAAATGCCTCTTATTCTCATTTTCTTCAGTGCTGAAACCTGGGTACAACTAGAATTGTAGGAAATAAGTTGAACTTTGTCAAATGTCAGGAATTTTTTCTAGTAAATACTAGTGTTGTTATTATTTGAGAAAATTTGTCTTAATTCCACCTATCCATTTTTTCGAATATAGAAGAAGACTGTAGTGATAGGTCTTAGTTTTCTTGTTTCAAATGAAAAGAGTGCAATGGAACCTCTCCCCTACCCCACTCGTCTGATGTGGAAATTAATAAATATTATGTGTAAAGCCCTTTGAGCACTCTAGAAGAAAGATTCTGTGTAATTTTGTCATTATTCATGGTCCATTAGACTCTTCAGGGTGTCACCAGGAGAGGGAGAGTTTTACCTTTTATCCTCTATTTTACAGTATAAAAACAAGATATTTTTGTTGTTGTTTGTGGCTGTGAAAATCTCCGGTAATCATGCCTGCAGAGGTTGCTCCTGTCACGGAGCCCAGAGCCTGTTCTTGGGCAGCTCACTCAAGAGGATAGGCTGCCTCAGAGGTGAGAGTAAACCTGCATTGCACAGCTGCTGGGAGGACAGGATGCTCTTTCACACCCCTCCACTCGAAGCTATCGTTCCTGTTTATCAACCTGTTAAGTAGTGGAGTCATGTACTGGTGATCTTTTCCTTTTCTATCCTCTTACCCTGATCCTGGAGTTCTTTGTTCTGGGATGATCCCAAAGAGGATTCCAGAGAGAATCCCTCAGGCACTGTCCCCATCCCACGCACTCCTCCTATAACATGTCTGCCATTCTTATCGTGTTCCTGTTGGGACAACCTTGCCTCACCTGAGGCTCCTTAATGACAACTGTATTTCTGCCCATTCCTTATTAGAAAAATGGGTAAACACTCTGCTGCCTGACCCATTGCTTTCTTATCTGTGAGTAGAGCTTTCATTCTTACACTTTAGATTTGCTATACGTGGCCATTGGGGTCTTAGCCTGGGGTTCCATAGTAGAGCAAGTTGAGCCCTGGAATGCTTTCTAGTAAAATTGTATTCTGGGGAATCATGAGTTAGCTGCATGCCCAACCACTGAGCTCACCTTCCTATTTTTCAGTTTTTAATTCATTTATTTTGCAGCAGTGGGTGTTGCCTGCACCACCATCTCCACAGTGTTGGTAATCTGTTTATTTCTTTATCTGTTCTTTCTCACAAGGGCCCTGGTGAGCTTATTGTCCAGTCCATTTCACTTAATGATCTTCCTGAATTCTTTGTTATCTGAGTGGTTTTTCCTCTTGCTGCTTGGCATTGTATAACCATTGAAATTGGGCTGAAGTTCTATCAGTGCTTCCCTCTGGCTTGGAATGTGATGGTTCTTGTGCCTAGCCATGTCCCTGAGCCCTTTAAAGGGACTCTGGTTATCTCTTTCCCCTTTTCCCCCTTTCTGTTTTTTAAAACCAGTTTCGTGTATCCATTGTTTTCTAAGTTCTTCTGATTGTTTCTCTTATCCCCCAACACTGCTAGATTGAACCCACCAAAACATGCATAGTACTTCAGAACTGATCTGGGCTTGGGGCCAGGTTAACTGAAAAGACTTGAGCTAACGTGGAAGTTAGTTTGTTTATTTAGGCTGTGACTTTCATAGTGCCTATCAGGCAAAAAGCCTACCTGAATGTTTAATATTTAAAAGTAAAATTAAATTTCAGGTAGGACCATAAGTGAGAGAAGCATTCCTGGCTCTGGAGTCCTCTTTGTTGGTATTTCTTTCTCTAAGACATCATTTCTGTATACTTTCCTCCTTTGTCCCCTTGCTTCCACCCACTTTCCACTTTGATTCATCTTTAAATGTCTTCAAGTGTAGTAGCTCCCATTTGCAATTTTTCTGTCTTCAAAAGTCTAGTGGCTAACAGTTTTTTATGTGATCTTAGTGAACAAAGACTGTGTGTGTGTGTGTGTGTGTGTGTGTGTGTGTAAGTAGGAAGCCTGCCACATTTCCTCCCTGCCCTACAGAAAATGTGTTTTCTGGAAGCCCTTTTGACACTGAAGTGAATGCCCACTGGCCCTCCCTTGCTGAATTCTCCTGAGAGGAGAGAGAGAGAGAGAGGCCTTTATGCTTGTTGTCATATCTTTTGTTTCTGCTGATTATACACAAAGTAAGTTGTAAATAGCTCTCTCACACACCATGATTCCTTTGAGGTATATACAGGAGTACAGATAGGCACTCAGTTTGAGCTGGCTCTGGGGATTCCACAGGGTCCCTTTAGAGGCCTCTCTCTTCCTGTCATAGCACCAGTGGAGTGATTTTTATCAGTTTGAGATAGTTTTCATCCCGTTATTAAACCCCTTGCATAATGTTTAGAAATATTAAGCTGATTAGTTCAGTGTTTTTCTTTGTTTTTAACTTAAATGTTTTTTAATTACCTCCAAAGCAAAATACACAAAGATACAAAAAGAATAAAAAAGTCTCTAAAGTCTTAACCACAGTGAACATTTTGTGAAAATCACTGTAGTGCTTGGCATTTAAACAGACAGTTACTGCTAGCATGAAGGAAAGTAGTTAAAATGGACCCCCCCAGTTTAAGATTTATATTCCAAACGGTGATTATGTACACAATATTTTATAATTTTAATTTACAATGAAATAATCAGGAGTTAGACAATTTATGTCTGCTGTTTCTCTTAGTATTTTTTGATCACCTTTGGGTTGCTGGCTAACTTCTGAGGTTTCTAAATCAAAGGGCAGAATGAGTTGTGCCAAATCACAACTAATTGTGTTATCAGCCTTCAGATCTTTCGTATTTTCTTTGGTAAGTTTTGATGAATTGGGAAAGAGATATGGCTTGCCTTTCTCTTTTTAGAAATTCCCTGGTGTGATAATTGAGGACACTCAATTATTGTGGTGGAGGTATTAGGTATCTTTACATCATAACCTGTTAGCAAACAGTGTAGTTTTGGTTTGAATCTCAGTTTCCTAATCTCTAAAATTTGGGAGGCCACTTTCATGGATCCTTATGGACTTTTTTTTTTTTCTGTTCAATAATTCTAGGATTCCAAGTTTGAGAGAGCCACCCACTTCCCCACTAGTTCCTTTTGCGATTAGGATTGTTGGAACACACTGGTAGCTTGTCACTGTTTCCTCCCTGACTTATTCACAGACCTTTTTGTTTTCTTTCAGAAACTGTATTTCTAAAGTGTCTGAGGTTGTAATTGAATGTAATTGTAGTTGTTTAACTTTCTTTCCCTCTTGAGAGTGTTTATAAAGTGTATTCAGTGACTGAGGATAAAAAGGAACTAGAGACTTAGTATTTATGACGTGGTCAAGTACTATTAAGGTAAGTAGAAATTTATTCTATATAAGTGAAATAAGGTATTGTTTACACACAATTTGCAATATATACATTCTGACTATGGAATCTGCTTTAGTCAGTTAAGTAGTTATGTTTGTAAGGGTTTTATGGGAAGCTGTTTTGGGGGGTTCGTTTTGATGTAGACTATTCTAAGATTGATTTTTTTTCTCCCCTTTCCTTCTATTGCCCCCTAGGGAGAGTTATTGATGCAGAACTCATTAGTGCCCCTCCATATGTCAACCAGGGAGTGGAATCAGCAGTATTTCCATGTGTGACACAACACAAATTCCAAATGTCTCTACTCTTCTTTATGTCCAATTTCTCCCTCATTCCTCAATTTGGAGAATAAATTCCCTTTTCCTTTGCTTATGTTGTCTAATATCAAAGAGCAAGTAACAGGTCTTGATTTCTTTTAACACCTGCTTTTTCTCCTTTATCTTTTTTGTCATGTCATTCATATGAAACATCTACAAATGCCTCTATAAAAGATGCCACTATATGTAATTACATGGTTTAAATTTTTTTTTATTCTTAATTTTCATTTCCTTCTAATTTCTTAAATTCAAATCTGAGCTTTGAAACTTAATAGCATGTGACTCTGAGGTCCTTATGTACTCTGAGCCTCAGTTTTTGCATATAATATGGGAATATCTATTTGATGAAAGTGTTTCATCTGTGTGTGAGGTGCCCATGTGGTGCCTGTCACGTGGGACTCCACTGGTGGAACTTATGGGTAGAGTGATTATTAACTGCAAAGATAGATGATATTCTGTCCCTTTTACCTTATGGACAGAAACAGAATGAGAGACTTTAAAGGAAGGAGAGAGTTAGCTCTAAAAAGGTTTATATAATTGACTGTGTGCCTTTTAATTAGTGGTATTCACTAGTGCGAAGTGGAAGTTTTTGAGAAGTGTTTAAGTGAACTGATATGAGTCAAAAGAAGGAAGAAAACACTGAAGGTAGCAAACTTGGCTGAAAACTGATCTCTGAACAAAGAAAATTGATCAGCACAGATGATCTTAATCAGAATTAAACAATCCAAACACCAAAGGAATGCTTTGATAGGGAAGGAAGACAAAGGTGAGATGAGGCTTAATTGATGTAGGAGATTCTGGTACATATAGGTCAATATATGATTATTGATGGTAGTATGTGCTTGTAAATAATAAGTAGCAATTAGAGAAAAATTTTCATTTTATTTGCAGCTGGGGATTGAACTCAAGACCTTTTACTTGCTAGGCAAGTGCTCTACTGCTGAACTACATCCCAGCCCCCTAAGAGACAATTTTAAAAAGCAGAATATTGGTTTAGATGGAATCTAAATCCTTTTTTCTTATACTCTGAGGTGAAATAATTTATAGTAGGCAATATTGAAAGATGTTACTAATTTTAATAGGGAACATAATTTTGAAAGGGGGTCTTCATGACTTTCAATATAGAATTCTAGAATTGGAAGACATCCATGAAATTATAATTGTTGTTATCATTTTTATTAGAATATGCTTACAGACCAAGGTTCTTAGTTACTTTAAGATATTAAGTATGTTAAAAAGTAAGTAATATTGATAGATAAAAGCCTGCCTGTGCTAACCTATAGCAGGAATAGAAAAAGTATATTTATCAGGTATTTTAAGAGTAGGCATCATGGAATGCCTTTTACTTAATTCTCACATGAGAACATTGGACACATAAAGAAAAAAAATTAAGTCAGTGTGTAGAGATTGTTTCAGTCTTTTCTCTTCCTTTTCTTCCTTCTTAAACTTCCTTCTTCCTGTCTGTAGATACTTAGTAAATGCTTACTTTGTGCTACTTGATATAAATACAAGGGTAAAAATTTTATGTGGATATTTTCTTCTTGGAATTTACCTTCTTGTAGTTAATAAAGAAGGTTATGTGATATTTGCAATGTATTTGACATACCAAGTGGCAAACAGGTCAGGCCATTAAGTCTGTTTCAGACCTGCAGTTGGGATGACCTTGCTTCCGCCTGGCTTAAGTGTAACTGTTTGCTGTTCTCAGCAGCCTCCATACCTAGCATCTAACCCAGCCGTATTCCCCCAGGTTCCACTGGCATGTGCTGGCAGAGTGCTGGGTGCAGACTTCTGCCCAGACCTGGAGGAGCCAGACCAGAGGCTGGAAGTCCAGGTTGGAGTCTTACTGTTTTATCAGCTGGGGGTGGTGTGACAGAAACAATGATCCCTGACGGCCATACTAGTGTTGTCAGTACTATCAGGACAAGACAACTCTTGAAACAGGTACAAAGAAGGACCTAAGTAGCATATGTGCAGCAAAAGACCCTTTTCAGGATGAATTGTCTAACTGGAGATCATTCATTCATTTATTCACTTAAGAAATACGTTCAGATCGGGTGTGGTGGTATACACCTGTAATCCCAGTGACTTGGGATACTGAGGCAGGAAAACCACAAGTTTAAGGCTAGACTAGGCAACTTAGTAAGACTATGTTTCAAAATGAAAAATAGAAAGGGACTGGGAATGTAATTCAGTGTAGAATACCACTGGGTTCAGTCCTCAGTGCCCCACACACATATAAAAGATAGATATCTTGGAGTGGAAAAGAACATGGTCTACCTAGTTTGACAAAATTGCTGTGAGGCTTTTGGCAAAAAAGAAAATCTAAGTTAGCCTTAGTTTTTTCATGGGTAAAATGGAGATTCACCAGAAAAGGTGATTATGAGGATTAAAGGACTTAACTGATAACCCAGCAGTTAGCACAGGGTCTGATACCTAATAGCCACTCATTCAGTGTTAGTTCTCATCTTTTAAATCATCTTTATCATGTACTAAGGCACTCTTCTAGGTGCGGGGACATATAGTAAGTCATCCTTCTACATTGTGGTCTCTCATCTCAGGAGAACAACCATCATTCTACTGGGTACTTTAGAAGAGAAATAGGGCTGGGTGCAGTGACAGTGTCTCAGAAGGCTGAGGCAGGAAGATTGTCAAGTTCAAAGCCAGCCTCAACAACCTAATGAGGCCCTAAGCAACTTAATGAGACTCTATCTCAAAATAAAAAATGAAAAGGGCTGGGGATGCAACTCAGTGCTCAGTGGTTAATCACCCCTATGTTCAATCCCAGGTTAAAAAAAAAAAAAAAAAAAGAGAGAGAGAGAGAGACGTAGGACTTAGAGATAAATATTTTCTGTTTTCATGAATTGGAAGATATGTGCAGAGTACATTTTTCTTAAAAAAATGTTGGCTCGAATTTTTGTGTGATCTTGAGGCATTAGAAGTGGTTTAGTATACTGCAGATTGAAATATAAATATGACATCTTGGCTAGAGGCATGTATCCACTTCCCTGTATCTTTTAATTTGTAAGGACGATATGTGCCATTGCAAAAGATACAGGTTGAGGTTTCAATATGGATGACATTCCCTAGCATGAGCAAATCCAGGTTATGTATTTTTTTTTCCCCAGGGCCTCCATTTGGCATGGTTTTCTAAATTTTCAGGCTTATGGGTGAGCATAGTGAGCTCAGTTTTAAAACATTTTTACTGATTTAGATACCCCACATGAGAAAAGAGAGAATGGCTTTAAAAATTGACTTTTTCACAGTGGGAGTGAGGATAGAAATAGTGGTAGGGGGAGGTTTCAGTGTTTATGGTACTGAAGGGTACACCATCTCTTGCACACCTGCTCTTGGCCTAGGGAAGACCACCTGAACACTGCTGTGCCCCAAGCTGCTACCGTCTGGGTGGTGTATGGCTGTGGGACAATAGGGAAGCAGGTGTGACGCATATGATACTCGATCTTGTGCTTCTTCGTTCTAGAGAACTAACAGCTTGGGTATGACATATAAATGCAGAGTGATGGAAGACTCTTTGTGGAGAATAGTCTGATCTTTGAACTCTTTGGGTAGGACAAATAATGTTCATCAAACACTTCACCTGGAAGGGTCTGTTATGGGTGATTGTTGGATCATCTGTTTTGAACCTTGAGTTATGGTACAAAGTGAATGGGTTTAACAGATGTGAGTGTGTGAAGTAAAACTGAAAAAGACCTATGGAGCATGTTAGTTTGACATAACAAGAAAAAAAAGTACATTTACAAATTCAAATGAGACTCTGGTTGTTGGTAAACAGTATGATTGACAGTTCAGTATGGACCTTGCAAAGAAGACCAAGTTCCTGGACAAAGTAATGAAAGGTATCATATTATTGGATTTCTCACTTTGCAACACCATTCTGGTGGATTGAGTGAAAAGGTTGGATCTGTTAAAAGATTATCAACTATAGTGAATTGTTGAATTAACTGGCACCAACTACAACCATTTCCCCTCTTTCCTTTTTTTTTTTCCTTTTCTCTCCTAAATATGGTTTCCATACATTTTAGAAATACCTAGTGCATCCATATTATGTCAGTCATAATAAACTTGACAATATATTCTTCACTAGCTAACAATTCCAGAAGTATTTTTAGCTTCATCTTATTGCATTCTTGCCTTGGCATGTATCCTGCCCTTTTTTTGTGTGTGTGTGTGTACGAGGGAATGAACCATTTCTTATTTTTTAGTTCAGCTCTATCCTCCAGGGAACTCACTATAGGACTTGCCAAATTGTTCACCTTTTCTGCATGGCTCTCAGGCTTTCCTCCAAGGCCAGGCATCATAACTACAAGTGGGTTTGCTGTTTGGCCTCTTTGATTCTGAGAGTAACCTCTGTATACCCCAATTTAGGAGCAATGGTGTGGGTATATTCTTTCTTACAAATAATTTTCATTTAGACACACATCCTCATATCTGGTTTAGTTTTCTATTTTAGCTGACACAAGTTCTCAAGACTGGTTCTCTGCTCTCTTCCTTCTTCCTTTTAAATCTTGGCAATTTTTTCCCTAAAATTTCAGAATTCTTAGCAGCTTTGTAATTTATTAATCCCAAGACCCCTAACACTCTTCCATATATGCATCTTTAGTTTTGAATGACTGTCATCCTTCAAGTCTGTGCCTGTGACTTTTACCAGGGAGTCTGCTATTTTTGTGTTAATATGTTTGGTTTAGAAAAGTAGCTGGAAATTGAGATTTCAATTCACTGTCTAAATTTGTTTCCTCAGTGTCTTGAAGTAGGCATTAACTGGGTACTATTTAATTTGAGAGGTTAGCTGATGTGTAGTAGCAAAGAATTGTGCTCTCATAATTATCTTCTAGGAAATTATTGTAGCTTAGATCTCTCATAATTACTGTTATTTTACTTTTAATCAGAAAAAAGGCAAACTTTCTTAGTGTAGGTATGCCTCATTATGCATTAAGTTCTTACAGTTACCTTTGCACAGTTCTTTTCTTGGTTGAGAATTCAAGATGTGAAGTTTGACTTGGTATTCTTCACTACTGAAATGCTTAGAAAATTGGAGTAAATAATGAACCAATATTTCAGTACCAGATTAGACACAATTTACTGTGATGTTTCATAAACCACAGACTTCTTTCTTCTGTGAATGCGTGAAGGATGACTTTTTTTTCCAGACATACCGGGGTGCAAGTGTAAATTTCCATAAAATTTAAATGAGGTGCTTCCTGTAATTAATGAACAATTGTGGCTGCTCTCTGGTCTGCATTGTAATTAACCGTGATCAGGCTTGTTTAGTGATGACACTGTTCCTGTAATAATTTGACAAGCTACTGTGAATTTGCCAGGTTATTAAACAACCTGCAGTATTCACTTACGGAATCACAGGGATGAGCTCGGCGGCTACTGCTCTGTCAAATGCAGCACAAGGGTAAACCAGAAGCTACCCCTTGAAGTCTATTGATCACAACAAGCAGATTTAAATTCCTATAATGTTGGAGAACTCAATTCATTTTGTATAGGGTGTCTTGAAAACTTATTATTATATGACAAACCTACAGGGTCAAAGTCAATTATTTTTATGAACTCATGATGAGCCAGCAAATTCTCTATATTGTTCACACCAGTATGGACTAAAGAGTCTGAGGTTTCCCTTACCATCTTATTAAATAGGTATGATTATTTGCCATTCCCTCCCCAGTACATCTGCAATATTCCCCCAAATATAAGTTCATTTTCCTCTCTTTTTCTGTTAGAAACAACAGTTGCTGGGGGTGGGGAGCTGGATGGGGGGAGAAGGGAATGCAAGAGAGGGCAGAAGAAAGGGATACATGATCGAGACACAAGATACGCATATAAGTAAGTATCACTGAGAAGCCCATTAATTTGTACAATTAATGTGTTAATAATCATAATAAGAAATTAATTAATGAAGAAACAACAGATTACCTTGTGCCAAGCAGCCATGTTGCAGGTAGGTAGAGGTAGAGTGATTTAAGTGGACTAATAGTCTTATGTCCTTGGTCACTAGTACACTGGCCCCCAACCCCCTCTTTCAGGTTAAGAACTGTTCAAAACGTTACTGTCTAGTTACTGTGGTGTCTTTCATTCAGATTCTGTTTATTGACTAAACCACAAGGATTCCTGCCCAAAGTACCAGGCGGTCTATGCTTGACTGATTTTGATTTTCTAACATCAGCCCTGGGGTTTATTTGAAAAATGTACATACACTGCAGCTTTAACAAGTCAAGTGACTGCATGTTTTTGACCATGGAGTAGACTATATCTGAAGATCATTAAATTTGGGTGCGGGGGTGCGGTAAAGGAGGTTTGGAGAATAAGTGTAGTTGTCATTGTAGCATTGCAGAGAGAGAGAGAGTGAGAGAGAGAGAGAGAGAGAGAGTGTGTGTGTGTGTGTGTGTGTGTACGCATGCATGCATGTGTGTGTGACACATGGTTTTTGTCTTTTCATCTTCTCCAAGAGCCAGAAAGTTTCCTGCCGTTCTCTTTCCAGCTATTGACAAATGATTGCCAGATGTGAGATCTTTGCAGTGCTTTTTCCCTCAGCAAACCTGCAGCGAAGGGATATTTGATTCTCCCTTGCCCATTTCATCTCCTTTCCACATCTGCCAGGGACACACAAGCAATACATCCCTACATGAGAGTTTAAAGTTTATTCAGCTCCCTTTCCCCCTCTGATAAAGTGTTTGGAGACAACAGAATGAGGTCCATATGACATGCTCTCAGCTTCACTGTATGAAATTAGTTGTTTATTTTACTTATCTACCTCTCAGTAATTGAACTATTTCATTTTAGTTTCGGCCCATGGAAAAGTTGATGTAACTCTGGGAGTGCTAAGAGTTTCCTATTGTCTGCTGGCTGCAAGTATGCCACCAGCACGGCTTCCTTTTGAGCCCCTCTCTTCTGATAAAAACTGGACTGTCGATTCCATAGGACTTCCTAGTAAAGTAGTTTTAGTACACAACTGTCAAAATATTTAGTATGGAGTGTCTGGTAGAGTTCAGTAGTCATTTAGGATTTGGAAAACTTTCTCTGAGGGGAAAATTTACCTTGTTTGGCTTGATTAGTTTACTCCGTGTGTCCATTGTCAAAATCGATATGTGTGAGGCTCTAGTTTTAATCACAAGTAGCTTATAAAAGAGAAAGTACACTGAGTTGTGGAGGCATGTGAAATTAGCCTGTGTAGGCCACATATATAATCACTAACATGCACAGGAGCCTTTTGCATCTGCTTAGAATCTGTATTGATACTGATTTTTTTTTCTCATCTCAGTTTGAAAATATTTTCCAAAATGCCCGTGTAGCTCATGTTCATGCTATAGGGTGGGCTGACACAGGTGGCCTTTATGTTTTCCTATTACACTTTTTGGCAAACGAAAAGGCCCCTTATTCCCTGAATAAGATCAGCTTTTTTTTTTTTTAAACATTTAAAAAATAATCCATAAAATGTCTGCCACATGTTCTCTAGTTTATGGAAATGTTTTCTAAATTAGAGCCATAGTATTGAATTCTTTTTGTGAAAGTGCTAGTATGTTTACTGTTTCTGCTACTTTCTTTGCTACCTGTGCTTAAGTGAATTTGTCTTTTTATGTGAAATTCAAACAAAGAATTTAATGATTTTCTGAGTTTCTGCACTGGTGAATTATTTTTTGTTGTTTTTATTAAAGGAGATAAGCTGAAGAGCTGTGTTAGAATTAGAACAGGAAAAATGTGAAGTCTGTTTTTTAATATGTTCTTTAAACAAAATTAATGAAACAGTAAGAAGCAACACACAAAACCTAATAAGAACAGCAACAAACCCAAGAGTACCTAAAAGGAATAAATCCTACTAAGCCTAATGCATGGGGTGAAACCTTTTATCATGGTTGCCAGAATGTTGTGTCTCTATTGTGAGTTTGTATTGAACAGGATGGAAGATGTTGGTATTTGAAGACAAAGACAATATTTTTGAACTGTTCACTCTGAAAAACAAGACAATGAGTGTGATGGAGAGGGGTTAAGTTCAAACAGCGCCATCCCCCCAAAACAAAATGATCAAAAGCAGAAAGGTCTCTGGAAAAGTTTACATTGTCATTGTTCTTTGCGTTTCCCTAGGACTGCTACCACCCTAGGCACTCAGTGGGTGCCAGGGGTTGAGAAGGTGGAGGCCAAGTGCTCTTTTATAAAACAAGGTTAGAAACTCTTGCGCAGGAGCCCTGTTCCTCCGAGTTTAGCTCACGTCACAGAATTTGCCCTCGATAATGCATTCGCTGGTTTCTCACGCCTTTCTGCCTTTTCCTCTCCATGGTTACCCTGGGAGGCAGAGAGGTGCTAAGCAATGGAGGTGTCATCCGGCCTGCGCACCTAGGGAATGTCCTTCAGAGGACGACTTGTCACCAGCCGTCAAAGAAGAGAGTGGCTTTGTGGTCTCTGAACATCTGGCAGCGCTGCACAGGAAGCTGAGGGGGTGTCATTAATTGTGATGAAATAATTTAAACCATCAGGAATAAATGAGGCTGTTAAGCTAAGTTCAGATTCCATTTGCCATGCACATGTGTCTAGCAGCCTGTGTGCAGTTAAAAAAAAATTGAATTATATTAGCTCATGAGTAGAAGTGAAACAGATACTGTAAATGAAACAAGTTGCTGTGCAGTGATGACATCGTGTTGAACCACTTCACAGAGTTACAGTTGTAGGATCAATATATTGAAAGTGGTATATTATATAATGACTTTTTATATAAAAGCATCTTATGGTGCTGAGGAATATAGTAAGGACCAGTGGTTTACGGGCAAACAGTGAGACTGGGTGGGTGAATGGGTAGAGAAAAACAAACCACCAGGTGAAGGTGGGTGAGCCGGGGGCTCTGTGACTGGCTGAATTCTGATGTGCAGTATACCTTCCTGTAGAGTCTGGGTGTGAGTACATCAGGTGCCCTTGTTTTGCATGCATACTGCAGGTTGGAGGGCATTTCTCTCCCATAACCAACAGTGGATGCCTCTTGGGGAGCTTCTGACACTGAGGACATCCATATTGTTTTCCTGCAATTAAAAACCATTATTTTAGGTGATAGATTACTCTTCAAGCAAATGAACGTATTTTTTAAGGCTTTGAGCAATCAGCATACACTGATTTCAAATGTAATTTTCAAGCAGTATGGAAGGAGGCAACCTTAGTTTCTCAGAAAGGAAAGACTGTTGGATTTGGAATGTCTGAGAAACTCTGAGGTTTTGTGCACTAAATTCAGCAATGGTGTGTTCCAAAGTACATTTCTAAAATAAAAGTCATTCCTTTACACATAAGTAAAGTTTTCAGCATTGAAGTTGTATTTAAAAATACACATGAAAATTTGAAAAGTAAGATGTACAGAAAATGTTTTTGAAAAAAATCATTGGAAAGGTAATCCTTCTGTCAGAAAGGGAGATGAAGGTGGTGGTCTGGAGCTCTGGAAGCTCTGGACAAGACAGCCCTTTTACTGCAAGGATTTTATCTCCATTTTCTCCCTGTTCCCTTGGTTACCTCGTTGCCTTTCTCTTTTCCCAGTTGGGTATTATCTCCCCTTTCCCCTCCATGTTCTCTTTTCCTTTCCTGTATTTTCACTTTAAATTTTTATCCTTTTGTTTCTCTTAACAACTTATTCTCATGCTCCATCCTCCTTAGAAATGATCTGCAGTTCTGTTTTTATTAATAGTTGTAGTTTTCTTGCTAATAGTGAAAAATTAATACCCATGATTAATTAATTTGTCAAATTAATAAAATTTAAGTTGTACTTTCACATAGAGTTAGGTGACCATTGGTAGACCTTTAAAAAAATGTGAATGAACTTTGATGAATTAAAGAAAGAAAAAAAAAAAGAATGCAGAATACATGCAGAATACTCATTGAGTTATCCCTTTCCCTAGAGCCCTGAATGAAAGTATTATTGGTGAAAGTCTGCCAGAACCTTGTGGCTAGGGTTGCCATCTCCCTTCTTACTTCTAGCATAGGAGGAAGACATTCAAATGGAAACACTTGGTTTTCCTGACTTCATCACTGAAGTCCAATAGAGTAATCAGAAATTAGCATACTGCTTCTGTGCATTTCTGGATTTTATTTTTGTTAATGAAATAGTAAAGGAAGACTTGAGTTTGTCATTGCTTCTTGGCCCTGTTGGAAGGGTTGAAGGAGGTCCTCTGCCTTGTACACAACTAAGAGTGAATGCATTGTTGTTGTTGTGTAAATATTTGTACTACCTTGTGGTGGTTAAACAGATAGAAACTGGAAAATTTCTTCCCTAGGATATGTATATGTCTTGACAATTTAAGTATTATTCACCTTGAAATAGTTATATATTTTTCTCCTAGAAAAAAAGAATTCAAGGTCAACAGAAAAATTTGAACAAGAAAATTGTTTTTTCCTGTGTTTTTGTAGTGCATTTCTTTCTCAAAACAAATAAGAAAATGATAGTATGCTTAGCTGTTGCTTGATGTTTTCTTTTGGAAGTGTGTTAATACATAAAGAAAAAAAGTTTTTTGAATATAAATTTCCTTTAGCTTTTTCCTTTTTTAAAATTGTGGTGCTAAGTAAGTGCCTCTGCATATTTCCAACAGCTTTTTTATTTTTCTACTGCTGTTGTTAATACTTATTCTCTGCTTTAAATCTGTGGATTTTTCTATCATGTGCTCTATACTTCCAGTACATTCTGGGTTGAATAACTTTGGTTGAGTGGCCTTAGAACCTGACTACTACATCCTGCATGTGTCAGTGTTTCCATGAGAGAATGTGGTCTAGATCCCAGGTGAACAACCTAAGCTATTCATGCTGGGAACTGCCAGTGTTAATACAAGATATTGAATAAGATGATTACATTTACTTTATGTATGTTCTTAAGCTATAGCCATAACAGTTTTGTTTAAGGAAGAAAAGAGATAAAACCAGAGGAAGGATTTTAATTCTTGGCTTGAATAGAGAGAATTATGTGTTTGTGTGTGGGTGTACATGTGTGTGGGTTTTGTATATACATACATATAAATTTTTATTATATATTCCATATTTTTTATGTTCATCAGAAAAACTTGTGATGTTCTGTTGCAATACTTTGGAGTTAGTCATAGTGGATGCTTCACATTTAGAACACACAGTCCCTCTATTTTAACTTGCAAAAGGAAGAAGAAACTTTTTGTTTGGGTAGGTCAAGGAATCTGTTTGTGTGTTATTCTTTAGGCTTCATTATTTTTCATATGGTTTTTAATACATGAAAATTATCTAAATTTTGTACCTGAGTATTTTGCTTTCACAAATTTGGAAACTCAGGCCCCCAAATTTTAAGACTTAGGCAAAATTAAATATTAAAACCTTCTTTATTTTGATGTGTCAGAGACTTTAAGAATACTGTTTGCTGGTTTGTATTCCTTGTCAAAGAGAACTGCTTAACTACATTCATCCTAGGTTTGGTATGATCCAAGTGAACATTAGGAATGCCTGTGTCAGTCTTTCCTGTATAACCTGGTGAGGGTGGGAAATACATGATACTTCATTTTCAGCCACTGTAGCGGTGATCTTAACAGGTTTACCCAGCTCAGTGTAGTAGATCCTTCTTGCATGATATACGAAATGTGCTAACTTGATGCTAAGAAGTGGAAATTTTGGGTCTGGCTTTTATTGTGTTTTTTCCTTCTATCTTTCTGGTCAGTATAGCAGACAGGTGTTGTGCAAAAGCTACCCCTAGAACATTAAGTCGTAGAAATAGTCCCATCTCAATAATCTCTGTTTCAAAAGAGAAGGGCCATTACAGACATTTGAAGAATGGAATAGCCCAAGAACTTAGCAGTGTTACTCTGTAATGTTCAATGAATGCCAGTGGAATTTCTCAGAGCACCGGAACAAACCAAGTCCCCTTGAAATCATTGTTATTATAAAAACCATCTTTAAGTGCCTTTTTGGGTATGGTACTGTGTTTGCATCCTATAAAAAGTGAGCTGAACAGATAAGGTCTCTGCCCTCTAGGAGTTTATAATCAAAAACAGATAATATAGCTGACATCTGTTATTGTATAAAGGTCTTATAAATAAACATTGATCACATACATAAATAAAAGTTTTATATCAAAGACAAGTAAAAACCTTTTTTGCTTGCCTGATTAAATAAGTAAACAGACAACCTCATCCCCACATTGAAACTATCTATGTAAGTTGTAAGAGGACTAAACTAAAATAATCCTGACACCAGAATACTCTATTGCATTGTTATTTTTTAGGGTTTTTAAAAGAGTGCTGGCATTACTATGATGTCACTGATAGCGTATTTTAAATGGGTCTGAATTTGAAGATATTGTTTTATCTTTCTGGTTAAGAAATTAGGAGTTGAAATTTTCCTCCATCTCTGGAATTTCCCCAACTCTAACTGCTGACTGAAGTGCACTCATCCTGGAGGGCAGCTTAAAAATTTTATCCAAACCCCTAATGTTAGTAAAACTCATATATTTTTTAGTTAGCTGCCTTTCCCCTTCCTCTAAGTCAGTAGAAACTGCATTGAAACAAATGCAGGGGTTTAAAATTGATGCTGTAATATAAGATGAAATTATATATATCCAAAGACTCTGAATGAAATATTGGTATGAAGAGGTAGATCCAGAACTCTGGGATGAACAGTTCTGGTTGCAAGTTTGGGCAAAGCCATATACTACCTAATGTTAAACATATAAATGTTGGCAGGGGGAAATGGGTATTGAGTTTGATGAAATATTTTCTTTCTGTGTGCTTTGACTTTAAGATATTTTAACAGTCATTTCATTTTTGAGGTGTGGGGGAACCAAAACTAGCAACATTGGGAAGACAAAACATGAACCCAGCTCAGAAGTTCAAGACATTAAAAAAATGGCTATCTCTACCCAGTGTAGGTGTCTGTCTGTGTAAATTAAAGCATGTGGGTGCATAAATTAATTAGAAGAACAGTCGATGATATAAATCAAACTTATTTGGTGCACTGATGAAATGAGCATTGTTTATAAGATTATCTTGTTATTTAATCTCTTCTGTGTAAACCTGGCTGGTTGGCATTATGAAGTAATAATACAATTAATGTGATGATGGTATACATTTTCTTGGTACAGGTCTGATCCTGCAGACCTTTCTTGACTTGGATTTGTATATACACAAGAGTATAAGAACTGGAAATTTTAATTAGCAAGAATCTGCCCCCCACTATAGTGTGTGTGTACGTGTGTGTGTGTGTGTGTGTGTGTGTGTATTTGGGTGGATTTTTTTTTTTAATCTCAGAATATTCCCTGAGATTTCTATTCTTTTTGAACCAATCATCTACTGATCCCAGAAGAATGAATTACCTTTAGATACTATTTTTTAAAACTGTGCAAAGTTCATTATAAGACCTACCTGCTGTTTTTTATCTGTACTGTGCTATGCTATTAGGTCTCCAATAAAAAGAAAGTTTTACTTATAAATGAAGCCATTAGGAATTTCTTGAATAAACAAAAGATTTTTTTTGATGTACAAGGGAATTGTTTATAACTGTTAGTCATATAAGTCCATGTCTAACACATGCAAAGACTATTCCTTATCTTTTGTATGAACTTGAATGTACTCCTGTCAGCCAGAGAGCAGAAAACAGAAACCACACACACACACACACACACACACACACACACACACAAAACAAGCAGGGATCCTAGTGCAGAATAAAATTGTTACTGTTGTTATTTAGTGTGTGATTCAGACTTAATTTCATTTTGGTATTAGAGACTGAACCCTGAGGTGCTTTACTATTGAGCCCCATTCCCAGACTTCTTAATTTTTAATTTCAAGACAGGGTCTTGCTAGGTTGCTGAGGCTGGCCTCAAATTTGGGATCCTCCTGCTCCGTTTCTCAAGCTGCTGGAATTACAGGCGTGCACCGCTGCACCTGGCTGATTCAGGCTTTTGCTTCGTGTTTTTATTCTACTTCCTATCCCAATCCCCTTGGCTGACTCCATGAAGTTCTTTATGTCCCCAAATGGAAATTTTTGCTTTTGGAAAACTAAAGATGTCCCTTTTATTGACTTTGTTCTCAAATTGCTTAACTGTTCTATGACATTCTTTTTAAACATAATTTGACAGTGGTATCCAATGGTTTAACTAATAAATTGCAGAGAAAAATGTTACAGGTAATTTTGTAAAGTGTTTTCTGAATGGAGCCTGATGATTGAAGTTCATTGTTGTCCCTCCTTAACCTCACAGAATAGATTTTGAACAGTGTCCTTTTAGGATTATGCATAAGGCAATTCTGAGCATGATGTGATAAAATCTTGTGATTTCATTTAGGATTTTCTTTTTTGGTCAAAACTGATGTTAAACATTTTTAATTTAGCAAATTAAATATTTGGATGTATTATTTTAAAAAAGTTTTTGGTCTCATCTTCATAGGAGTGCAACAGATACCACTGTTTGAACAGTGATGTCTATAATGCCATAGTAACATCCTGGGCTGTTAGCAGAGTGTGTATTATTTCTGTGGTTTTGTGAATCAGTAACCACTAAAAGATTTCAGACCAATCACCCATGAATGATTTGTTCATTTTGCTTAATGAGAGAAACTGTGGCATAAGACAACCTCACAGTACGTGTTCGGATACATTTTCACTATTACACTTGGCTCTGTTCTGGATTATGCAACTTGAATTTTCAGTCTTTGTTGAGCTATGCAGATATATTTGATGGAATTTGGGCCTATTTCCTGGAAGCCTTTCAGGCTAGTACTTGTCAAACAAATATTAAAATCAGGGTATGTATTCTGGAGCCCAGGCATATGGTGAAATGGGACACCTTCTGGGTTGAAGAGGTGACTAACACTGGGCTAACTGCTTTCTTGTCCTTACTGACCAGAGCCTGCTTCTTGGATCTGGTGTGAAATAAGTCTCAAAGAGCTGTGAGAAAACTGGATGAGGCTAATGTCCTGTCCTTAGCTGGAAGTGATACATATAACCAAAGCCAGTGAGAAACTCAAATAGATGCCGTGGTGGTAAAGTTAAGACTGTTTGGGGTTAAGGCTCCACATAGCACCCTTCAGATTTTTCCAATGAGTATGACTTCTCCACATAGATTTCCTTCCTGTTCTGGGTGTGAAGGATCTAACCTTTCAGTGTTTTTCTGGTTCCTTTCTTTTCATTCTGTATCCTTTTCTTTTTTACTGTGAATTATTTCACTACCTCCTGTCTTCCTTCATTTTGATACAATCAGGTATTATTATATCCATTAATTTCAAAATGTTTTTTGGAACTGACTCAACCTGGGTCCTCCTGCAGGCAGATCAAGACAATTAAGTACTATGAAAGTACTTTGTTTAGGGAAGATCCCAAAGTAGGAATGAAGGACCAAGAAAACCAATATAAAGGTGACTCATGGAGGTGTTCAGTACTTCTGCTGATGGGTGTGGTTCTCACTGGGGTCTTCTCAGGTGCTTTGTGAACATCTCCCAGAGCATGAACGTGTTCACCCATTGACTTTCATTCTCTGCTGATGATTGTGGTGCCCTGAGCTCTACCTCCCCACGGTTTTTTTGTACATGGGCATCTTTCATATTGTCAGGGTGGCATAATGTACACAAGGCAGGCTTAGGGTAAGGTACTAGTTAGCTATAAATGGGAGCTGGTTAATGTAGTTAGAACAGGAAGTAAGATTAAAATTTTAGTAGTGCATAGGGACCTATGTATTGCATTTGTTTTTTTTCTAAAAGCATAGAGAGCTCTGGAATGTTTGCTGTTGGGTCCCTCATTTGCTGTAGTATTCTTCTCTGGTGAGCTCAGTTATGCCTCTGATTACCACTTTGTTATTGGAAAGGGCTATTTGCATTTCCATCAATAATTTTAGCATACTTCTGGTAACATTGGTCATTCACCCTTAGGACAAGAGTGATCTGGGGGAGAGAAGAGATTGCCCTCACATCAACTCAAGTCTTGCTTCATTCACATTGCAGCATAAAAACATTTATAGGCATTGCACCAATGATCTTTGATTTTGGAATGGGGGAAGCTGTTAACTATTCAGCTATTCTTAAAAATAGTTATTTAGCAAGATTCTGCTGTAGTGTGATTCAGCTCTTTCAGAACTTTAAAAGTGGACCCAAATCTTCACTGTAGTTTTCCAAATGGCCCCAGGAGTCCCAGTAGGTATAGTTAATGTTCCTATTGAACCATGACATATGATAGATTAGTGAAGATTTAGAGAAGAGTGTAAGGAGAAACTAAAAAGTAGTCCCCAGTGGGACTGAAACATTATGCATGCTTTCAGTACTTATTTGACAGAAGAATCTAATTCAGAAAGCAACTTCTAACAGAAGCAGTGAAGTTAGGCAATTATTATATGTGCTCTTTTCATTGTAGTTGCATATTTTTATTGGAATCATGATCCAGAAATTATAAGGTTAATTGTTATCATGGATCATGCAGAGAACAACATCAGAATTCCTTTCATACTCTCTAAGCTGCAGTCTTAACTTTAAAAAATAATTTACAAATACAATTTTTTAAAGTTAAAAGGTAGGATAGTGAAACAACAAAGAGGCAAATTTTAGTATGAATTTATAGCTGTTACAACAACCTAAATCAATTGGGAGTTGTTACCCAGAGAGATATTCTTCTGATTTGCTCTTTTGCTCCAATTCAAAGTATATGTGGTACTGCTTTAATAAAGTGAAATTCAGTTTGCATTCCTAGAACTTTTCTCTTGGTCTGAGGGAGTTGGACAGTTGGATGATTTGAGGTTAAGATGCCTTAGCACCTTTAGAGTAATGCAACCTTAATTGTGTGATAGAATATATCATCTAGAGGATAAGGAGTTTTAGATTATAAGGAAAATGACTCCCTTTGTGGGTTCTTCAGGAACAATTTTCTATCTTGTGGTTGGTCACTTTCAATGTATGGCAATTGTTTTCCATTATAATCCCAAGATCCAATCAATATGTACAATATTATGCAACTTATAGTTACATTATAACCAAAATATGTCAAATGTGGTTTCTGAGTGGCTGATTTACTGTAAGTCTTCCTCAGTCCCCAAAGTGGGTATTATGACTAATTGGAACTCCCATAGACAGGCATTTTTCTTCATGTGAAAATTGTGTGCATGTTGGGGGAAGGTCTGTAGTAATAGGAGGAGCAGTAACCCACTGTGTCAATGTCCTCACATATAGATTGATCCATTGTCATCTCCTTTGCATCTACATGGATTGTTGTGAATTATTTGCTCACCCTGGGAGAGACGTGCTCTGAATTCTAATAATTTAAAATCTCTGAATCTATTAAAACCATATTTGTAGCTCTAAAAAAATTGATATTCACTGGGCAGTTTGCCCAACAAGCGAAAGTCAAAGAGATTACACACTTATCCTAAGTCACAGCAACCACCCTGCCAATTCTTCCTTTGAAAGAATACAGCAGACCCAAATTATACATCTATGGGTAAGAGGAGACAAGAAAAAAACTCAGTACATCAAAATCAGAAAGTAAATTCCACAATAATGGTTACAATAATGCTTCAAGATGTGATTTCAGCAAAGGCCCAGTCGTTGAACTGATCACAGTTTAGGGGGATTTTAAAGTGTTTTAAAGCGTATCCTAAAGTAGTTAAATATGTTTACCCCTCTCAGAATCAGCATGTTCACTCATGGACCAGTAGACCCCAAGATCAGATGGGGCTAGGACAGTCACCTAGTCATTCGATTGAGAAAACAGGGCAAACTGATTACCACATGGTCTTCTGATTTCTCATCCACAGGTCTTTCCATAAGGTGTTGAATTAACATATTGAGCCTCTATGGTATGCCAGGAGCTGGCAATGTAAAGTTGTGTGAGAATAAGACAGAATTAACAAGGGAGATGTAGTATGTGCAAGGAATGGTAAGCAACTTGCTGGAGTTGTACTCTGATCTTCTCCAGGGACAGGGTTTATCTTTAGTGTCTCAGCACCAACCATTGTGCTGGTACTTTGTAGGAAGGTACCTGATAATTGCTTGATGAATGAATGAATGTCATAAATACTTGTCTTTGTACCAGGGAGTCATGAAAGCCAGGCACCCCAAATAAGAATTTATCTAGAAGATAAAATCTTAGTCAAGTGTTTGAATAGGGTTTTATATGATGAATATAGTGGAAAAACAAGCAAGCACAAATAAAAGCTGCTCTCCTTGGGGCACGTGTCAGGTAGTTCATCTTTGCATGGTCTGCTGTCAAGAATGGTGCCCTGCCAACCCTCTGTATGAACTTGAAGTGCACCTTTCTTTGGCTATTGTTTCATTACTTTCTGTATTCAGAATCTGGTAAATGTTTTGGTTTCAAAATATTTCTTGTTTAATTATAGCTAAATAATATATGCTAAAAAGAAAAATGTTTTAGAAAGACTTTGTCATTTAATGTAGTTGCCGATAAGAAGCTGACAGTAAGAAGTTCTCTCTTTTTGATAATTGAGAATTAACTTTCTTTATTGGACTGTCAAGGGTGACTATTTCAGATGGCTACATTAGCATGAAGAAGACAGCCCCACTGGTAATTTTCAGTTAACCACAGTGTTGATTATCTTGTCCAGTAACAATACTTCAGTTGTTTGTCCTACCCATCTCAGTTGGATAGAGCATGGAATCAACAAGGGCCTGATTGTGGATTTTATTCTTGTATGGGCCCGTTAGGTTTGCAAAGGGAAAAACCCCTTGAATAAACATAGATAGCACTCTAAATGTTGGCTAGCTGTTCAATAAATAGATGCTATTATTACAGAGGAGGACTTGGCTGAAGAAGGTAGATCATCACATCTCATTACCATTTCTGGATAAACAACCAAAGCACGTATTCTAGCGATAGTAGTTTCATAGCATTAATGCTCATGCACTGTGTGTGTGTGTGTGTGTGTGTGTGTGTGTGTTGGGGGAGGGATTGTGGGGGGGTATCTCTGTGGAATTAGTATTTAGTTTTATAATGGAAATAGGAAACCTACAGTGATCCTCATTGACTTGAAGTTTTTTTTTTTTCATAGTGAAACATCACCCGAGTACTAGTTCATAAATTCTTGAGCTTATATATGTGAATTTCATAACTATAAACTCAAACAGAAAAAAATATTGAAAGAAAAAAAGAGAAGCATATCTATGTCCTGGTTAAATAATGCTAATTACATATAAGTGAAACAGATACCACTTCCTCAAAACATGAGAAATTTTTAAAAGTACATATTACCTCAAAAATACCTGTGAATCCTGCTTTTTAATAGATCAGGGAGATTTCATTTTGTAGTGATAGCAAAATAGATAAACTCGCAACTTAGGCACCACTTTTAGAGCAAGAAAACATCAATTCAACTAGATAGGGGTTGAAGTGTTCATCTACACAATCACCCAACAAGCCTGAGTTTGAAAGCTGACCTGTGGGTCCTTGAAAAATGGTTTTACTTAATTGCCAAATTGGCTTAGATGTTGTTTACTGTGTTGTCAGTTGCATTGTAGCATTCAAATAAATGAAAATACTGGTCAGTAACCTTTTTGTGCATGTGTTTTCAAGTTGTTGTTTTGTTCTTTTAATGAAGCATATTAAATATCTTTAATACCACCTGCTTGTTTTATTGAAGGATTCATGATGTTGTGAACAACAAAGTGTCTATATATATAGAGTTATAGGACAGAACATTTGCAACAAAGATGGCATAGTTCAAGGGAATGTCAAAATTACTGAAGTGAAGAAAACAGAGAATTGAAGATGAGACCAAAACCAGATAGATAGAGATGCCCTCTGGCAAAATATAGCTCTGGAGGAAAGTATGTTAGAAGGTAGACTTCATAGGAGAAAATTATTTTATGGGAAAAATATTCTACAAACCACATGACCTCCTTCTTACTGAAATAAAAAGATTTTGTGCAAGAAATGATCCATGCAATTATTAGTACAGTAAACATTAAAACCACTGTTTTTTAAACTAATAAGTACAGATATTCATTAAAATACCACAAAGAAAAAATAACAAATTGATACATTTTCAAATAAATTTTTAAGATAGTTCCTTTATCATTTTCAAACCTGGAAGTCCTAATTAAAATTGTGACTAAAAACTAATCACAGTGATTTCTATTTTTTCTGTTTGTTAGTATACATTTCTAGGGAAGTTCAACAGGTAGGAGGTATATGTTTACAGATTTTTTTACACTTTTAATTTTTAAAACTCACATGTCTACTTACAAAGGTGAGAGATTAGGGCTGTGGCTTAGTGATAGAGCACTTGCCTGGCATGTGTGTGAGGCCCTGGATGAGAAAGAGAAAAACTTGCAAATTTTCAGCTATAACTTTTAAAGAAGTTATAGAAACAAATGAAATCATATTCGTTGGCTAAGGGTTCTATGTTTTCTCTCGTGTGGAATCTAGAAAGGAAAAAGGAAAAAGGGTGGATCTCAAAAGAGTCAAAGACAAATCCGTAGAGGAAAGGGACCAAGGGGTGGGAGGGGGAAGTGCTTGAGTGATAATGACTAAATTATATTGTAATATCGTGTGCATATATGAATATGTAACAACAAACTCCATCAGTGTGTACAACTATAATGCACCAATAAAAAATGTTGGAAAAAATCACGTTTGTTAGCGATCCTATGTTCAGTGTGCCTTGATTTAAATTGTTCTATGGCTTGATTTCAGAAGAAATAAATGTTCTGCTTAGTAAATTAAATGTCCATATTAGTTTTTATATTTCTAAGTTAGCCTTTGATATAAACACAGTTTTGTGCTTGGTAACATTAGATAGTTTCAAGCAACATGATAATAAGAATTGGGCAATCTAAAAGAAGCTCCAAGTCTACTTTGTTAAATTTTTTAGGCACTTTCCTACTTTTAAAGCATTCCTTAGATTCAGGACAGACAGGATACACTAAGCATCAGACCAACACTTCCTGGGTATACGTGAAACATTCCAGCACACACTTCACTTCACATGTTCACAAAAGATATCACTGAATTATAATTATTATTAAAACATAAGATTTGCACAGGTGTATGCTTCAGCCATTTCTAGGATGGCAGGACTGTGTACAGCTTATTTGCAACTGGGCTCAGGTGTTTCTCCTTCTACAAGAGTTCCCTCACTACCTAGTCTATCTGGTCTGCATTTCTTGCACCTTTGTTCAAAGAGCTTTCTTTGTGTCTTTTTGTCCCCCCTTCCCACCATACTGTATTGTAATTTCCCCTCCCCCTTAGGCTGTCATCCTGCCTTGGTGCAAGGCCCCATTTCTTTCATGTCTTCCTAGTACAAAGGAGGTACAGTGCCTGCACTTGTTTAGTAGGTGTCTGAGGGAAGCACAGGTGAATGGAAGGAAAGAATAGAATAAACATCGTGAACGCTCAGAGATAGACAAAGAGGGAACATATTTAGCATGCGCCAGGCTCTGGGTTCAGTCCCCAGCAACCAGCGCAGGTCTGGGCCATGCAATTTAATTTACAGATGAAGAAAAGGCAAATGATGTGACTAGAGTTAACCACAGGGTCAGAGGTAGGCTTAGTCCCAAGTTACCTGCTTTGAATTTGCTTCACTCTGTTTTGCTGATTCTTTATGGTAATATTGAGGTGGTTGTTAGACTGAAGGAGACCAACTTAAAAATAGGGAGCTTTTACTCGTGGAGTAAAATGGCAAGTTCAGCTGAAAACACACTGCCTTTCCTTACTTGCTCTCTTGTAGATACCCCTTTTTTTCTAAATGTTGTGATTGCCCTGCTATTCTTTTTCTGTCATTTTCATGAATCTGTCATTGGAAAGCCCCATGCCTAGTGCCAGACCAATTCAAGATATAGGACGTTTTTGCCATGTAGAAATCCCGAAGATATGGTTGCTTCCTACAAAGCCAGATTCTCTCAAGTGTTCCTATCATCCCAGCTAAAAGAACAGAATCCTTGAACAAAAACTTGGTTTAACTATGAGCCAAGACCACCATTTGATGCAGATGTAGTGGAACTTTACTGGGCACGGAAGGTCTAGCCCCATGAAGTTTTTTGTCAGAGAGGACTGGTAGGAATCATGGACATTCTGGGCAAAGTACTGCATTGGGAAAGAATTAGCACACTGCTGTTCATCAACAGGGGCAGATGCCAGCTAAGGAAAGTCTGCCTGGAAGCGAGGTCACATTCTCCTGGTTCTGCTGTACCTGCAAGTCAGTGACATGGAGCATACCTGGGCATTTCAGTGTTTGAAATGAGAACTGATTTCATGAGTCCAGAGTTTGTCCATTTCTTGTCATGATATTTCCTTTTTCACTGGGATATAGGAAGAATTAAGACCTACTAATTAGAGATGCAGGAGAGAGGTTGGAATTGAGGATCACTGGAGAGTCCCATTTATACAGCAAATTGTCTGATTTTTTAAAATTTCTTTTGGTGTGTGGTACTGCACATTTAACCCAGGAGTGCTCTATCACTGAGTTACATCCTCAGTCCTTTTTAAAAAGTTTTTGAGACGGCGTCTTGCTGAATTGCTAAGGCTAGCCTCAAACTTAGGATCCTCCTGCCTCAGCCTCACAAATGTTGGAGGGAATTACAGGCATGTGCCACTGTGTCTAGCCCTGCAGATCTTTAATAATAATGGCTAGCTAGTGGGTTAGACTTTTTTTTTTAAAGAGAAGATTGCCTTCTTTCCTATTTTGTACCATACATTTAATATGCCTGGACTTTATAGCTAGACTCTAGGCAAGAACCTATAGGTTTAATGGTACATTTACTCAAACAGGAAATTGCATATTAAAGCAAAGGTTTATTTGGAAAATCTGTTTTCATAAGTGTCCACTTTCAGATATTTTCTTTTGTATAAAGTAAGGAAGTAATATTCACACCTTACTCTTTAACTTTAAATTTTGTTCAGAGTATTAGCTGTCACAGCAGGTATGTTTGAATTGAGGGTATTGGTTGGGGACATGACCTTTCTTTCAGAGATTTTTAAAAAGCTTTCTTCCCCCCAGTACTGGGTGTTGAACCAGTATTCAGGAATGTTATACCCTTTTTAAAAAATTTATTTTGAGAGGGTCTTATTAAGTTGTTGAGGCTGGTCTCAAACTTCTGATCCTCCTGTTTTAGCTTCCCAAGTACCTGGGATTACAGGTGTATACCACCACGCTAATTTTTCAAAACCTTTATGAAGTTACCTGAGTGTAAGTTATAGAAAGACACAGTTGTAGTGCAGATACACTAAGAGCTAGGATATTAACACTAAGAACACCAGAATAGTGGAGATCATCTAGTTCAGTCTCTTCTTGTTTTAGAGTGATCCAAAGTTATAGAGATTGGATAAGTAATAATTAGAAGCTACATATTTGTTAGATTGAAAGTACAGAGAGCTGACTGGGTATGGTGGCACACACCTGGAATCCCAGTGACTTGGGAGGCTAAGGCAGAAGGATTGCACATTCACGGCCAGCCTGTACAATTATGAAACCCTGTCTCACAAAATGAAAAGGGCTGGAGATATAGCTCAGTGGTAGTGTGCCTTTGGGTTCAATCCCCAGTACAGGGATAGAGGGCTGGGGGCTGGGGGCTGGGGGCTGGGGGTGGAGGGGAATGCCATGAACTGCCTGTGGATTACTAGGATTGTTTCAGGAAGTGGCAGGTGTCTTAGGGATGTTATTGATGAAACTGCGGCACTTTAAATGTAGCAGATTAGACGATCAGAAGGATGTAACCAGAATAGATTGTGACCTTGTTGAAGGCAGATCACCAGTTTTCCTCTTTTTATCCCTACTGTTCAGGGCACTAACTGGAAGCAGTAGTGACTTAAGAAGTATTTGTTTAATGTTTGAATAAAAAACATTGATTCAGTAACCTTTTAAGAATGGTGTTTCTAGGGAAAGTAGCAGTGGCAAGTTTTCCCTGATCTTATACCATCAAATTGTTCATTTCTTTTTCTGTTTTAAGTTGAATACTTTCTTTCAATGAGGTGAAATTTGGCCAGTTATCTCAGGCCCTGCCCCATTGTAATTAGTATTTCTAATTAGGAATGACTCCTGTAGTAAAATAAAATATTGGTGATGTCTGATGAGTGAATTGAATTGGATCTGTTCTTTTGTAGGGTACACTTTCTAGATTTGTTGTTTTCACTGTCTTGACCCAGATGCTCCAAAATTTTTTCATATGTAGCATCACAACATTTACCATCTAGAGGACCAGAATATCTATTTTGAGTACACACGATACATTCATGAAATAATATGTTTTCTTTTTGAAAAGAAAATATTGGGAATGTACTGAGCTGAATATGTGTTTCTTTTTGAATGGTTAACTGCATCGCTAGCACCTTGAAAGCCCCTACATTGTCTTCTAGGGAAGTATGTTTGTAGCCATTTCTAATGGCTGGTGGCTCAAAGATGTGTGTTAGTGAGGTTTTCTGCACTCCAAACATAGTCGTTACTCTGTGGCTTGTCTTTGAAGCTAAGGAGTTGGCTAGGGAGTGAAATGATTTCAGATTAGTGTTACTCATTAAATATTTTAGTTTTTTTAAAAACCGTTAATATGTATTTCAGTAGTAGATATTTACAAAGTAGTTTTTCTTGAATATATTTACATAGACGTTTGAAACATCTTGAGAAGTGTTGTTGTTTTCCAAAATCAGGAAATCGTCATAACACGTGTGCATGTGTATATGAGAAAACTATTTGAGAGAGGTTTTGTGGTTGACCCAAGGAGGACTAAAACCCTGGGTTTTAGCTGAGTGTGTTCACTTACTACTTCTTACTCCTCTGATGATACAGGAATGGAGTAAAGAAATACTCCTTTCTTTCTCTTTAAGAATGGAGGAAGAATCAGGCATGGTGGTGCACACCTGTAATCCCAGGGACTCAGGAAGCCAAGGCAAGAGGATCACAAGTTCCAAGCCAGCCTCAGCAAGTTAGGGAGATCTGGTCTCAGAATAAAAAGTAAAAAGGGCTGAGGATGTTGCTCAGTAGTTAAACAACTCTTGGTTCAATCCCTAGTACCTAAAAAAAGAAAAAAGGAGAAAGAAAAAAAGAGAAAAGCAGCAGGATTGCTATGGTCTTGGCAACTTAGAAACCCTGTTTCAAAATAAAAGGACTGTAAATATAGCTTAGTGGTAAAGCACCCCTGGGTTAACTCCCTAGTACCAAAACCAAAACAATCCCAAGGAACTCTCCTACAAAGAGCTAAATTGAACTTCAGTGCTGTGTGTCAAGAATCAGGAACAGTACAGATAAGGAAGCAACAATGTTTTTATATGGAGTAAGGTTGTAAAGGAAGTGCTATTTGAGGTGGTCCGTGATGGTTAAAAGATGGGGAGTTTTCAGGGCTTGGTGAGGTGGCACAAATCTGTAATCCTAGCTTCTCAGGAAACTGAGGCAGGAGGATGGCAAGATTAAGGCCAGCTTGGACAATTTAGTGAAACCCTATCTCCATAAAAGGGATTGGGGGAGGGGATGTTGGTCAGTGGTAGAGCACTTGCTGAGCGTGCAATGTGATCTGGTACCTAAAAAAAAAAAAAAGGATAAAAGATGGAGCTTTTAAGGGGCAGTTCAAAGCATTGTAAGTGTCATGAGCAGAGTAGTAAATGCATAGTACAATTGGGGACAGCTCCTCACAGGGTCCTGGGTGTGGCTTAGACTTAACTGGCAGATGACATGATAGACTGTGAAGTTATTTGCAGGGAATAATTTGGCTGTATTCATTTAAAAAATATTAATTGAGCATTTTTTTTAAGGCACCCATTTGGTTGCTGAGGGTATGATAGTGAAGATGACATCCCTTTCCTTCTGGAGGTTATACTCTAGAGGAGAAGATAAAACAGGCAAAATGGGGATTATAATGAGGGCTATGAAGAAAAACAAGGCATAGGGGCCTTCCGTTTAGATAGTGTGATCAGAAGTTGAGTCTGGTGAGATGACATATGGGCAAAGGCCTGACTTGTGTGGGAAAGTGAGCCCTACAAAGACCTGGGTAAAGACCCTTCCAGCCAGGAATGGCAAACAGAAAGACCCTGATGTAGGATCAAGCATGGTGATTTTGAGGATCAGCATGGTTGTCAGTGAACAGGGTCCTGACATATGAAAAGGGCATAATGAAAAGAATAACCCTTTTACATGGAACTACCTTAGAATCTGACTATAGCCCTGTTGTTAGGGTCCTCTGCATTAAGTATGCACATACATATGTACTCCTGTCTCTCCTCTTCTACCTATCCACTTTTATCCTGCCATGCATGCATCTAGCCTTCCAGCCTTTTAAGCAGCACTTACTGAATACCTCAGATAACTCAGCCTGCATTCTACCCAGCTCTAAATGAACCCACACAAGATTAATCCCATTGTAAGAAAAGAGACTACTGCAGTAATCAATGGTTTGTGTATTGGTCAGCTATATTTTTCTGATGGTTTCTTGATGGTTTTAAGATAATGTAAACTGTTACCTTAATGTCTTCTGCCAGGATATTGTCAGGTCAGTAGGTCCTGTGTCCCTCAGCAATTGCCAAACTCTTAGAGGGAAAAGAATAAAGACAAGGAAAGGTGGGGTTGCATGTGGGCAAAAACAGCACCCTCCACATGTGGGTGCAGAGGGCACTGATGCTGAATATTTGATAGATGGATTGTCTGTTTTAAGATGTTTAGTGAATCAGCTATGGCAAAATGCAGCCTTTCCCTAAGAGACAGACCAAGTTGTTTATTGATGGTGGGGAGGAAAAGGGTTGGGCACATACTTGTAAGACCTATGATCTTTCCCAGAATTTGGAAGGATAAGGGAATTGCTAAGAATTTGACATTGGAACTGTTCCTTCTAATTGTGGCTGAACTCATTTGAAGGGGAAAGAAAATCCCAAGAAAACCAAACCACAGAATCCAGAAGGTGATATCCTGAACAATATGGGAGCTATTCATGGTGAAAATAAGCATTTAGCCAAGCATTTGGCCAAGCAAATGTGTGTTTTAGTTTCAGGCAGTATAAACTGAGGTGGCCTTGTTTCACGGTGGCATTTAAGAAAATTAACTAATATATAGTAGCTGCTCAGGTTTTCCCTCCTTTTCTCTCCCTCCTGCCTCCTGCCTGATAGCTGTTTTTCTTTTTCCATACTTTGAAATTGTTGTAAAACCATCTAAGAACACACACTAAGATTTTGTTAATTGCAAATAAACAGTTTTAACAATGAACATTGCTACTCCTTCTAATGTATTCCTGGTTTGGAGAATTTCTAAATTGCCCAAAAGTTGGCACTGCAGTGCAGATGCTCATCTCCTTTGCAAATCAGTGCTTCCTTCCACTGATGGATGCTCTGGATGCCAGTCCCACTCTTGCTGCAGGAATCTTGGTCTGTTACTGAACCTCTGTATTTTCTTCTTACAAGGTTGGTTTTATAAAACCTATATTGTTACATGTGCTAAACATACCAATTTTGGAAAATCAGATTAGACAAAGCAGTAACATCACTTATAACTCCAGCCACCCTAAGATTAGCATACCCACATATCCATTGTAACCCCAAATTATATGTTAGATGATCATGTTCACAGAATAATCAGCAGCATCATTGATAATATGTAATGTATCTTTGATATTATTTATGTATTCACATGTGTATAATATTATGAATAGCTTTCTGTCATCTTAAGTTCTTTACGTTGTTCTGTTGTGCAGAAAGTACAATTCTGTAATTTATTTCTAGTTCTTTCCTATTCATAAATAGAAGATTAGCCTCTTTTGGGTCGAGGCCCATACCCTTTAGCCTACAGATCGCCGGGTCACATCTCTGTTCGCATCTGGCAACCCTTTCCTCTCATTTACATTCAGAACTCTGCATTTTGGCAGAGGGAAATACACAATTCCTGCTTTCCCTTGTCCTGTTTCTGCCTTTGCTTCCTGCGGTGTGGCTTCTGTTTCTGCTCTTCTCTACAACAGCGGCTCTGGAGAGCTGACCTCTCATTGCACACATCTTGTAGAAGCATTTCTGGTTTTGACTTCTTTCTCTGTGCTTTTTGATACTCCTGACCATTTTTGCTCCCCCTCCAAGTCTTTGTGTTTTCTGACTTTTCGGTCTTCCAGTGTTCTCCTTACTTTTCTAATTCATTGTTTTTAGTTTATTTTTTTGGTGTTCTTTTCAACATAAATCTTTCCCAAATAATTGTACTCATTCCCATTATTTTAAATTCCTGCTGATTTTTCTGATAACTACCCAATTGTTTCTCCAGCCTAGACTTTTCTACAGAGCTTAATATTTGTAAGTTCAGTTCTGTTGGTTAAAACTCAGTCAGACTGAAGTTTTCAGTGTCCCTGCTTGCCCTCCTCCAGCCAGCCACTATTATTTGTTAAATGGCATCACCATCTGCCTGATACCCTACTTGGGCTAGAAACTAGAAAGTCTTCCTGGTTCCTCCTTCCCCAGTTCCAAATGGCAACTAAACTATGCTCTTTCCTTGTCCATTACTCTGCATTTCCAATGCCTGTAGTCTTGTACTCTTATTATGGAAGTTTTTCAATGGGTATAAATTTACAGCTGCACTAAATAATTTCTGGAGATCTGCTGTACAGCATACTACCTGTAGGTAACAATGAAGTGTTATGCACTTGAAAGTTTGTTAAGGGTAGATCTTGTGTTAGGTATTTTGACCACAAAATAAAATAAAAACAAAACCCCAAAAGGAGCACAGGGAAATATTTGAACATGTAAGATATGTGTGCTATCTTGATTGTGGTGATGGAAATATGATTATAAATTGTAGACATCAATTAAATAAAGTTTTAAAATATATATCAGTTATATTTCAATAAAATTGGGTGAATGGGGAAAGATTGATTATTTCTTGTTTCCAAACTCTGTTTTCAACATTTTCTCCCGTTACTCCCAGAGTGATCTGACTATGCAGATTGAGCCTGGGACCTCTGCCCCTCCCTATTCCCACACTCTGAAGTCACTTCTCCTGTTATGTTGGATGAGATGGAAACTCCTCAGCATGATCTGGCCCAGTGTCATCTTTCATCACTTTCATTAATTTCTTTTTGTGTTTGTTGGTTCTATAGGTGAGTTGGGGTTCTTCTTTCCTCTGTTGTGTTCTCCTGACAGTGTTTTTTTTTTTTTTTTGTTTGTTAGAGTGAAGCACTCTTTCCTCTGTTCCTGAACCCCTGTACCAGAATTTCTCAGCCTTGGAATTGTTGACATTTTATGTTGGATAAGTCTTTGTTATGGGGTACCATGTGTGCCCTATCAGATATTTAGCAGCTTCTTTGGTCTTTATCCATAGTGACCAACAGCTGTCCCACTCCTTTCCCCAAGTTTCCCCTTCCCCGCCAGGCAGTTGAACTCAGAAAAGCTCTATCACTGAGCTACATCCCTAGCCCTTTTCATGTTTTATCTTGAAACACAGTCTTGCTAAGTTTCTGAGGCTGGCCAAAAGGGAAGAACTTGGAATCCTCCTGCCTCAGCCTCTTGTCACTGGGACTCCAGGTGTGCACCACCGTGCCCACCTCTGCCCCCAGTTTTGATAACCAGAAATGTATCTAGGTATTTTCAACTATTTCCTAGGTGACAGAACCTTCCATTAAGAATACTGGGCTAGGGACTAGATCAGTGGTAGAGCGCTTGCCTAGTATGTGTGAGGCACTGGATTTGATTTTCAGCACCACATAAAAATAAATAAATAAAGGCATTGTGCCCATTTACAACTAAAAAAGAACATTACAAAAAAACCTGCCCTATATGTTTATACCTTTTCTGAAGTACTTCCGGTACTGCAAGGTGATTATGCATTCATGTGTTTTGTCTTCCTTTGTGGCAGAAGTCAGCAAGCACATCTAGGGCTTCTAGAACAGTGCTGAGACTGAGGGCTGCCAGGCAGCCTGTCAGTCGTCACTGTCTCACTATGTGCCCTCATTACTGTCCAGACAAATGAGAAAGGACAGTCAGCAATGTGGATAATGTGGCCATTCTGAAAGTTTGTTTGTGAAAGTTTGTTTAATGTGATGATTTATAATGCTTTTCTTTGTAATGAGTGAATTAAAGGTATGATTCTATAATAGGTAGACAAGTGAAGTTGTATATCTTTTGTTAGAGTTTTTTTGAAAAGACTAGATTTGTTAAAGTGTGATTCACTTATTTCATTAATTCATCAGTAATGGTTGAACACCTTTTTTATATCAGGGACTTTGTTTTTTTCCTGGGAAAAACAATCCTACTCTTTTAAGGCCTTAGATTTTTCAGACAGATATTCTAGGAGGGATTTTAATATAGTGAGAATCAGTAATGGCAGCAGATTTCCAAGCTGAGTTTTCACATTCCAGGCCAGTGGGGACTGTGTGTGTGGAGGGTAAATTCCAGGTGATATTAATACATTGATGCTTTGTAGAATTCAGCAATAAGTAATCCCCCCTCCCTCTTCAATGTATTCAGCTTCATTGTGGTGAATTTGGAAAATTAGTGTCTGAGACAGCCATGGCTGAAAATTGGCACGATCATGAAGCATTTAATATTTCCTTTTTGCTGTATCTTAACAGCTCTTCTCCCTGCCCCCCTTTCCCCTCTTTACCTGAATTTCTGTAGTTTGAAGCATAATGTGGCAAGTATCCTGATCCCTGAGCCTGGTTTGTCTGCAGAGGTGTATGTGAGTGAGACCCCTTTTAATCATTCGTGTAATGATTGGTGGCTCCCTGTTGTTAAACCACAGTTATTGATCCATCATCGCTGAAGTACATGGCTGAAGGAACTGGTGCTGTCAGGCATTGATTGACTAGGAAGGAAGTGTAGAGCTATTCTAACTCACTTTTATTTTCATCAGCAACAGTTACAGTGGAGACTTGTGCAAGACCTCCATGATGGAACATCATTTTTCCTGCATTAAGAGGTGTCTGATGTGACTGAAATTGCCAGGATAACTCAAACTGCTGCATTTAAAATATTTAGAACAGAAGAAACTGTCCAAAACCTTCTTATCTGACTTGGTTAATGTTTCTGGCTCTGGCAAATAAATTGGGCGGGGGGCTGGAAAGAAATAGATCTTCTATAAAATTATCCCCAGCAAATTGAGCAACATATAATATATGTTAATATTTTATCAAAGAAATATTTCTATAGAAATTAATGCAGTCAGATAAAATTGGCATGCTTTTGTATAAGTCAAACTGTTTCCTGGCTCTTCAAATAATAAAGTTCGAGTCATAAGTAAAAGTGGTCTCTTCGTACTGCTTTTACCTTTGGGCCATTTCAGGAGGATTTATTTGTATACACCAATATTTTAGATAAAGTTACAAACTAAAGGTAGTCTGATACCTATTGAAAGTACCTCTTGCATTTGGTGCAACTTCTGTACATTTTAACATCTGGGATGAGCATTGTTTGTTTCAATGGACTCTTTAATAATGCTTATGTTATGCCTTTAACCTCAGTTACAATAAAAATGAACAAAAACAACAAAAAATAATTGGGTGTAGAGTCTGGAGCTGAGGAAAGAGAAAACAAAAAAGGAGGACAGGAACTGCAATTCCTGGTGACATTTTACCCGTGCCTCAGAGCCTGTGCTTTTTGGTCCTTCTCCCCGAATGTTTTATTTTTGTTATAATTACAGCATCTTGCCTGTACTTTGTCCCTCTGATCCTTTGTTAAAGCCCAGATCACTCCGTGCAGAGTATGCTCCTAGGTGTGATTTATTGAGTGACAAGTGGCTGTAGGGCAGAACACCCCCCTCTGTACCTGAGTAAAGTATTAGACATCACAGAGCTGGGGCAGGCAGGAGGGGCCGCACGAGGGGGTGGGAGGCGAGGAGCACAGAGCAGTAGCACAGCAGCTCCTGGATACAGATCAGACAAGAGGTTCTGCCACAAATCACCTAGAAGCATGTCAGACGCTGCATGTTTGTTGTTTTACACTGAGGGCACAGCCGTAGTCCAAAAGTATTGATTCTTTTCTTTGTAGAGAGACAGAGACTGTCAGCCCTAGCAGGCTGACCTTGGTATGGTGCAGACAACTATTCCCCACCCTGCCGACCAGATGAACCCCACAGGAAAAGCCCAGGCAAGAGATGCCAATGTCCACTTCACAGGCACAGAGAGAAACCGATGCCTGCTGAAAAGGCTCCTTCTGTTTCCCAAACACTCCCCTTTCCTGGCCCCCAGGGTGCTCCCTGTGACAGAACAAGGGAGGCAGGATTCTTGGAGTCAGTGTGCGCATATATTTGTTTGTGTCTGAAAATGTAGGGAAAGAAGCCCTTTTTATTTTATTCATCTGTGCAATAACCTGAAGGTTGTCTAGTCCATGGTTGTGTGTGTGTGTATGTGTGCGCGCACACACGCATAAGCATGCATTTTGTGTTTGTGGAGACAGGAAAAGATAGTTTATTTTCTGTTTGTACATATCAAAGGAAAAATCTCTGTGTGGGCACTTAAATATACATTTTTGGCCACTTTTCCTCTTTTTTTCCTGTTTCAGAATCTTTGGTG
Organism: Glaucomys volans; assembly: GCA_020662805.1. Lineage (NCBI taxonomy): Eukaryota > Metazoa > Chordata > Mammalia > Rodentia > Sciuridae > Glaucomys > Glaucomys volans. The sequence continues at coordinate 297,413 of JAJEJO010000154.1, read as the reverse complement.
ACAGGTAAGATACGGGGAAAGGTAACCAACTCTCACACTTCATCTGTGATCGTTTTAAAAGTTGCTTGAATCTTAAAACCCATTTATCTACACGAATCCCCAGTTCTAATCTCAATTCTGCATGCCTCTTAAATAATAATTTTACAGCATTTAAAAAATTCATTTTGGAAATCAACTAATTTTTAGCTGGAAAATGTAGTTTGTAATTTAACATTGGTATTTGCTTTGGCCACATATGAACACAAACATGTCATCCCCAACATTTGAACCTATAAACCATTAGGAAGAAGGGACACAAGGTACCCTTCAGGAAGCATACTGGGTTCTCTGTAGGGCTCAGTGTCTCAAGACCACTGTGTGCAAAGTGCTTGCTTCCAGGGGGAAGAAAAGTGTTTTAGTTGCTTCTGACCGAAGCTGAGTGTTTTATTTTCACTAACAATAACAGGGAGGATGCCTTCTCTGTTTCACTTTTAGGAATGTTGTTGCAAGCACAGTTCTTGTCCATAAGGTTGATCTTTCCACCAGGAAAACTCTAGTATCTTTCCAGTTTGGCCCCAATGAGAATAGGAGACACACTGACAGGGAAGAAAAGTGGGGACAGTATGTGCACTTAGTATATAAAAATCTTTCCCTCAAGAGCAAGGTTTCTGTTTTCCTAATAGAATAATGCAAACAGGTTCAGTGTAGTAATAGTGTGTTGATAAAAATAGCAAGCACATATAAGGGTATTTGAAGTTCTTTATTCATTTTTGTGAGAAATGCTTTTGTTTCCTATATCTACGTTTTTTACATTGACTGTAAGTGACTGTTTGGCAACCTACAAGAAAACCTATTGATTTTAAAAAAAATCATTGGTTCTATATTCAGTTTTTAACTTGTTTTTAAGATGTGAGAATTCTGTAAAGTACTGGGGTTTCCAGATGCTAGGACAGAAAATATTTCTCATAAAAGTGCTATTATCCTAAAATAATACAAGACTCAATTATTTTAGTTTCTTATGTTGATTCTAAATATTTCTTGTTCTCTTTGTTGAGTCTTTATTTCTCATCCAATACACTCTTACATTTTGAAGGTAAGAACAGCTGAACAAGTCTTTAAGTATTAAAAAAGTTGAAATGGGTCTGAGGATTTAGGTCAGTGGTAGAGTGCTTGCCTAGCATGTGTGAGGCCCTGGGTTTAATCTTTAGCACCACACACCCAAATAAATAAACAAATGAAATAAAAACATTAAAGGGCAAATGATTTAGGACATATCAATACCTTTTTTTTTTTTCCAGTACTTGGGAATTAACTGAGGCCTAGTGCGTGCTAGGCAGATATTTTACCGCTGAGATACATACCCAGCCCATATCATTGTCTTTACAAAGTTTTCTAGCTATCAAATGAAGGATGAGGAGTGCATTTGCTATATATGAAATACCATCTAAGAAAAATAGTTCAGAGAATAGACTGGGAATGGTTTCAGATCTGAATGCCCAGGAATGGTATTTTTTTTAAGACCTTACTTTTCCTTTAATATGTACATGCTAATCATCTGTCTTTCTCTCCTCCCATATATGTTATACCCACTTGATTTACTGCTGAAATTATATTGCTTTTGAAAGTGTCAGTTGAGTTATCCCTTGCCTTGTTAGTATCATGTTTGATTTCTTGGACAGAGACATAAATCACTATCTAATATGCAGGTCTTTTGAAGACGCACCCAAGGTTTATTGCCAGTAACAGACTAGTGGCCTTATGTGGACTTTCCATGAATAAAACAGATTGATGAGCCATTTTATAGCATCGCAAGCTGTATTATAAATACATCACCCTTTTCAGTAATTTAACGTGAGGAACAGCCTAATGAGCTTCCAGCCATGATCAGCCAGAGAGCAGGGAGTTCTGTTTAGCTTCTAGAACAAGTGACTGGTAGAGTAAGAAACCCAAACCCTGTAATGTTTTCCCCAGTTCAGTGACAAAATCTCTGTAATATGAATCATTTAAAATAACAGTAAAGTCAAGCTGCATTTAGAATCTGTCAGAGTAGTAAAGGGAAATATAAAGTTGGTCTGATTTGCCTTGTAACGGGAAATCAAAGGCGATTAGCTTTTAAAGTCATTTATTTTTCTTCTTTTACTGGTTGAAGTCATCAATGAAATTGGATCAACAAATTATCATTTTGAAATACACATGATGTGATCTCTACTTGACAGCTTGGGAGAGGAACAGGTGGATAGTTAGACCACCATAACCCTCTGTTGAAAATGTTAGATGATGATGATGATGGTTTTTGTATTTGAGCATTCTGCTGTATTTGAGTTTGTGATGGTTTACCTTTAGTTTCTCATTAATCCATCTAATATCCCCATCGAGGAGGGTGAGGGGGTGGCATCTGAAGGTAAATGATTGTTATTTTCTCTCTGCTGAGGAAACCAAGGCTTATGGAGTGGGTCGTTTTTGAAGAGTTTTCACAGTAGTAGATAGAATAAATGTATTGTTAAAGCTAAAAAATATTTTTCTATTATGTAAAGTAGTCATCAACATTTAAAGGAGTTACACAAACATACCTGTATGAACGTATAACTTCTTAATAGTTTGAAAGGTAGATGACACTCTGGACTGCTAGCAGCATAGTTTTGTGAATGAATGTTTTTCTACCTGGAAGCTGCAATCTGTTTTGAGCTAGGAGGTTACAGAGGATATTTTCCTTTTCTAAATGCAATTGATTACACCATGCTGCATAAACTACCTATATATACTCAGTTGAAATTGTCTTATACATTTTTAGACATCAAACTTTGGTCTGAAATGGCATTATTTGTAAATATAAACTGGTGAGGAGCCTATTGTTAAAAAAAGATCAAATAAAAATTTTCCAAATGTACTTTTCTGTTATGAAAGCAGCCAGGCAGTTTGGCTAACTCAGTTATTTATACCCTAGGCATGAAGTACCTTCAGTGTACAAGGGACAAATGAAGAACTGGAAAGACTTTAATTAGTCTTTCTAGAATAGGTAAAAACAGAATATGTTACCACCAATGCATAGACATATCAGCAAGGGCCTAACCTGTCTGGCCCAGTCCTGTCTACACTCAGATACAATGCATCTCCAATTTAAAAAATAATAATTTAAATGAAATGGCCCCATTTATGCCCTCTGTTCCTTATTAAAAATGGTTGACAAGTAAAATTCCACTTAAAAATATATCCGCAGACAGATAATATTGTTTTGAATTTTAAAGAGTTCCTGTGTCTCGTGAATGACATGCATTTAATATTCTGTATTCAGGGCAAAGTACTTTTGAAACCAACTGTGCATTCATCTCCATTTTTGCTTTCTCCTCTGCTATTTTGCCTTCTTTTGCTATACATCTGGGGTTGATTTCAGAGTGCAAGTCTAAGCTTTTCTGACTCAGTGAAACACTTTGGTTCTTATCATCCCCATTTCTAAAATCATGTGCTAGACTTTAACCTTCCTCTATGGAGTATACAGAAGAATATTCCAGACAGGACTTATAAAGGTCTCTGTGTGTCCATAGAAGTTGTCGTACAGATTTAATCCTATTCCTTGAGGTAGCCCAGAAGTTTACTGTTCAGTGATCTTGGTTGGCATTTTAGTGTTGGCTGAACCAAGGCTCTTGGCCATATAACATGAATGTATAGCACTAGCTTCTTACAGCAGTGCATTATCTGTAAAACATGTTAGCTAATTCATCATGTACATACCAGAAACAGATCTTGTTCTCTTACACATTTTGCCACTTTAACATAAACTTTTATTGAAAATCACCCCCCAAATCAAAAGGCAAAGTATTCTACTCCCCCTCCTGTTCCTTCTCATTCCTACCCCCACGTCTTTCTTTTCTGTCTCTAATTGTAAGTCCTCAGTGTTTGTCTAGAGTTTGGTGACTCTTCCTAAGAAAGCATTGGGCTTATGGAAAGACAGATGTTGCCAGTGGACTTAAATCTCCCTTTATTCATGAGAGTCATGAAAGTAAACTTGGACCTATTCTGTTCTTCCTAGGTGCTCTGGGAAAGCTGTGCTCAAAACTAATGGTTCCTAAAGAATTAGGCAGCTGCAGACCACGTGCCTCTCAACATCTGCTGGTTTAAGGGCATGGCAAATGCTAACTTTTCAACTCTAGGACTTGGTTGCAGTGTGCTGAGTATCATGAACTCATCTGATGCCCTCAGTCCTAGAACACCTTTGGAAGCTGTTAGGCTCATTGTCTCTTTAACCCAAACTCATCGCTTGATATTCCCATAGTGTGTAGTACATCAGGTGAATTTGTATATACATAATTTGTCTATGTAAGTGTGCTTCTGTGTTCTCATCTTTCATCACGAAACCAGATAAGTGAATGATTGAGCCAAAACCACGTTTTTATCATCGACTGAGTATCTCATAAAGTTAACTGTCCTTATGTGCCTGGTCACCTTTAGAGGGCATAATTTTGCTGGAAACCTATTCCTAATGAATTGCAAATGGAGATCAGTTAAGTTGCATTAATTATGTCATTTGCAAGATTACCTAATGTGGAATTGGTCAAGAGACTAGAAACTGCTTGTCAAATGTTTCCCTTAACTAATGTGATACTCTTGCGGTTTGCAAATGACACAATTCATATAACTTATTTGATGGGACCTCATTAACCACTCCTTGCTCTGCCTAAGCAAAATTATGTTATTAACATGCCATGATAGGTTCTGTCCTTATTACTCTGCATTTAGCCCTGTGAATAGTGTTTGTTTTGTGACACCTTTCCCCAGTCTTTAGTCTTCAGGAAAGCCATGGAAGTGCTGTGTTCAGAATTGTGTTTCTGTCCTGTTCTCCCAGCATTATATGTATCTCATCAGGTACGGTGTGCACTCATCAGGACTATCAAGATGCAGTCCTCAGCCCTCCTTTGACCAACTTTGCCATCTCCTCATAGTTTGGTGTCCTGATGGTTCATTGCCTTAACCCACTAAGTCTCCAGTTTTTAATTTTCTGAATATAATGAATGTTCAAATATTATTTCATAGTTACCATAAGTGGTATATTTGTTGCTCATTTTAAGTGTTAATAGGTGTTCCACTGTCAGACAATAAAACAAAATAGGCTAAATTGATACCCAGAAAAATCTCTTAAAGAGTGAAGTTTCAGTTTAGGCCAAGTGGGTGGCAACAGTAATTGCAGTTATGCCATCATTTTCCACCTCTATCTGCCTCTGCTAGGAGGTCTTCACATTGGAAGCAGATCATTTGTCTTTTAAGTAAATGGTGAAAAACTGTAGGAGCATGTGACCACATCCTTTTGAAAATCACATTTTGTGGCATACATTGGTAGCTGCCTATAATCCTGTCATCAAAGAGACCAGAACCAGGGACACTTTATGGTGACTGAATTTTAGCATTTAGCTTTTGCCACTTATTTTTTCTATCAGTGGAAATGAATTCTGTTAATAATGTATAAACTGTTTCATAGATTGGGAGGTGGTGGAATAGAGTTGGGAATGGACTAGATCAGCTTAGCCACAGTGAGTTGAATAGCATATTGGTCTACATATCTAAAATAACTTTAATCCTGCCTAAGTAGATCAGATTTATTTGCTTTCCATTGAATAGACTCACTCAGATGGGGAACTACATATTGTTGAATCTCTTATATCATATTTGAAAAATTCTGTCAAAGGCTATTTTATCCTTTGGCCTGTTAACTTCACTTTCTCTCATTATCACATATCTTCCTATCATTGCACTTGGATCAAGCCTCTTCATCAAGTCATTGTCATCTTAGACTTTTCCCAGAAGCATCACGCCAGGAGGAAGATTCTGTGTAATAAATAGGACAACTCAGTCTGTGTCCTATACATTGACTATAGATTATCTCCAATTTGGTTACCCTTTGACCTTCAGAACCCTTAGCCACTTAGCTGACCAGGCTTGTCTCTCATAGTCTGTCTATGAGGATGTTATCCTTCCTGTGGTCTACCCTGTTCTTCCCACCTACCACCAACCCCCACCCATACCACACACATTTTGCCAACTTTCTGCAGACTTGGCAGCAGATTCTACTCTAGTCCTTGTTATGTAACCCACCACCTACCCCTTCTTGGCAGGGTCCACCTGACTTAGCAAGTTGCAACAAAGAATGGAGTTAATTGGAACATGTGCTGTGCTCAAATCTGCAACAAAGAAGGACTGATAGACATCAGGAAAACACAACCCATATGTAGATGTTTGCTTGAGTAATATGAGCATACATGGGAAATGTCCTCTATAACCAGGTTGCATTTAAATAAAACCAACCACTATTCTACACTTTTTTTCCGACACCCTCCACCTCGTAGTTAATACTGGTAACTTGCTCTCTCATGCCTGCTCATGGGTGGGCATGGTCTGCTGAAACTGACAAGTGAAGCTGAACAGTTTGTTACTTACGCCAGGACTCGGATGTGGATGACATCCTGGTGGAACCTCCATCCATTCCCGGCTTTGGCAGTGTGTTCCATACCTTCTGTTGACTTCTTCCTATATTTCTGCATTTTTCTCTAAAATTTTAGAATTTTTTTTCTGGGGCTGGGGATGCAGCTCAGTGATGGAGTGTTTGCCTAGCATTTATGAGTTCCTGGGTTCAATCCCCAGTGCAGACAAACAAAAGCAAATAAAACAAAATTTTCTGCTTAATTCCTGATTTTTAAAACTTGGATACAATTTACATACAATTAAAGGCATAGATTTTAAAGTGTACAGTTCCAGGAGTTGTGACAAATTATATATACCCATCACCCCAATCCAAAAGGATGCATTTTTAACCCCATAATGTTCCTTTTTCCCTTTTCCAATTAATCTTCTTCCCCCTAGAGGCAAACATCATTTTGGTTTCTGTCATAATAGATTAATTGTACCTGTTTGAGAACTTTATATAAGTTGGATTAAAAAGTATGTATTATTTTGTGTATGGTTTAAAAAAATTATTGGTGTTATTCAGAGTAATGTTTTGGGGCTCTGTGTGTATTGTGGGTGTCAAAGGTTTGTTTCCTTTTATTGTGAGGTAAATATTTCATTGAAAACACCTATTTAAAAGAAAGAATATTAAGACGTATTTTTGAGTCATTCCTTTAGAGTGGAATCCTCCTAAAATTGCAACTACTCTGGAGCCTGGAAAATTATGTTTTTTGTAATTAGAAGGACTTTATATTTCTCCACTATCTCCTTGCCCAAGGGTGCTGCGATTCTTTGGCTGAGGGCTGACTCTCTATCCAGAACTCCCTGGTGCTGGGTGTTTTTGGTCCACACCCTCAAATGGCTTCAGTTCATTGAGATGGTCCAGAACATCTTAAAGCTTTTAGGTATCCTGACTTACCTGTTTTCTAGAAATCTTCACCCTGCAATGGGAAGGCAGAGATATTTCTGTTCTTGTAGCCCCATGGTCTAGATGCCTTCAGGACAGAAGTTCTAGGTGATCAGGTTACTAGTAGTTGCTTCTCATTAGGCTTCTTAACTGTTATAAGCAATGGGCTAAGACTTCATGAACACTATCTTATAATCTTTCTTACATCCTATTTATGTAAATACATTAATATTCCCACTTGGTAATTGTAGAAATTAAGCCTGAAGGAACAGTGTTTTCATAGCTGAAGTGAGTGGTAGAACACTCATATGATTCCAGATCTGACATTCAGTTCCTCAAACACACCACCTTAATGTCCCACAAACACTTTTTCCATATCTTCTTTCAAGTGTAAAACAGGCAACATGGCAAAGTCAGTGTATCTGGATATTTTAATATAATTATTTCACTATTGAATTTTATGGAAAGTATGGAAATATGATCCAAACTAGAGCCTCTAACTCTGTGGGATTCCCTTCATTTTAGAGTCTCAGATCATGTGAAAAATTACAAAATAATAATGTTTTGTGAAGAACGGAAGTAGTAAGAACTGTTGTGCTCATTTTGAAGATGAAGAAATCTGAGACAAGATTCCTTGTCACAATTAACACAGAATTAGAAGAAAACTAGTCTGCCTCCCCATGCCTCTTTCTTTTCTCTTTCAAATATCCTTTTCTCTTATCCAACTTAAAGTTTAAGGAACATTATTAATTCTTTTTTAATACTAGAGAAATTCTGGTATGTGTTTAGAGTTTACTAAGTGAATGTTATGAGAGCAGTCAGCAATGACTTCTTTTAACTAAATAAATTTGGTATCTTCTTTAGAACTTGGATGTACAGTGCTGAAGGCTTTTCATGAAGCTTAGAAAGTGGAAGAGTTAGGTGCTACTTTGCAGAGTCTCCTTTGAGAATGAGTTCCAGTTTCTTTAGAACTTCTAAGAGAGAAAGAGAAAATCAAATCAAATCAAAGGGAAAGAGAAAAGACAAGAAAGCTGTGTAAAAGCAGTAGTCACCCTTCCTCCTGCTTGACAGTTGGGGGCTTTCAGGTCCATATTTGATAAATATCCTTTATTTATTGCCTCTGTTTCTCTTTGCATGCTCTTGGACTGACTCTGTATGTTAACTGTCTTATGCCACTAATCACACCTTTCTTTTCATATTTGTAATTATTAAAAGATAAATTATGATTTTTCTAAAAACACAATGCATAGGCTTAAGGAAAAAGAGGTGCATTTTAGAGAATTTGGGACCATTCATAATCCCAGTGACTATAAATGACTTAGCATATCTAGGCTGTAGCTTGGAGTTTATTCATTCTTTTTTTCTATTAATTGTGATAATGATTAAAGACGGCAAAGAATTTTTAGCTTTGTTTTTCCAGCCCATGAAAGTTTATATTCATCTCTTAATACCATCAAAAAGAGAATCTTGCTTAAAAGTAATCTTTTAATTAAAACATATTTAAGGTACATGGAACCTTAGCAATCATGCAGTTCAACCTGTAATTTCTCTGCTTGGGTTACAATTGCTTCAGGGGCCACCTAAGGTTATTCCAGAGATCTAGATTCCTTTCCTGTTTTTGCCCTTTACTCCTTTGGTAAATTGAGAATGAAAATATCTCTCTGGAATGTCTTTTGATTTGGAATGTGTGTGGAACTTTGATATCATTGTAGAAAGACAGAAAGAAGTAAAAGGCATTTCAGAGACTTTGATGTAGGTACCATTTGTAAATCTGTGAATTTCTCCTTTGACTTCCCTAAAGGTTATCTGTAGCGCTTTTGAGGTTCTCTTGGAGTATGTTTTATAGGCACACATGTGTGCCCCCACCTCATTCTACCCAACCCATGGGTTTCTCTGAACCTTTATTGTATCAGAATTCAAGGTTTAAAAGTTGCCTACTTGTTGCACTGTTCTTGAGAAACATGTACTAAAGATTTCTTAAATAGAAAAATATTCTTAAAGCAGGCTAGTGGAGAGCAGTTTGGGTATAGAAGAAGTAAAAAAAAAAAATTTTCTATTTACTCCAGAAAAGTCCAGAAATAGTATTTGAATACCTGCTATCCTCATCCATACTAAAAAATATTAAGAAGTATATTATATGAGGTCACTGAGACTTATAGAAGGTAACATTATAGATTATCTAACTAATTTTTTGAGACCTGGTCACCAGAATTCAGGTCTCCTAGGTTTTCTTAGCACCTCACATATGTTAATCCCAAATTAATCCCAGCTCTTGTCTAGATAAAACAGGTCTGTGATCTGTATTCATTTGTTTAGTCTTCTTTCTACTATGATAATAATGGCTTAATTTAGTGGGCGCTTACTGTGAGTCAGGCACTCAGTCAAGAGTTTTACAGGTTTGCGTCCTTAATTAAGGATACCAATATTTCCATTTCACATATGAGAAAACAGGCCTGAAGAGATTAAATAACTTGTCTACATTTTCATAGCAGGAGTAAGTGGAGATGCTGGGAGTAGATCCTGTTAGTTTGTTTCCAAAATCCCATCTCTTGATCTACTTAGTCAAAGGAACCTTCTCCTAGAAGAGTTTGATTACTGCTTCTCATTCTCACATAAAAGTTTTATGTAGACCATTTAAACCACGGGAACCCCACATTTTGAAAACCAAAATTAAGAAAACAAGAAGTGGTACCAAGGCACTCACTGTTTTGCCTCCCTGTTTCTTGAGTCTTCAGAGAGGATGGGGGATATCAGTGATGACAGTCCCTACTGCCAAATGGACACTTGGCCACTAGTGATAGATTAGCCTCACAGGTTGTGTAAAAGAAAAATGTAGTAGGGTGGATGCTGTGGGAGGGATGATTGGTCAATGGTTTTGTATCATGCTGTGTATTGTTTTATCAATGTGGAAAAAAACAGGAAAGCAATGTGATAAGAAAGAATATGCTAAAATACAAAAGCTACATAGTAAGAAGAATATGTGCAGGTATGCATTCTGCCTTTTAAAAGCAAGCTCCTCTAGGTGAGCATCAAAAACCATTGCAGTATTGCTCAAAACGACACTTAAAATAAAAACAACCTATTCAGAGTTGTTATATGTAGATACTGTTTTCCTTATCTTGTTCATTAAAAGAAAAAAATTGTGTGCTCATTTTAAGTGTACCAAAGCCAAACAAACAAAAGCTCAGGTATAATTTCAAATTCAGGATAGGGAAGTAAAAATAGCATGTTGGCAAGGTAAACACCTAGTATCTTTTGAGAGGAGCAGTTTTGGAAGTAGGGTCACTGCTTACAGAGTATCATGGTAAGTCTTAACCATGAGTAGGTGGAAATCAGATAATAGATGCTGCTTAGTAACTTATTGCACTGAATGTTTACTTATTGGGGAGAAGAAATCTAGTAAATTGGCAGATATTAGTTGGTGACTTTTAAATTTTAACAGCCCCCCCTGAGAAAAACAAACCTCCCATCTCATTAAATAACACTGTCTTACATAATATTCTTATTATTTCTTGGTTTGTTCTAAAAAAAAAAAAGTGTTAAGGTAGTTGAATTTGTACATGTATTAGTTCATTTAATCCTTATGCTTTCGTGAAGGGGTAACGTTTATTTGGACTAAAATTGCTGTGTGACAGTGGTTTGGGAAATCTCAGCTAGAGACTCACTGATTTTAGGCACTTACATGGTAACAGGCAACTGTAGTCCAGTAAGTTATTTAATTTGCATCTCTTTTAAAATACATTTTTTATTGTTGTTGTTGTTGTTGATGGACCTTTATTTTCTTTTATTTATTTATATGTGATGCTGGTAATTGAACCCAGTGCCTCACACATCCTAGGCAAGCACTCTACCACTGAGCCACAACCTCAGCCCTAATTTGCATTCTAATACTTTACTAATCTGGGAGTTTTTAGCAGTGAATTTCAAGGGTAACTTTTGAAACTGTGTAGCAAATTAGACCAAAAAAGTCAGGAAATTAAGTAGAGGTAACAGATTTGGATTGTAAACATTTTCATAATAATAATCAGGGTTCACTTTAGAATATTTAGGAAAATGCCCTAGCCAATATATGCGATTGGATTTACATTTCCCAGGAATGTAAAAGGAAAAATTTGTTTACTTCATTATTTGGTGCTGGGATTTGAATACAGGGCCTAATGAATGCTGAGCAGCTGTATCACTGAACTATATCCTCAGCCCTGAGGAAAAGTTCTTAAACCTATACTTTAAAGTTCTTAAACTTCCTACACCTGCTCATTTCTTTCACAATTTTAAGATCTCCAAGATTTTATTTCTGTCTTCCCAGTCATTTTTTGAATGATTTGTGATCTGAAATAGTTGGAAGAAATAGTCATACTCTACTTAGTGTCATTCCTTTGTATTATAATACAGCATTTAAAAAGTAAGCAGCAGTTTTTCTTTGAGAATGAACTTTCCTGGTGATGGATTTCTATCTGGTAGAACAAAGCCTCCATTCTGTTTCCTGTAGTCACTTTATTAAGGGATTCCCCGGAGTTCTTCATAAGCATGTCTAGGTACAGTGCTCTAGATTCATATTCTTGCACATGTGTCCACAGTGATGGTATCTTAATATTGTCTAGAGCTGTGGACTGCCCATTGAGTTCTTAGAACACCTTTCTCTAAAGTAGTAGGATGATAGTGTTAATTTCATGATAAAAACCCAAATCCAGAGACTTGATATCAGAGTGCCACAAGAGACTGAGCCAGACCTGGGCTCCAGTGATCCTGATGCCCAGGTAGGGTTTTTTCCAGGTAGCTTACTACTCTGTAAGCTAAAGTTCACACTTTTGATGTCTTTAGTTGGTATCTTTCTGAAGGGCATATAGGGTTGTTAAACTCTTAAATACATTCCAAAGGTTTTCGTTTAATTCATAGCAAGCCAGTCCTCCCAGTTTCTTGAGAATTTTCTACAAATTTGCTCAGCAGAGAATTTTCTTGTGTACATTAAAATGTTAAAATATGTAATAAGTATAGGAAGATTTGCTGCTTTCTGAGGAAACAGTTTACTAATAAATAAAAATTTGGTTGAAATCTAGTAGTTCATAATTGATGTGATTTCTAACATGAAAGGTTTCTATCCCTTATTTTTGTTAAATATTGTAAAGGTGAAACAATAAGATGCACTCTGATATATGTGCATTTAATATCATTTATTTAGATTGTCCAGGACATATGAAATGTGGTAGAAATGATGGTTGTAGCTTTGTGTGTGTGGTGTGTGTCTGTCTCTCTGTTTTTAAATACTTGGTGTCCTGACTTAATCAAATATAATCTATGTACCTATTTTACATATAACTATTATTCTTGGCTTTTGTAGTCTGATGATTTACTTTTCTTCTTCTTTTTTTTGTACTGGGGATTGAACTCAGGGGCAGTCAACCACTGAGCCACATCTCCAGCCCTCTTTTGTATTTTATTAGAGACAGGGTCTCACTGAGTTGCTTAGGGCCTTGCTAAGTTGCTGAGGCTGGCTTTGAACTTGCGATCCTCCTGCCTCAACCTCCCAAGTGCTGGGATTACAGGCGTGTGCCACCATGCCCGGCTACTTTTCTTCTTATGATAATTTTCTTAACCTGAAATGTAGCCTGGCAAGATTAAGGACAGAGGTGGTTTTCTCTCTTTTTTTTTTTTTTGCGGTGCTGGGGATTGAACCCAGGGTCTTGTGCTTGTGAGGCAGGCACTTACCAACTGAGCAATATCCCCAGCCCCAGAGGTGTTTTAATTCTATACTGATTCCTCTTTCGTATGAAGAAGATATTGTATTGCCACTTTTATTCATAGTCATTAGAAGCAGTGTAGTGAAAATATGTTCCTATATCTGTACAAATCAAAATCGGTCTTTAAAAACTTAAAAAAAAAAAAAATCTTTAAACTGTAGTGGGGGAAAAATGTTTTCTACTTTGTAGGTATTTTTTTTCCCCTGACTTTTAACATGGGATATTGTAATGTTCATTTTATTTTTGTTATTACTGTTGTAATAGGTAAATTTAAAAAATTTTGATATGGGAATTAAAGAAGAAGCACTTACTAACATGAAAAGATAATGAAACGAATATAGTAATAGAATTCAGCATGGTGAATTATTGTAATTACTTTTCTGTAACTTGAAATCATTATTGAAGTATACATTAGATTTATGTTTTCAAAAATAAACAGACCAGGCAAGGCGCTTTAGTTCTTTATAGATGCTGGCAATTAGTAAGAGAATGTTAAAATTTAGTATTAGAATTAAGTGATCACATCTGGTCTAATACTTAACAGAGGCCAGTGATAAAGTATTGCTACTAATATGAATTTTCATTATTTTTTGTTATTGGAACTAAACTGTTTTTGATAAAAATGATAATAAGAACAGTATATTAACTTGAAAATACAGTAATCATTTTTCATAACTTTAAAACTGTTAAAATTAGTGTTGAGGTAAAGTTTATTTTAAGGAAATAGACTTTTACTTGACATATTTTTTCTGCTTATAAGGGTTCCTTATAACTGTGGACTTCCTAAATATTTTATGTTTTCCAATTAATAAAAACTGAATCATTCCCCTGAAGTTGCATTACTATTCTAAATGTTCTTACTTTCTACGTATTATCTTTAACTTTTGAAGTTTGTGTTATTGTATTTCACTGTTAAATTCCCTATAGAGAATTACATATCCTATGAAGTGGTTTTAAGTGAGGCAATTTATATACATTTAGAGAGGCAATAATTAAAATAAATGAAGAAAAGGAAACATTAAAAATTGTATTATTTAACTCTCTTTGGAGTTTAGGGTCTGGTTAGTATATTTTAACCAATGAAAAAGTTAAAAAAAATTTTTTTTAAAAGAGCATCTTTTTTTAAACACCGTGCTTTTCTGTGTAGAAGGTGGCATACTATGTAGCAGTGACCCTAACTGTAATTGCATTACTTGTAGGTAGAGACCTACAGTTCCTTGATGGGTGGGTTAAGAATCTAAGTCTCAAGAATTCTATATTAGAAAGGTAATTGTAGTCTTAAGATTCTTTGAGTGTTTAATTTTTTAAGATGTCTTAAATCTTAAACATTCTTAATGTTGGCACAGTTATTAGAATGACCTCCTTTTTAAAAAATCCAGCAAGTTTTGGTGTTCTTCTTACTTGCAAGTTTTGTTTTATCCAGTAGTTCAGCACAAGCTGTCCTAATTCCTCAAAGCACTGTTGATGAATTTATTTTGACTTGATTTAGAAGCAACCTTGATGATGAAAAGTTTGTATATGTGTGTATTTTTAACATTTTTTCCCCAATGCACTTGGTTTCACTGAGATAGGAAATGGAAATAACAAGACACTCTTAGAAAAACCTTGTTTCTGTAGACAGCTTAGACCTTGCCAGAAACCACGAGGCAGTGGAAATATCACGAGAAAGCTTGTTCCTGCAAGACTCCCAGACTGATTACCAGACCAAAGAAGTTCCCAGAAGTTTAGCTTGAAGCAATCATTTAAAATTTAGGAGACAGATCCAATCCTGCTCAGAGTCACCATTGCTAATTATAGCTGCCTGTGATGTCCCACTGATTTTTGTTATCAGCCACACCCAAGTATATATTTTGAGTTTTACATGTTTCTTCCAAAATATATTCTCCTTGAGCACTTAAAAGCAGTTTATTTCACACTATGTAAATTAAACCACAATATTTTTAACGTTTTGAATCTGTTTTTTTTCCTTTGCCTGAAATACCTTGTTCACACTCGATTCAACAGTTTTTTTTTTTTTTTTCCCTTTGTAATCTGGTTCCATTTGTACCTTAAAATTTCTAGTAGCTGGAACGCTCTCCTTACAAAGAGAAGACCTTTTTCACTTTGCAGGTGTATAACATGCTTAGTTGTGTGTACATACTTTATTTTTTGGTACTGGGGATTGAACTCAGGGGCACTCAACCACTGAGCCACATCCCCAGTCCTGTTTTATATTTTATTTAGAGACAGGGTCTCACTGAGTTGCTTAACACCTTGCTGTTGCTGAGGTGCATACATATCTTTGAAATCTCTGGGGGCTGCTGCCTTTTTAAAAAGTTACTATTTTTATTTTACAAAAGAAAAAAAAAACTTTTTTGGGAAGCCACACAAATTTAGTTATGGCTTTGAACACTTGAAATTAATGTGATAAAGCCAAAAGTTTATTATGTACTGTGGAGATTTAAACCACACACTGGGCTATTTTGGGGAGTTAGAGTGATCCATTTGACACAGACAGGTCCTCCCCGGTGGAGGCTTGCCTCTGCAAGTTCAGGATAGATGGCTTTGATGTCGGGTGAACATCACACCAGGAACTGCTGTGTTTACACTGTAAGAATGTTCACTGAATCTCTCTGTATCTCCCACATAATTCCAACTTCACTGCAAGTCTGAATGTATGGACACTAAAGGAACATTTTCCTTTTAAATTTTGCTAGTCAGGCACCTTAGGAAGCTTTGCATGATATTCTGTGGGAGTTCCCACACAGAGCTTGCTATTAGGTAATTTTGAACAGAAAGCCTTTCAGGTGGTCAACGAAAGCCATAAATGGTAAGAGAAGAAGATGGAGAAAAAAATCACCCCTTCCTAAACACAAAGAAGAAGGAGAAAAAATACCAGAAAAGTTGTCTTTGAACCACAGCAGGATTTTTCTTATGAGCTAGAAAAGTGGTGCTTGGGCACTTAAAGAAAAAAAAAAATCACAGAATAATTATAGAACAAATGATTTAAAATTTTATCTAGATTTTACATCAATTCTTTTCTAATTTACTAATTAAATAAAACCTATAGTCTCAACTATTATCCTACTTGTTAGTGAGATATAAAATTATAGTGGCTTGGCTACAAAAGGATAAAAGGGCAAAATGTCCCAGAAATTCATCACTTTCCTTCAAATATTTTCTTGATAATCTTTGGATTTGAAATCTGTTACTATATTTCTCTTTTGGCCACATTTTATGGCATATAGATATACAGAAATTAATAAAAGGCTTCATCTAAAATTTGACCTTCCAGAACAGTAAACTGGGAGGTCAACCTCCCAATTTTTTTGTGTAAGATTTTTTCCCCCTGTGGATATTTCTGTAGCATTCTGACTTTATGACTAGCACACTAATATTATTTCGAATTTTAAGTTAGTCTTTGAGTGTTCTGGTTCACTCATTCTAATGTAAATCATTCCATGTTGTAAAATTCTAGAGTAGTCAAAGAAAGTTCCTAAGATTATTCTGCCATTTGCTTTGGGAAATTTTGAGTATCCTTATGTCTTAAGTTTAGATTGTTCCCAGACTCTGAATATTCATAAAGCAAACAAACAAACAAAACACCCTCAATCTTAATGTATCCTGTGATTTACTCTTTTTCTCATTTTCAGGGTGTTCATTTAATCCTTTCATCCTTTTTTACCCTCCCCCTTGACATATGAAGTTCATGCAGTTGTTAATCATCTTTTAAATAAAGAAATTGACTTTTTCTTTGTAATTGAAGAAACCCATTTCTAAAAAACTGATTATGGCATTTAGGCTCCCAATCTCAAAAAGCACTATTATAATGTTGTGTCCAAAAATATAGTTAGAGTTGGCCAAGAAATCAATGTTGTAGAATTGTCCTTCCCATTTTAAAATATGACTTCAAATAATATTTTAGGCATATACACAACAATCTGCAGCATTACTTCAGATCCTATTTTTATCACTAGTGATTTCTTGTTACTTTCTAGTAAAACTGTTTGTAAAAGTTAGAAAGATTGTGCTTATAAAAATAGAATGTTAATTGATGTTATTGCTGTTATCAAAATACTCAAAGGAATTATAAAATATGAAATGAAACTATTTAGAGCTATGACACATTGACTAATAAATTGTGTAGAGGGAAATGGGGGGAGGGGGTAGGAAAGATAGTGGAATGAGACAGACGTCATTACCCTATGTACATGTATAATTACACGAAGAGTGTGAAACTACATAGTATACAACCATAGAAACGAAAAGTTGACTCCATTTGTATACAATGAATCAACATACAGTTTGTAAAAATAAAAATAAATAAAATTTTAAAAAATTTTATATGACAGAGACCAAGGAAATAAAGACATAAAATTATAAAGAAAATAAATTAATCAGCAACTTCCATAAACAAGTATGTTTATGTAGGAGCATTATTCTCTATCAATGTTCAGAATAATTTCTGGATCAAGATAATTTATGGTAGTGCCTTCGAAGAGCCCAATTATCTTGTAACTAATACAACATGGGATAAAATTAATCCCTTTTTAACTGCAGTGAGAAAATTCCAAAGCCTTGGCTTCATAGACTAAATATCTGAACAGACACACTGCCGAAATGGTTCAGCAAAATAAGAACAGAGAAATTGCCACAGATACTCCAAGTTGGTGTTTGCTGTTAAGCATCTGTTACTGTGAAAATATGGTTTCCATATGGGGTATGCTATATATAATTTATATAAACCACGTTAGTAATAGATTCTATCAAGTGGCACTGCACTCAAGCTATGACTTCCATAATGGAATCTATAAGGAAATCACTGTTGTTACTGTGTTAAATTAAAAGGAAAAGACGTGGATTAGTGTACACACTTTCCCCCCTGTACAGCGTGTGCTGGTTCTTGGGCCAAGACTTTGGTGTTTTGATGAGACACTTGAAGTTCTTAATTATAGGATAGTTTGAGTAACTAAGTGGCCATAATTCTTTGAGGTGGAACTCTTAACATAAATAGACAAACTGAATATAATTGTTATCAATTAACAGTTATCTAGATTTGACATAAATAATTATGACAACCATATTTGGAAAAATTGGGAAAATAATGTAAGCTGATGGTGATAACCTCAAATCACAATGTTTTAAATAGGGGAGAAGCTAAGGCAACATTAGAACATAATAGTAGAGGACTACAAAAATTGGAAGAAAAAATACCCAGTCATTTGCAAATGAAAAAGGTGCTATTTCTACAGCATACCTAAGTCCATTGAGTTTGTCCAGTGGATACTTTGAAATTGAGGGATGTTATAAATAATTCTATCTTACAGGCATGGTGGTACATGCCTATAATCCCAGCGATTTGGGAGAAAAAGCCAAGAGGATCACATGTTCAAGATGAGCCTTAGCAAGACCCTCAGCAGCTTAGTGAGACCTTGTCTCAAAATTAAAAAATAATGAGGACTAGGGGTGTAGCTCAGAGGCAAAGTGCCCCTGGGTTCAATCTCTAATGCTAAACCAAACACCTCCAACAAACAAACAAAACACAATGTGAGTAGAGTCAGTTCTGTGTGGTGGAACAGTCTGGTTGGGTAAGAAACACTAGTTAGAAATCACTTATGTTAACTGGTAAGTATAAAGAGAAAAATGTGGGTAGTATAGTTTAATGAATAATGCCAGCGTTTTAAAGTGGATTGTGACACTTTATCCCTTGCTGAATAACATTTTTGGCATAATTTTAACATGTGATCAAAGATAGTTTTAATATATTTGACACCTGCTGAAATTTGAATTTCAGTTATTGACATTGGGGGATTTTGTAATTTATAACAGATTAAATGAAGCATTTTCTTTGAGTATTGCATTTTAGGTGTTCTCTTTGTTGGATGATTTTCTTATAGGCATCATGTAAATACACACTCACACACACACATACACATTTTCCTTTGTCAACTGCTATTTTACCTGGCTCTTTATAGGAAAAACTTTTATGATGTTTATGATACACTGATATGTACGATATCAGTTATCAATTTATGATATTTCACAATTTTTAGAAGTTATGAAAATGAAAACAACATGGAAAATATCCTGGAAAATAGTGGCATCATATAAACTTTGAATGGTTTTACTTGGGAACAAACTGTGATTATTTGGTGCAGAAATAATTGCAAAATAGGGCCATACCACTCCCGAAAACAAGTTATTTTATGTAGTTGCTAGCAGCAGAACTTCCACTGTTGGAATTTTTTTTTTTTTTCTTGAGTAGAAAAGGTGAGATTTTATTATAGCATTAGGCTTCAGAGTACCCATCATACAGTTTATCTTGAGCAAGAATATTAACAAGGGTGTTGAGCTGTTGCTTTTCTAGTTAAAACTTAATAATAATAGTTGCATATGAGTGGTCTTGTTAATCTGTGCACTGAGAGAGAACCAGAACCTTAGGCTCCCAATTTTGTTCTTTGGTATGGAGCCATCATATCTCAGTAAATAGAGGCTCGCCTTTTCTTCTTAGACATCCAAACAATGGCAATAATCTATAACTAACTGCTATTCGTTATGTTGCAGAGGCAAATTGCGCAGAAAATTATGGATAATTTCAAAAAGATGAAATACAGGTGGCTCATCTAAAACAGACTCCAATTAAAACCACATTGTATTAAATAGAGTCTGCTTTAGATAGGCTCCTCTTCATGCTAAGTATGAATGAAGCAACAATTTTAGGTATAATAGCTGGTATCTGGATTTTAATATGATCAGTTCTCATGTGTTAGTGCTTGACTATAACCAGCTGGTATTAAGAATCTTCCCTCCTATAAAACTCGATTATATTGTTTTCCCCAAGAGTATTGCATTAGGAATTATTGAGAAAGTGGCTTTTATGGGGTATAGACTTTTGCATAAAAGTTGGTACTAAAATTTGACTGTTGTCAAAATTTGCATCATGCTGTTGTATCTGGAATCTTACTAAATGCATTAAATTAGGCCTTGGGATGGTATCTTGGTCAAAGACATGACAGTAGGTCCCCAATACAATGTCTGAGCAGAGTTGGAGTTTAGACCTCAGTGTGCATTGTGTCGTGGTGTATATGAAATGGCTGTACCTGTCCTTATCAAGAACACAACTTAAGTTTTGGTTGGTCTAATGTCTACAATTGGCAGTGCTTTGACAAAATATTCTCCTTAAGTATAATTTTATCACTTAGGCATAATTTGATTTGATAAAATTATTTTGGGATATTTGCCTTCAGAGTGCAGATTCTTTTTTCCTCTGGTCTTTCTTTGCTTTCAGGCTCCAAAAAACATCCAAGGCCGTGCCTGTTTTTGGTTTGTGCTTTTAAAGAAATTATTACCTAATGTTAGGGATCCACACATGAGCTACTGGGGTGGACAAGGTATCAGAACTGTCCTTTCCTTAGTTTTCTTAGTGCCTAATATGGTGCTTGGCACTTTGTGTTCAGTCAGAACTGTTTTGAAATAAAAGTGAAAAGGAGGGGAGGCTATTGTCCTCTCCCATCACACACAAGATGCAGATCAGAAGGGCGTGGAGCTGTGGAGTTTGAGCAGTTCTCACTGTTTAATCAGATGAAAGGAAACTTGAGACTGTTTAAAGTGACAGACAAGACCCTTGTCGATTGGACCCTTCCTCCTCTGCTCTAAGCTCTTCTCTCTGGTCACACAAGTCAACATGTAGTTCTCTCTGATCTCTTGGTATTTCTCACCGTGCAGCATTCTCCCATGTTGTTCCTCCTCCTTCCTAGTCCCAGCCTTCCCTGGTTGGCTGCTAAACATGTCTTTAAGCTTCGGTTAGCTCTACCTTTTCCTGACGTTGTTCCGAAGCCCCAGAAGCCTTAATGCCTGCTCCTCTGCAATGCTTTCTGCTGCTCATTTACACAGTATATTCCCATTATTTCTCTTTTCTCGGATAGTAAATGGTTTCTGATGTCAAGATGCTCAGAATAGCCTAGCTTTATATATTTTTAACCCTTGGTAATTGATCAATAAATATTTCCCAGATTAGTGTCTTTACCAGTTCTCTTAGAAGTTATCCAATGAAAAACTTTGAATGCTTCTTAAACAGTAAATCCTCTCGATTGCTGAATGTGATTTTAAGTCCCTAATTACAAGAGTATGGTTATTAATCTAGTTATTTCTACTGTGGTTCAACCTGGATATGCATATTTAACAGATTTGCTCTGTTAAATTTATCCTATTATAGTATCCGACTAGTTCAAGGACCTCAGTTAGCATTCCACAGGGCAGCTGCTGTGTTTTGGGGTGAAGGAATGGTGATTCAGTGGTGGATATGAGCTTTTATTTTATGGGAGTGCTTTAGCAATTAGAAGTGCTATTTAAAGATATTATTTTTATTAGTAAGGTGAAGATTTAGATCTATGGTTCATTAATTATGTAAACTTCAAATTAACAAAGGCTGGTTTGTAGCTCAAATTATGAAAGTATACCCTTGGGAATGTGGGGGGTTGGGGGGGAGGTATATAAATTTAGTACCTGTACAGAGTTTACATACAAAAACCCTAAAAGTAGTTTTAAAAAAATCATTTGAAGTAAACCAATTTTTGATTTTGAGAAACACTCCCCATTTTTTATAATACGCAGAATTTCAAGTGTAACTACTAGTTAGGACCAGAAATCTAGTTACTAGATATTTTAATAATCATATTTGTTACATCTTAAAAAAAAAGAAAAGAAATTATATTTATTTTTCCTTTATGTAATTTATACAAATTAAATAAACTAAATTTAGAAAATAGGGTTTAATAACAGTAAAACCATTGCCAATAGTTCTCACCATACAGGTGTTAATCATTTTAGAGTATTTTGATTTGCTTTTTTTTCCCCCTTGTATTTATTTTAAAAATAAAAGAGGATCCGGATGTGTATGTTTCTTGGCAAGCTACTTTTTGCTTATCTGTCTATTATAACTATCTTTCCCTGTCATTATTTTTGTGAGTTATAATGATTTCTCAGAAATTTTATCAGAATTTTAGATTAACTATATTAGCTTTTTCTTGATAAATTTTACTGTATAATTTTATTGTTGTTGTTGTTGTTGTTGTTATTATTATTATTATTATTATTATCATTTTGCATTGCTGGGGATTGAACCCAGGGTCTTGTGCTTGCAAGACAAGCACTCTACCAACTGAGCCATATCCCCAGCCCAACTGTATAATTTTATAATGTAGTTTTGGACTTTCCCCTTTGAACAAGGATTCCCTATTAGATTTAATATGAAGAGGGCCACAGATTAGTCAATATTATGCTTATTTGTTTATTTTTAGTTGTAGATGGACACAATACCTTTGTTTTATCTCTTTGTTTTTATGTGGTGCTGAGGATGGAACCCAGTGCCTCATATGTGAAGCAAGCACCCTATGACTGACCTACAACCCCAGCCCCTAGTCAATATTCTTTTAAAATCATACACCTATTTATTTTTCAGTGCACTATTTTTTCCATCCATGTTTTAGGTGAGTATTTGGAAAGGCTGGTTCTTCAGGGAATAATTGTCCATCATCTTCTCTTCCCCAGTCCAGTGGATGCTGTCTCTCCTGTCCTCTGTCTGCCTGATCTAGCCATATGGATGGTTGTGATAAGCACTTGCTGTTGACCAACCCAGCCCTGAACTCCACCAGACACACAAAAACTCACAGAGGAGAAACTTGAATCCCAGGGGCCAAGGTTTTCTCTAATTGGTGTAGTGAGTCTGACCATGTTTTGAGTGTTACATTGATGATAGCTTCATTCAAAACAAAAATTATTCATAGAACTGTGGTATAAACAAAAAGAAAAAAATGTGGTGTTGTTATGACTTTTGGATTAGATTTTGCTGAATAAAGCATCTTTACTACATAAGTTCAGAATAATGTGTTTGGCTAAATTAAGTGATAAAGGCAAACATCAAAGGCAAAGTCTTCTAGTTAATCCTCACGTTTGACTTCCCTGTATTTAGAACAGTTGCAAACAACTAAAATTAATTTCACCATTATCATTTTGTTCTGGTTGAGGCTTTGGAAAAGTGAAAAAGAATAACCCTAGGTATTTGTTTTTCTCAGAGCAAGCCTAAGATAGTATTTAGGCTATATAAAAGCTACTGATCACTTAATGATATTGGTAAAGTTTTACTAGTTATTGCCTTCACACACTATGAACATTTTAAAAAGATATCATTTCCACTTACATCTCTAAATTAATGCTGCTGGACTTTCCTTTCCCTTTGGCAGTAATGTTTATTCATTTGAATGTTGTTGCAAAGAATGGAAAAGTGAATTTGTGTAAAAATATCTGGGGCTTGCCAGGGAATTTTTTCAGAATGCTATGTGGTTACAAATGAAGCTTATTGTTGTATAAATGGCAAGTTTAAATCATAGAAATTTTTGCAGTAGCTTGTGGCATGAGTTGATAATCTGTGAATTGTTCCATGCGCACTTGTGCGTTTGTGTGCATGTGACAACCTGTCTGCAAGTAGCCAGGTCTAGAGCTGCTCCTTCTTCCTGCCCACACCTCACTTATTTAGATACATGAATATACACCATCTATAGTTCCAGGCAAGCCCTAAAAGAAACATACACAGCTTGGTTATGGGAGAGAGAGAGGTGTGTTCCTTTTATTGTCTTCTTGTGGCATCACCCTTAACAGAGTGATGACATTTTCCAAATGCTTGTTTTTAAAATTTGTGGAATGTCTCCCCCATCTCTGTAATTTCTGAAACTTTCTCTAGACAAGATGGCTGGCACATTCTGGGGACAGAAAAGAGACATAGAGCAGAGGCTGAGCCACCCTGAGAAGGCAGACACACTCATATTGCTTGTGGTTTTTCAATACAGCTGCTTTCAGATGGGCCGGCTTGTTCAACGCTGGTCCCACTGCCAAAGCAAGACTGTCGCACAGCTGGTAGTACTTACTGTACTTGCGGGAAAGTATGTGATTCATTAGTTGGAACCGTATGTTTTTCACCAGTTCTGGTCATGTTTTTGTTAGGATGTGGTAAAAACATAAGCAGGGGTGAAGGGACAATGGAAGCATGTGACTTGTTAAGGATTGGCCCCAACCCATTATTAGCTAAATTGTACGCTATAAAATGTCCTCTGTACCTCATAAGACAAATGACTTAATTTTTTATTCTTCAGTTGAGGTCATTTAGTCATAAGTAGTAAAAATTATCAACACTGAGCTCTTTTTGTCTTTTTCCTTTCTGTAAAGTATTATGATCCGTTTAAACCCCAAATTATAATACAAAGAGAAGTCATGCAAGTAAAAGACATTAATTTGCTGAAAAATGCCCATGACGGGTGAAGAACTTTAACTGGAGTGAACTCGTGCTACTGATAAAATATGAGTATGGTATTACAGCTAATAAGAAACACTTCTAATGCTGCAGGGTGTGAGGAGAACAATAAATGGGAGTTACTTTGTCTACACATGATCAAGCAGACTAAGACTGTATGGCTGGACGAATGAGAGCCTATTCTTCAAGTAATTTTGGTACCATTAGTGGGCTTGTGTCAGGGCATCTGAAATGGCCAGCCCTGGATGGTACAGCACTGCAGCTGTGAGCTGCATTGCACACTGCTGTACCAAGTAGTTTTTGAGCCTGTGAATATTTTACACCTGCACAGGCCTCACTGTATTCTTTGGAGAGCGAATGCCATCGCTGCCCTGTTGTGTTCTCTTTACATAGGTATTTGCTTTAACATTTGCTTTCCTCTGCTTCATTCAGATACTGTGGATGCTTTACCTTTGTCCCCACTCTCATAACCTCCTGTTGAGATAGGTGACATTTTCAAAGTCTTTCTAGGTAAAATATTGGCAGATGATGCCTCTACCCTCTGACTCTGTTTTTCAACTGTTTCCTTTCAGAGCTCCACACCATTCATGCCTCGCCACATATGTTCCTGCAGTTGCTGCACTCTGTAGAATTAGAACCAGGTCTGTCTCTGACAATTAGCTCAACTGGCTGCAGCATAAATAAAGGAATGCGCTCAGGGGCTGTAGTCTGTGACACGGTTTAACAGAGCGTAAAAAGGTGCATCTGTTCCATGCCCAGATTCAGTCGCCTCACTGTCACCGGGAAGTTATCGACATGGAGACATGCCTGTGCTGTTTGGTAAACAAGCGGCAGGTATTAAATTAACGGGGCTGTGAGAGTGCAAAAGTGCTGCTTTATTAAAAGCCCTGCTATCTCGGCTCACTGCTGGGTCACAGGCAGTCACTAGAGTATCTATTAAGATGACTCATGGCACTGAATACTTCAGCACTCTGTCCTCACTTCTAGAGGGGACCATTGACCTTTGAGAGTCTGATTAGGGAGGGGGGAAAGGGAGAAAAGAGACAGAAGGAAGGGTGTCTGTGTATGCACGCGCCTCTTAGAGTTGGTAGGCTGAGCAAGAAGGCAGGGAGCACTGAGTGCCCGAAGGCGAGGTTTCAGTGTAAATTGGGCTTTGGAATCCACTACCCTGTTGAGCCAGGTTTTTGTTTTTGTTTTGTTTGTTTCTCCTGCCTTTCTGCCTCACCCTCCTCATGGCTGCATTTTGAGTTGAAGTCTGAAACACTGAGGGAATAACTTCGTGGTCAAAGTTGCTCTGTCTGCCTGCACTGGGTGGGCAACACACATCCCGTAATGTACTTGCAGGTAACACAATTAGACTTTTGTTACGTTCTTTATGCATGCATGTGCCTTTGCAGTCAATATTTTTAATAGAGAAAACACAAATTAAAGACTTTTTGGTTTCCTTTAGCATTGTAATGGTTTTTAAAGTTGGTTTTCCCTTCAGCTTCAGGAATGCTTTACCAGGGGGTCGTGTGTAGTTTTATCTGTTGACATGCTGAGCTTTTCTTCATTTTCATAGTCTTATCCTCTCTGAGCAACTTGCTTAAGATATACGAAGGTCTGTAGGCAAGCATAACAAGATTATTTGCAGTGCACACATCTGTGCTGAAGAGCTTGTTATTTCGGAAGATTTCCTGCTCTCCTCCTTCTGGTCGTGTTTCTTTTTAGGGCTCCAACTAGCTCCTCATCCATTAGAAGATGATGTCATGCTAATGGTATCTCACCCCACACACAGTTTGAAGCAAAAATGATTCCAGTTGGCTGGACCTGAATGTGGATGACCAGAAGGTGCTGTGCATTCTCCACTATATTTGAAGTGTTCATCTTGAAATCTCCCTTCTGGTTGCTGAGGCCCTTTGGTCCTCAAACTGCAGATCTTACAGCTGCACCTGCATTCCTGCTGTCCAGACCCATCTTTTATTGCAGGCTATCTTTATATAGTGATGTCTGGGTGCGGGACTGGGAGCGGCGTGGGGGTCAGGGAAGGTAGAGATGAAGCATCCTTTCTTATTGTTTGCTCTGAAGAGGAGAGGCTCAAACAGGAAAGTATCCCACTATCTGGAGAGTTAGTGATGGCTGGAACTCTCTTTATCTTTGTAAAGTCTTTTCTGTATGAAGTTTAATAAGCCAGCTGTGCAGTTTTTAAAAAGTCAGTAGATTCCATTTTTCATTCCTGTGCCCCTCCTTGTGCACTGAGCTTTCACTCCCTATTTCCTTATTTCCCCCCTTTCTCTTTTCCTTTATCTCAGGGGAGTTCCCTGAGTAGCAAGACTGAAAAAGAGCTGAGGTTTATGTTAGAAGAAATTAAGGTTAATGATCATTGGCTCATTTTCATATTCTGTGGGTGTGGATGGAGGAGTAATCAGTGCAGGTGGCCCTGCCAGTTGGGAGTTTTTCTTTGTCATCAAGAAAATAAGGAGAGTGCAGGGATTGAATTACCACAACTATTTCAGGACTAAACATATTTCATTTCCCGATCGGGTCTGGTTTAAGGACACAAAGCTGACATTAATTTTATCCAAAGAAAGCACAGCAAAATTTTTTTTTTTTTATAATTTGACTGAATGCATAGGGTAGATGCATGTTCAAATTTAATTCTAGTATAATCTTACAAATAATTCTCCAAAAAGCAAAGGGGTTTTGATTCAGTTTGACAGTTTATGTTTCTGTGCCCAATTACCACTTAGTTATTGAATGTTAAAGAGCCTCTTTCTAAAATGTGCTCTCTGACTGCGCCAATTGGCTTCCCAGCTGCCTGCTATTACATGCGAGGTGTTCCCTTCTAACTTTTTAAAGGATGTACATATTTGAAGTAGTTATGTTTAGCTAGCAAAGGAAGTGGGGGATTTGGTTAGGAAGTGCTTGCTGGCCTTGAAAGCCTATCTTGTGTGCATTTTAATTTCAGCCACATAAGTACCATTCTTTAAAGAAATAATTGTTGGATTTTTTAAAGAAGCAACTTGAATGCCCAGATAAACTAGAAAAATAACCTTGACTTAAAAATAAAAAAGACTTCCATTTGGAACCATTTCATAACTTTTTTTTTGCTTTTAATACCTACTGATAAAACTTGCTATACATGAGGCATTCAGATTCAGTACATGGAAGAGGATGATTTTAAAGTTGACTAGAGACAATAAAAGTCATTGAGGAAGAGTGTCAACTTGCCATGCATGACAGATTTTGCTTTTTTAGCAGAATGTAGCAGGCTGCTCAAGTGACCTGATCTGTTTTTAAGGCACAAGGTTTATTTGGCTGTTATAGTGTGAGTATAATATTAATGATACTGATGTAAAATTAACTTTTATGTTGTGTGGGCACTTTTTCTTGCCTCTCTTTTAAAATTACAGGTATTTCTTTGTGTTTCTGTCTAGTTCTGTTGCCATAGTGAACATTGACAGGACTTTGTTTAGGTTATAGAAAGTTTGATCTAATCAGATAGTCAAGCAAGCACAGGTGAAGGAGCCCTGGACTTTCTCAGAGTCCACATGCAGTTGAATATTCATTGTGTGGCCATTAATATAAATACTTTGTCTGGCTTATTAATAACACATGAAGAGACCATTCCCAAATATTCAGAGGGCAGGAATGTTTGAGTGGTTTCTGGAAGCCCCTTGCTGTGAAGAAATAAGATTTTAAAAAGTGGTAGTTTAAACAAAAGAATTTTGAAGTAGCACTTTAAACTCTTTTAAAAAGAAATTAGGCATATTTTAAGAAATTCTTGACCAGGTTAAAACTTAATAGTGAATGAAATGATCTTTTGAAAGTATGTTATTTCCCCAAGTTTTAAACATTTAAGCAACATTTTCTTTGTTTGAAGAAAAAATACCCAAATAGTAAGGGACAAAAATACCCAATAATCCTTTTTCTCAGGGAACATCTCCTCCTATTTTCTGCTTTTCTTTTCACTGAATCCTTTTCACCTTGCCTATTAAAGATAGACCTCAAACGGGCCTCACTGAGTTTTCTCAGAGGTTTTTGGCAAGAGCCATTTACATTATGACCCACATACATCTGGTATTAACCAAGGAAAGAGCAGCTATGAATTAATTCAACCTTGCTTTAATATTTATCTGATACACATTAGGAATATTTATCAAAGCAAATAATTTAGATTAATGTTTTACTTGCATGTAAATTAGATTCTTGAAATCAGCTATACTTTCAGGTATTTCTTTGTGCTTCTTATGTAAAGTTAAAAATTTAAAACAGTCTGCTGAAATGCTCTTCTGAGTGGGATCATGGAAGCCTCTCCAGTGTTTATCTCTACAGACTCCTTAGCTTTGACAATACTGTTCTTCCCCTCACTTGCTCCTGTGTTTTAGTGATCCTTACTTTGGTCTTTGATTTCTTTTGAAAGTTTCTCCCTTTGGATACATAGACTATTACAGAATTCATTGATATCTCTTTTCTGCTAACTGTATATTAGAATTTTAAACTTGTCATGCAAGGAATAATACAGTCTGGTATCATATGCCCATATTTCCCAGTTTCTGGCTCCAACCAAGCTTTCACTGAGGCAGAATATGTACTTTAGACTCACCATCATTTTGGTGAAAACACATATACTAAACTGAGTTTCTGTCCTGCATTTAATCTCGTCCTTCTGTTTTCCATTTCCTTTCCCTGGTTCAGTCAGCAAACCAGCCCAAATCCTCAATATAACCTGTAAAATAAAATGTTCATTTCTATCAGAGAACCTACAGAATGAAATTGTTCACGGTTCCTTAGCAGTAAATAAATGATAATGTAAAAGTAAGTATTTAAATTTTCACCTGACATTGTTGTTCTTTAAATGCTTCTTCCTTGGCCCTTTTATAATCATGTATGATGCTACCAGTTAGAATGGGGATAGAACAACAGTCTCCAGAACTATCCTCCTCTGAGTCCAGCCACCTGAGAACTACGTGAAGAGGTATGTTTTGAATTATTACAAAGTTAGGAATAACAGATGCAATAAGTACAGCTATTGCTGTCAAAAAAATTGTGTCCCCAAGAGGGGAACAACCACATTGTATTTTGTAATTGAAGAAATGCTCCCTTGGATTCAGTAAGGGAACCAGTAAACCTTTCCTGAGGTTTGGTTTGGTGTCTTTGCCTTGGTAACCTTCTTACCAAATGAACAACAATTTTTACTTTATATATCATTTTGAGTTACTCATCACTGATAAAACTCAACATGATTACCAAGTCTGCCTCCATTAAAATCCTTGTTCAAATTCCTCTGGAAATTATACTTAAAAAATCATTTTAAATTTAGCAATTGATGAATGAAACCTGTTTTCTTCTGTTGTTTGTTTTTCACTGCTTCTAGAGAGAAGGCTGAAATGAAAATGGATCTTGAATTTTAGGCATAAAAGTCTGAACAGTAACTAGGTATAATTTTATACATTTTATAATTCTTGGGGCTGTAAAATTTGAAATCTGTATACCTGATTTCCATTCCCTCACTTGAAAATGATGATGCTCAGGAGACTAAGAAAAAAGACCATAGTCATACAACCTGCAAGAGGTTGAAATGACAAGAGTCCCAGTGTCTCGAATAGCTCCATTCAAGAGAAAATAATAATGTGAGCCACATAGGAAAAGTAAAGAGAAACAGATGAAATCAGTTCTAATGTAGTTTATTTAACCTAGTATATAAATTTCTTATTTACATGTATAGTAAATATAAACATTGATATAATTAATATGAATGTTTATTGAGATATTTTGCATTCTTATTTTCATACTGAGTCTTCAGACTCCTGTGTATATTTTACATTTACAACACATCTCAATTTGGGCTACCACATTTCCAGTACTCACATGACTAGCATAAGTCTGGACACCAGTTCAGTTTTCTGTCCACCATAGCAGAGCAATAGGTTTTAAAGGTTAAGTCCTTATTTTGGTTAATTTAGGATACCTGGTAACTTTTATATATAAGCAAAAAAAAAAAAAATAACTGAAACCTTGGGTGACAAGTCTGAAAGAAGCACTGTTCATCAGTTCTTATCTTCCTCATCAACATTTCTGATAATTGGGAAATGCTCAGTAATAACTCATACAGGTTAATATTTTCAAGTTGCTTGTTGACTTTCTTCCTTCCTTGTTTTACCCCCTGGGAAGCCATGCTGTCTCAGTTTTTCAAACCACAGACATGTTATGGGAAAAGATAATGTCTCCCTCCATTTCTCCATTTGGAGGTTGCAGGCAATATACCCTGGCGCTGCCCTGGGCTGAGGCTGTCCACCATCTGTGTAAGGAATTCAGAATCCCAGACAAAAGAAATTGGCAAAGTCTTCCCTCTGTCTGCTCTCCAGATCCTCAAGATAGCCATAAAACACCTGGACAAAATCAGCAGGTGATGGCAAGGGAAAGAGAATGATCAGTCACAGGCGTTGTTGAATCCTTTGAACATTACTTATGGCCTGGACGTTGCTGTCACCAGGCACAGTTTGATCTTGGGTGAGTTTTCTGGAAGAGCTTTATTCTCTGGCTCTGTGACAACAGCGGAACCAGATAACATTGTGGGTAGGAGAGAAAAGAGGAAAGCTGAGGCTTCCCTGCCTTAAGGTATAGCAGTTCCAGGTGGTGTTACCTCTATGTGCTTAAGAACATCCTTCAGAAATAAGTCATATCACCAGATGCATGAAGTGTACTATTTAGATCAGTGTTCTTACTGTAAACCTGCTAGAGGAGTTAAAACCTTCTCTCATCTACTTATAAGTCATAAATAGCTTTCAGAACATAAGTACCTGATCAGCATTGTTCATATACTGTGTTTTTAAATGTCGTTTGAAATCTTCTTTCTGAAACCATACTGGAAAGGGAGAGTTGGCATTATGGTATTCATAGGCTTTTAACAATCTTTTGTTGTGGTGGCCCTACCTATCCATACACACGTGACCCCTCCATGCAGCTGTGTCCCTACAACTTCTCTGTTCATGTTTGTTAGAATAGGATAAATTTAACTCTAAAACAGTCAAAAAAAGTCCCTGAAGTGTATCCTTTCAATAATATTCCTTTTGTGTCACATGGCTTTTGTGTCACATGGCTTGGTTCTGTGTGTTTTGTTTTCATGCTGCATCCACAGTGTTTAGTAGGTGTTAAGAAATAAGGTTCTCTGAAGTTTCCATGATGATATCATGTGGTGGCAGAATTGCATATCATGGAGTTTGGTGGGTAAAGGGCCCATTTTTAATGGATCAGGAATTCAGCCTTACAGAAATGATATTTATGCTGAGCATGGTGGCACATGTCTGCAAAATTCTAGCTATGGGGGAGGCTGAGGCAGGAGGAGTATGAATTCCAGGCCAGCCTGGTCAACTTGGTGAAAACCTCTCTTAAAAAATAAAAAAGGGCAGGGGATGTAGCTCAGTGGTAGAGCACCCCTAGGTTCAATCCCCAGTACCAAAAAAATAGGTAGGAAGATAGAATACTTTTGCCTGGAGAAACTGAACAAAGTCCCAGTTGGTAAGAATTAGAGATTAGTAAGGTGGTATTTAGTGTTGTTTGCCACTGCCAATTTTAATGGTAATATTTTAGCAGTGATCTTTATTTCCAGTGAGAGGGCTAAACCAAACCAAAAGCTGTACAATTTAATTCAGAATTATCCTCTTTCCCTTTGGCTCTGTCTACAAATGTATCCCTTTTTCATATAAATGGCGTCAAGCTTCATTGAATTTAGCTCTGTCTTGTTAAGTACATTAATGCTGTGTTCTGTCATTCATTACATGAGAATTAGTTGTCTATTACAAAGTGGGGGTTTTTGTTTGGAGCCTGATCTTGGGAAGAAGGCCACACGTGGCTTAATTTCCTGAGTGCATCTAGGATGGGGCTTGTTTATCTGTGACTTGTACACCACTGTAAGTTCAGGCAAAATGTTAGTTTTACTGTTGGGAGGCCTACCTCGTTTAAAACAAGGAAACCTAAAAGAGAAGAACACTTATCGCCTTCCTTTTTGAAAATCCCCTTTCCCTCCACGTACTTTGTCACATTTTTTAGTGATCTATACAGTGTCCTTAGAGTGTGTTACAGAAAGTGTTAATATCTTAGAGCAGCAGTAATAATAATCCTTTTACTCAGGGTAATCATGTGCTAATCCGCTGGTAAGTCAAAAGTATTAGATCATTTGAAATTCATTGTGTCAGCTCAGTTGAAATAACTGGTATGGTGCTATAAACATTTAGAGAAAGGGAGCCTTTGAACCCAAATAATAATGTCAAATAGTTTGTTAGTGTTACATGCTCATGTTTAAGGGTTTCATAAGCTCAACCCACGGACAAGAGCATTTCAGTTTATATCAGTGTGTAATATATTATTTTAACTGAAGGTTTATTTTTATTTTGTTATTTGGGGAAAGTTTCTTTTCCTCTGGCACTTAGGGACTTGAATTTTATGGTACAGTTTTCACTCGGCAATCACAGGGAGCTTGGTGTGCCAGAGGGTTTCCCTTCTTGCCGCCTTCTTCTTCTTCTTCTTCTTTTTTTTTTTTAAAGAAAACGAATTTTGCTTTCACAAAGCATTATGTTGGGTTTAACTTTTCTTCTTGCTCTCCTCTTTCATATTCTTGGGAAACATTGATACCTATTTATTTTTCTGTGAATATTCTAACTGGGAAATTTTTTTTTTTTTTTTTTATTGATTCATTGAACACAAATGGAGTACAGCTATTGTTTCACTGGCTGTACACAAAGTAGAGTCACACCATCTGTGCGTTCATGCATGTACACAGGGCAATGGTATCTGTCACACTTTCTGTTATTGTTTTTACCCCCCACCCCGCCCCCACCCCTCCCTTCCCTCTATGCTATCTATCCTACCTCCATTCTTGCCACCCTTCCCCCCAACATTATGCATCATCATTCTATCAGAGAGACCATTTGGCCTTTGGATTTTGGGGATTGACTGATCTCACTTAGCATAACAGTCTCCAACATCATCCATTTAATTTGATTTCATGTTTTCCTTCCTTCCTCTTTACCAGAACCATCTCTCTCTTGGAATTTTAATAGTTCATTTGAATTCTCCTCCCCTCTCATTCTGAGCCCCCAGTTAATTGAGAGCCCTTTAAAGATAAGATTCCTTGTTACAGTGATCTTTGTACCCAACACTTGTTAAAAAGCTATCTTTAACTGCTTTGGTAAAACAAAAACAAAAACCTGAGAAATTTGATAACTTAGCTAAACTTGTTACCATGTCAGTACATTTTTTTTTTTTTTTTGGTGGTGATAAGTCATTCTCACTTCTTCTTTCTTGAAAGTCAGTTGAGTTTGGAAAGTGTCTCTTTTCAGAGCTTCAGGACTCTCTGAACCTGGGACTGTTGTTCTCCACCTCTCTGAGTTCCCTACAGTTAACAAAGCCTGGTGTTAGCTTCAGAAAGCCAGCCCAGCTGGTCTTCTAAGGGTGCACAACTTAAGTAATTGAGTTATCAAGACTTAGGTAGAAATGGACAAATACCTGTCTCTTTCTCAATCTCATGTTCTTACACTTTGCTTTAAGCTAATCTTTGATTTTGAAGAATTTGTAGATTTTCTAATCCTAGGTTTTATTAAATATGGTAGTGTGAGATTCTATTCCTCCTTTTTGAGGTTGAAATTTACAGTCCTTCTACTGATGTAAGTAGAGAGCCCTGAATAGTAGGTCCAGAGTGGTCTTAAGTATTTGCCATGCTTTTTCTCCTCTCTTCTGGGGCCCCCTGTGAACACATTTTGGTCATGAAAAGGTTCATCATAGAGAAGGCAAGACCACAGGATACCTTCCTCTATGCTTTTATAGAATGAACTGAAATCTGTGTAGGATAGCTCTAGAGCTGAAATTTTGGCTAGAGAGAAGCAACGTCGTTAAATGCAACCTGAGCATTTTTAGGCATAGCCCAGCTGAGTGAATCGGTCAGCCAGATGGTCTGGTTTCAATCAGAGAGATAGTGTGACCAACCAGCAGAGACCTAACTCCCCACAGCTCCAGCCATGGCAGGGACTGCGTGGCAGGGAGGAGTGGGGAATGCCAGTCATCAAGACACTGGCCTCACCGGTAGGGGAGCAAGCCTTCCACTGGTGTGAGACTGGGAAATATAGGTGGCGTTCTTACCAGCTGGATGGAAGGGTACATGTCTTACAGTAGGTAGCCTTGAAAATTACTTTTGGTTAGTCGAAAGTGATACTTCACTTTAGAGATTAGTCCAGGCATAGCATTGTGGAGAAAAGGAAGCACAGTTTAGTTAGTGATAGAAAGCATTGACTTGTGAAACCAGACTGCTTCAATTTGAATCCTGTTTCCACCGATTGGCCTAGCTATATGTTCCTGGACAGGTCACTGAAGTATTGATATGTCCAAGTTCCTCATCTGTGAAATGGGATAGTAATACCAACACCATCCATAGTTTAAATTAATTATGAAGACTGAATGACTTCATAGTGAAAGAACAGTGCCTAAAATATAACTATTTTATACATACATACATATATGGTTTGAGTATTGAGTAAAAAATTAAAGCTGGGTACTGAGAAGAGATGCTTCAGAAAGCCACTAGTGATATCTATCTCCTGATTCTCCATTATAGCTGAACGATTTTAGTCATCTTTGTACCTGCTACAAAGACCACACTTGTGCTCAAAGGCTCCTATAGATAATTGCCTGTTTTTTCTCCATCTACAGTTGTAGCATGGAGGGGCTGACTCTGCAGGGCTTGGTGATGCTTCTCCTGGGCAGGAGTGTGGCCTGGGTGAACTCTACTGTCATCAAGAAATAGGGTTGTTTTCATAATGCTGTTTTATATTTTTCTGCTTTTCTTTTGGTGATACATTCTTTCTCAAGCATAATATAATTTGTCATAGAATGATATTTTCATTTGTATTTTTTAAACAAAATGATAAAACTTTGTTTACATCTTGCTAAGAAGATATAACTCATCAATTTTAGTTCAAAAGAAGGCAACTCTTAATCCTCAAAACATCATCTATTTGTCTTTCCCTCCCTCCTTCTGTCTCTCCTTGCCTTCTCTCTTTCTTTCCCTCCATCCCTGCCATTCCCTTATTTTTTTTATAAAATAAGTCCCTCATTTTGATTTCAGTACCAAGACTGAATAATGGATTTAAAGGTAGATGGAAATTTATATTTATTAGTGTCTTCATAACCCTATGTCAATTTCCATATTCTGAAATGCACTGTATGATTGTCTAGTTAGGATGGTAGGTTTGTCAACATTGTGATTTAAACCTTTTACAAATTATATGTTATAATTCACAAAGCAGATTCATATTATCTGGGGCAATTTTTTTTTTCATGATTCCTCTGACTAGTTGCAGAAGTGACAACAAGAAAGAATGGTTCAAGTTAGGGTGGGCAGGGGACAGGGCAGGGGCAGAACATACTATGAAATGCTAGGGAGTGCCACCTAAAAAATTCCACATATGTCAGGAGGACTTTTTCAGCATGGTTATGGAACATTATTAACTAGTTGTGGTTGTCAGATTTGCCGACTTAATTGGTGATATCTTGATGTAATGAAATCCATGAATTGGACCATTGAGCTATGAGACCTGGTTTTGAATTCCAGTTTTTCCATTGATCAGTTATGAGGCCGGGGCCAGTCAGTCCCTTATTCTCTTGGACTCTTAGTTGCCTTATCTGTAAAATGGAGATGATGAAGTATCTATCTTGCTCAGTTGTCATGAACATTAAATTGATTCATGTTGTAAAGTATTTACATTGTAGAGGAGAAAAAATA
Organism: Glaucomys volans; assembly: GCA_020662805.1. Taxonomy (NCBI): domain Eukaryota; kingdom Metazoa; phylum Chordata; class Mammalia; order Rodentia; family Sciuridae; genus Glaucomys; species Glaucomys volans. The sequence goes on along the minus strand of JAJEJO010000154.1, from coordinate 261,318 downwards.
GCACTTCCTTTTCCCCTTCTTAGCTGGGGCTAGATCAACAGGAGAAAAATATACAAATTTAATACGGTCTATGTGACACAGGGGCTTTCATAAGGAAATGAAGACCTGAAGGAAGAGTTGAAAACTGAGCACTCTTACGCCAGGTTTGAGAAGAGTGGAGGAAAATAGGCTGGAAAAATAGGCTAGGGCAAGAAGGGGAAGTCAGAGTAATAAACTGGAAGAAATCAGCAAGGCTGCCAATTGAGACTCCTCTGGGTGAGCCTCCATCTTCAGAGACAGGGCTGTCGCTTCCCTCTGCATAACAGAAGGCCCCTCTCACATGAGGGTCTTATGACCTGCTTCTGGGGAGGAAAGAGAATTCTTAAACCTGCCGTATCTCAAATTCCTTTAGCTTAAAATATTTATTATGTGGAGATGGCATATTTGGGGGTAGCATGTTCTTCATCCCATCTGTATGAATGTAAAACTCTGTAGCCTAGTGCCTGGCCTACAGCGAGAGCTTGAGGGGTGGTCATTCTAAGATCCAGAAATCCAGGAGTATGTGAGGTAGAATTGTTTACAAGCCTGCTGTATTGGTGATGAGCCTCTTTGACTAATGATGGGAGGATCATGTGGCACCCTCACTCAGGCAGCTTCCTTGGACCCGGCAGTCAGTGTTGCCTGGCTGGGGCATGCTGCGGTGCTTACAGAGATTCGTGTGTGGCAGGATGGTTATTGGCTTTTTGTGTGTGTGTGTGTTGCTTGGGATCAAACCTGGAGCTTCCCACATTCTAGGCCAGCATTCCTCTGCAGAGCTACACCCTGAGCCCATTGTGTGGCATTTTTGAAGTAAATAAACTTAACTTTTAAAAATCACAATCAAAAAGGAGCAGCAGCCCACATACTTCCTTTTTAAAGGGTACCTGGAAATGCTAACCTTCATTTCTTTTTATTTATAGAAAAGGTACATTTTAGCATGATAGTAAAGCCATTTACATTGATCAGATAGAATTCTTTGGATTCTTCTTTTAGGAGAGAAATAAACAGTTGTAGGGCATGCTTCAATTTGGTTTGGAGCCTTGTTTTCATTAGGTTTGGCTCTAGCAGCACATGAACCAGAAGACTGAATTTTTCATTTCTCTTTTGGAGGACTATTTTCCATAAGATACTACGTACTACCCTTCTCCCTTTTGAGATTTACCTTTTGTTGTTGTTGTTCATCCAAATGTCATCCAGACAATTTGTTTAAAATAGACTGTCTGGAATCTGAAACAACTCATAAAATTTTGCAATGCTATATTACATGCACTGATGACAGATATACTTGTCACCATCCCTTCTGAGAAATCCCAGGGAATTGTCACAGTCTGTTGGCCCTAAGTTGAATTCATGGGTGTAAGGGTGCCCAAACTATGGTAAGAGGCCCAGGAGTCTTCTCCTTAGATTTACCCATGGTCACACATAAAAATATATGCAAAGTGGCAAGGAGTACTTCTAGAATAATCCAAGTAGTGACAAAAGGAAGATAATTGCTCATAAGAACTTTCAGAACTTTCTTTCTCATAATCAGAGGTGCCTCTGTTATAAGGGCCTCCCCAGAGAACCTGGTGGTGTGGTAGGGGATGCTTCACATTCCATTGCTACTCCTGGTATTGAATAACATATGGCACCTGGGGCCACCTTTTCTTAGATTTTCTTTTCCTTTTTTTGTTTAAACTTTAAATTAGTTAAAGGACCATTTATTTTTGGGGGGATGCAAGCATGTTGTAGAAACTGTTCAGTATTAAAGGCACAGTGTTAACTTAATGGTCGGGAGTTGTAGATCTCTAATTAATTTCTTTAACATCATACGTTTTTTCTTCCCCGTGTGCTTTGCATTTTAAAACTGGAAAGGTACACTGGATACATTCATGCTGAAACTGGCTCCACAGGCATATAGCTCTTCTAGTTACATTAGTCATGTGCTTGGATATTTTCAGTGTGTCCCACAGTTTACAGATTTAAAATACAATTTACTGGCTGTCTTATATTTTGGTTCAATTTGGTTTTAGAATACCTTTTATAAGGGTGGCAGAACCTTCCGTGTCCCCTCTGGTAGTTTGATAATTGAGTCTTCTTGCAAGTTTATTATGTTCATGAAGGCATCACAGTGAAGTAGGCACCCAACATTGCCTGATGAAAGAAGTTTGTACGCCCTCTTCATGGGGGAGAAGGAAGTGGAGGTCATAGGCCCTTTTTCGAAAAGGAGTATATTATTTTTATGGGAGATGAGTGGACCCAATATTGTCCCAAGTGTTTGGAGATGTAAATGTGGTGTCAACTCTAGTCTTCTTTCCTGTGGAGTTGATCTTCTGGGGGATCCAGCCCTTAGGTAGGTGGGGGAACTTCAGAGAAAACCATTCCCTGCATCTGCTGCTCCTTAGGTGCTCTCACATGAAGTCCAGGGAAACGTATTTTGGAGGATTGTTTTCCGTGCCCCAGCATTGTCTATCTTTATGGTTCTGGGTATTCTCCTTTTCTGTAACTCACATGTCCTCTTTTTCTGTGACAAGCCCCATGCCTTCCCTCTATGCCTTTGGCAGGATATGTCCATGTTGGATGATCATCTTTCTCCATCTTGCCTGGTTCAATTCAGTTAAATTACTTTTGTATGAGTGCTGACAGTCCAGGTGAAAGGTGTGTGTGGGGAGGGGAGCAATGCCAAGTAAAGCAAGAAATGGCCTCTGACCTCGAAGACCTTTGAGTCAGTGCCTCTTGAAAGCCTATCCATCTTCCAGATCTTTTCCTTCACTAAGCCTTTACTCATTACCTCAAAAGAAGTCTCTCTTCCCCAAACCCTAAAGTGTTTTCGTTTATGCTTCTCTTGTCACATTGATCACATTCCACTTTATAGTATAGTTATTTGTGATCAGGTTTATCTTTCTACTTGGCTGTAAATTCCTTGAGGACATATTTATTCTTACACATCAGGATTCAGAATTCTACTTTCCACATAGTAGGTGTTTGAAAAATATTTATTGAACCGTTGGGGCTACAAGAATAAAAATTCTTGCTAAGAACTGGTGAGGGGATCTTGTCATGTTTTAATATTTTTGTGCTTTTTATAGGTGAGGGAATTTGATTTTCAAATTCTAGTGTATCATAAAGAAGGAAAATAGAAATACAATCTATATTTGCTATGAGAAAGGTAGCTGGGGAAGGGAATGGGAGACGCTTTTATGTGTACAGTATTGTGTCACAAGGCAGATACTTAATTTCAGGAAACAGCCTAATGAATATGAACACTTGGAAAATTAGTTGCCCATTCCATTAATTGTTTATTTATGAATGAAAGGGGCTAGTCAGACTGGACAATTGCTTGGTTTCTGGAAATCGGTATACTAAACTGTCTCCAGATGTGGGGAGAAAGAGCTACATCCACAGTTTATTGTGTGTAACACTTTTGTCACACAATTTACAATTTGAACTTGAACTTTTTTTTTCTTTTGCGTCTTAGTACTTTGTTTTATTTTAGTGTTAGGTCTCTGTTCTCTCTCCTACCTCCTACAAACTCACTATTAAAATAATTAAAAGGAAACATTTAGTAATGTGCTTTTATTAAAGTTATGTGGTTTATGTTAGGAAGGTGGCTAGATTATTTTTAGTATGGAGGAAAATTTTTTTTCCTTGAGTATTTATTCCATTGGGACACATTTATTTAATAAATTCATAGGTATATACATTTTGGAAGTTTAGTTAATTGTTCCTTTATAGTTGAATATTTTAAAATTAAAATTGTTGTTTCAGAGAATTTCATAAACATTCTTAGTGACATTTGGATGACAGATCACACTGTTGCTCTTGCAAGTTATTATTTAATGGCTAACTGCTAATTGGCTCTAGATGCCTTGTCTTATCAGACTATAAAGTGAGACTTCTTTAAAATTATTATTGTTATTATTATTATTCATAGTAGTAGTAGTAATAATAATCTTTATGCAGTCATTTAGAAAATAACCCTAGTATCCCTTGGTTCCTTTGTTATCCCCACCTTTCCAGCAACAGGTATCCCAAATCCCCTTCTTAGAAGTTGTTTGGGAACCTGAATTTTGATTGAAAACTAGTCAAAAATAACATCAGGTTTATGTCAAGACTAGGATATTTACATGCCATTTTAAAATGACACTTGGGCTACAGTGTACTTTACAGTTCTTTTCCAGATAATTCGAAATATTAGAAAAATCTTCTGGTCCCTTAGGAAAACTGTCCTACAAGCCTTTCCTTTCATCTGTAGGTTAAAGAAGCAACTCTGGCTGGATGCTTTGGTGACTAATTTAAAGTATCTGGCAGGACGATTGATAACGCCTTTCCTTTGTGTTGTGACAAATATATTTCGGCTGCAGTTTATTAACATAATTCAGCTCAACCACAGACATATTGTACATATTAGAGCATAGAATTGGAATCATTTTTGTACATCACAGTCTACTCTCACTTGTACTTTTTTTTTTTTTTTTTTTGACAAGGATCTGGATAATTGCTTCAACAAATGAACTGCTGTGTTCAGTCTGTTTCTATAATTTCATAAATTGTTTTCATGCTAAAACCAAGCAAGCTTTCACTGAGTTAATATAAAGAACCACAGTGTAATTACAGGAGCCGTATTATTAAAAAGTATGACAGAAATGGCAGTCTAACTGACAGCTACTTTCTACTTGTTTTATCACAACAAATTAAAAATCCCTTTCATGTGCCACTGAGCAAAAGAGTCTGCTATTTGTACGTCATCATGAAAATGGGTATGCTCATGACTAATTATTCTGAGTGTGTGTGTGTGTGAGATGGTGCCGTGGGAAAGACCCCCTTCTTGAACCCTGAAGCAAGGAAAGGCGAGATACTTTATATTTGAATGAGTGTTGAGTTTACCACAAAGAGGGCTGTTTAAAAGAAGACAGAAGTTTTTGTTTTTTTTCCCCTTCATTATATTCTCTTTGTTGATTCCATTTAAATTTTGTTTGGTAAAAGAATTATAGTTATCTCTCTTTCCATTTACAGATACCTAAAGATGCTGATAAATTGTAATCATGTGACTATTTTGATAATTTCTCATAGCAGTCTTACCCCCTTTCTTTTGGTATCTATAGTCTGCTTTTTTCCCATACATAAATTGTTGGGAACCTCAGATTCTTTCTGGGGTCATTTTGGAAAGATGTTACTCATGGGACATTCTTTTTAAATATTTTAAAAATTTTGTTCTAATTAGTTATACATAACGGTAGAATGCATTTGTGCACTTTGATATTTCATACATAAATGAGGTATAATTTTTCATTTTTCTGAGTATACATGTTGTAGAATCACATCAATCATGCAGTCATATATGTATATAAGGTGATAATATCTGTTTCATTCTACTATCCTTCCTATCTCCATATCCCTCCCCTCCCTTCACTTCCCTTTACCTAACCTAAAGTACCTCTCTTCTTTCCAGGCACTGCCACCCCGACTCCCATTGTGAATTAACATCCCTATATCAGAGAAAACATTCAGCCTTTGTTTTTTTGAGATTTTTTTTTTCTCTTAGCATGATATTCTCCAACTCCATCCATGTACCCACAAATGCCATAATTTCATTCTTCTCTAAGGCTGAGTAATTCCATCACATATATATACCACATTTTCTTTATCCATTCATCTGTTGAAGGGCACCTAGGTTGGCTGCACAGTTCAGCTTTAGTGAGTTGAACTGCTATTAACATTGACGTGACTGCATCACTGTAGTATGCTGATTTTAAGTCCTTTGGGTATAAACTGAGGAGTGGGATAGCTGGGTCAAATTGTGGTTCCATTCCAAGTTTTCTGAGAAATCTCCATACTGCTTTCCAGAGTGGTCGCACCAGTTTTCTTTCCCACCAGCAGTGTATGAGTGTACCTTTTCCCCCACATCCTCGGCATCATTTATTGTTACTTGTATTCTTAATAATTGCCATTCTGGACTGAGAGGAAATCTTAGTTTTGATTTGCATTTCTCTAATTGCTAGAGATGTTGAACAGTTTTTCATATATTGGTTGATGGATTATATTTCTTTTTCTGTGAAGTGTCTGTTCAGTTCCTTAGCCCATTTATTGATGGGTTATTTGTTTTATTGGTGTTAAGTTTTTTGAGTTGTTTGTATCTCCTGGAGATTAATGCTTTACCTGAGTTGTGTGTGGTAAAGATTTTTGCCCAGTCCGTAGGCTCTTTCTTCACATTATTGATTGTTTCTTTTGCTGAGAAGAAGCTTTTTTCAGGTTTTAGTGAATCTAATTACAGTGGTACATCTGGCAGTCATGAAAACCTTTAGGAGCAGCGGGCCCCCAGTACAGCTTCATGGGTGATTTAAAATGCTCCGCATCCTCCTCCAGTCACTCTGTGAGGTACCTTCTTTTGTACTGCCATCCTCCTTGTCGTGGTCACAGGTGTGCTCAGTCCTTTGTGACCCTTTCCCTCTTCCTTACCATTGCCCTGTGTGATACCTATACTTTGTTTCTAGTTCTTTTCTGTGGAGATGGGGGGGGTCAGTTACCCACAGCATTTATGAGGTACAAATGATTTGACAGCAAGGGATAAAGTAGAGGGGTTTTGCCATTGTAAGGGCTTGTGATCAGCAGATAAAAGACAACAGAGAACCATAGTACATGACAAAGCCAAACCTATTTTTTTCCGCCTCTGAATTCAGTCAAGATTGAAGACAGGGAGAGAACAGAGTCTTGAAGAACCAAGGGCAAGATCAGACTAGAAAAATACCAGGTCAGGGGTTCAAGATACTATGGAGAAATGGGGCAGAGGAAATGCTTTCTGTGAAAAAGGAAAAGATCGCAGGTGTTTCTGACAGTTTGATAGAAATAACTTTTCTTGCAATTAGTTTGAATCAAAAACCAGAAAAGAAATGTGCTCCATGGGAGGGTTGGGGTTGGGGTGGGGTGGGGGGTAAAAATAATAACAGAATGTGTGACAGACACCATTGCCCTGTGTACATGTATGAATGCACAGATGTGACTCTAATTTGTGTACAACCAGAGAAACAATAGCTGTACTCCATTTGTGTTCAATGAATCAGTAAGTAAATAAAAAAAATAAAATAAAAAAAATTTAAAAAAAATTAAAAAAAAGAGAAAGAAATGTGCTCCATGACTATATTCCATAAAGCATATTCCTTGCTAGGACTCTGCAGTCCAGATGTCTGAATAGTTGGCAGCCTTGTACTGTGTACCTTTATTGCTTGAAATATAAGAAAAGGAAGAATAGGAAACATCTCCCTGTTTCCCTAAAGAGACAAGTGTAAAGTGCAGGTTCCTTAGCTGGGTAAGCATGATCTGGCTCCTTATTTCTTTGTGTTCGTATATAGCTTGTTTTCCAGTCAAATTCCAAACTTTTTGTGCTGGAGTAGCTCAAGCTACTTTCATCTTTGTGCCTTTTGACTCCCTGCTCAGTTCACTTCTCAGTGAAGCAAAACTAGGTTAGGGATGCCTTCCCTGTATATCCTAGCACCCTCTGTTTATCCTCTCTGTACTGCAAATTGCTTATTTACTTGTCTTATAGCCAAAGATTCCGGAGGATACTTTCTGTTTCTTGCCATCTTTATCTCCAGTCCTGGGCACAGAGTATGCATCCAAAAAATATTCATCAAAGTGATAGTTTATGTTTGTGACTTTTACTGTAAGAACTGCCCGAGTCCATGCACAGTGGCTCTGAAGGGGCCCCTGAGATGCTTTTTCTCCAGCCACTTGGTGACCACAGCTGGCCAAGCTTGGTTCATCTTGTCTAATTCCGACAGCCTGGGCTGAACTACTTCTTTCACAAAGCTGTGCTCTAGCTACTGAAGAAACAAACAGAAATCCCCAAATCTATACTATACAGGAGACAAAACTCAGGTTGGTAAGGTGTAGTATTTAAGAAGCATAAATACATAACAAAAACAAGTATATTCTTTTATATAAATCTTGAGCTTTGAGGAAATTTGGAGCGTATTGGAATTCATGAGTAGAACGAAAGGAAGTTGCAGTGGAGTTGATTTTCAAGTTCACATGCTTGTGAATGGTAGACTTGGAAGTAGCACCTCAGATTTTAGGTTTCCCTAACTCCTGTCCAATTCTCTCCTTACCATACCAACTCACCAAGTGGTGAGAGCATATCTAAACATGGAAACTGCCTAGAAGCCATATATTGTTCATATTAGAAACTCATTTTTCTGTCAGTGCTTATCTTGTCTAAGGTAAGGATTAGTAATTATAATAGTTTCATTTACTATTTAATATGTGTCTGGCACTGTGCTTGTCTCTTAAACAAAGTATCTCTCATGTATCTGAAAACCAAAACCCCTGACAAAAATATTACCATTCTCTTGTTTCAAGCAAGGAACTGAGGGTTCAGAGAAGATAAATAACTTGAAATAGCATAGTAAGTGTAGAGCAAGTAGTTTTAGGGAAGGAATCTTCTCTGCTCATGGAGAATGGAAGCTAAGGGTAGATCCTAGGCTCCCCATTCTTTGCTGACCTGCCTTTCCCTCGTGAGAATTTGTCATCTGGATTCTTGAGATTTTGCTCACTGTGAACATCACTCTGTGGTCTCTACTAGCAGCGTGGTGGGCTCAGGCCATGGTTTTGAGACCAGGAAATGGTTTCCAGAATAAATTGAGGATCCTAGAAACCCTATCTTGCTGATTAAAAAAAATTCTCATGCACAAACCTTTTGTGGGTGCCAGATTTCTTTTGTTTTGTGTTTTTAAAAAGGTATCAATTTTGTTAACTTATCGTTTGGGTCCCTAGAGCTTGTGATTAGAACATTAAGGGACTTTCCATCTGAAAGTCTTAACTGTCTAGACAGGATAGTAAAACACCACCTCAGACTTGAAGAAGACACAAAGAGATGCTCAATAATGAAAGCATCTGTGTGACGCCTGTGAGCATGTCAAACACCATTGTGCTCATGTAGAGTTGTTGGTTCCTCTATGTATTTTTAATAAGATTGATAAGGTAGACAACCAAATACACTTTTTATGTATTTTTTTTACTTTGAAATTTTATTTTGTAAGAATATAATAGAATGGAGTATTTATTCTGAAGTGTAGCCTTTATCAGCTTCTTGTTTAGACCTGCACCACTCGCCCAAAGGACTGCTGAGCTGAAGTGGTTAAGACCAAACTGACAAGTGTGGACGTGGTCCTGCGCTCCTTTTAAATGGTACCTCAGAGGAACACCATCCCCTTTCTCTGCATTCCTTCCCTTTCTGCTTTTGTTTCATCTTTTCTTTCTTTTCCTTAGTTCCTTAGTTTCCTTAGCATTATGTTTATCAAAACAAATCCCTCTTCTAAACTTGTATACCTGTTTATTTCTCCCTCCTAGTCCATTCTTCACTCTCTCTGCCACAATCTCTTCTTTATTAATAATATTTAAAAATAATCCTGCATTTTTCTTCATTTTCCCAAACTTTCGTGCTCTATGCATTTATTTAATCCATTCTAAATACAGGTGCTAACTAGTTCATAAATAATTAATTCTCTTACTTAGGACCCCAGACATGCTCATCATTGAAGTTGTAAGCGTTCTTGAAAGGTAGACTAATATAATTAGATGTCACTGAGTGTATCAGTATGTACTCTGACTTACATACATATAGTATGTTCTGGTTCTTGTTTTATTTTTGTATTTCATGTATTCCCACTTTGGGTTCTTTTTTCTGATAATAAGAAAAACTTCTAATTCAGTCCATTTTAATAAAGAACACAGATGATATAACATTATTACTTTGTACCAGTTTTGTGCAAAAATGAAGTTTTCAAAATTGAGAAGTGGTGAAGAGTAATAATCTAGAGACCAGATGGTGAATTAGACCAAGAGAGTTAGAATTTTGGCTCCACCTTGGCAAAGTTAATGTCTGTGTTTTTTTTTTTTTGTTGTTGTTTTTTTTGTTTTTGTTTTTTTTTTTGCCTTAACCTATAAAATTGAGATAATAATCGTTTGATTTTCTAATAGGATGAAGTCAGAGTTAAATGAGTCTGTTTAGTGTTTAGAACACTACTTTCTTCATGGTAAGTTATTACTAAATTCTAACTTTGCAGACAGCATATGAAATACACACAATAAAAAATATTTATACTTAAAAACAATCTTTTTTTCCTTCTGGTGATTCTGGGATTGAATACAGGGTTGTATTACCACTGAGCCACAGGCTTTTTTATTTTTATTTTGAGAACAAGATCTTACTTGCTGAGGCTAGCCTCCAATTTGATATCCTCCTCTCCCAGCCTCCCTCAGCTGAGGTTAAGGGTGTATATCACCATACCTGATTAAAAACACTAAATATTGATGTAAGATTTCCTCTCTTCCTTCTTACTAATTTATTGCTGGTGAATTAGGAAGATTGGCATAGCCTATCTTTTTAACATACTATAAGGAAAGCAGTTGCAATGATAAGTGTACTGTTTTTCTAATGATGACTCTTTCTTTACTTGTATGTAAAGTCAATGTTGAAAGAGTTGTGTTCATTAAGAAAGTTCTTGGCTCTATTTTTTATTCCAAGAATGAGGGGATTTGTTTGGTATGGTAGCCTTGTTTTACTAAAAGAAATGAATAAACCCAGACTGACACCTGGAAGTATTTTTGTCTTTTGCTTTAGAAGGTCTGCTTTCTTTATCGAGGTAAGATTCACATACCATGAAATTTATCATTTCAAACATTTTAAAAGTATGTAGCTTAATGGCTTTTAGCATCACAGTTGTGCAACCACCACCATTTTGAGATCTTTTTCATTGAAAGGGATTTATATTTAAAGAAAATTTTATTAATCTTGCTTTGAATTCACTGTTATGTAGCTTTAAGAAAAAGTGTTTAACAAAATAAAAAAATTATTGCCATGTAATGAGTATTCACGGAGCATTGCTTTTCTTTTATAAAGTGTTTTTAAAAGTCTCCATGCTAAGAGTTGGGGGTGGGTAGAGAAAGAAATGTTCTAATGAAGGTAATGCATAGGTATCTGTTTTAAAATGTTAATTCTGTCATGCAAGAAATTGTGTTTTGTTTTGTGGTATTGGGGATTGAATCCAGGGTTGCTCTACCATTGAGCTATATCCCCAGCCATGTTTTATTTTGAGACAGGATCTTGCTAAGTAGCCCAGGCTGACCTTGAACGTGCGATCCTTCTGCCTCAGTCTCCTGAGTAATTGGGATTACGGTGCACCACCATCCCTGGCTGTGTTTTTAAAATTGTGAATTAATTAGAACATTATAAAAAGAACATCTCACTAATATCCAAATCAGATGAAACTCAGACATTTAATGTGGTTTTTCTATTTTATTTAGTGTCCAAACTCACAGAAAGTTTTATTTACTACAGTTTAAATCTTGTTATATCTGTTTGTATTTGACTTGAGAAAGAAAAACGTGATAATATAGGTGACATTGCTAAACATATTAATAATCTGAATTATGGCAATATTGTTTTATAAAGATTGCATATGTAGGTTGATTCTTGGGAAAGATTTTGAAATCAGTCTGAACAGAGACATTTTAAAGATGAATATATGTTTCTGTCCATTGGTAAACTCAAATGAGATGTTGAGCAGAAATATTAGCAGCAGTTTTGGGTGTTGGCTATTAATCCCATCTAAAATTAAAATGTTACTGAAAACTTTTTGTTGTTGTCAATTATCATTTTCCAGACTTCTATATTCTTTAGTTTCTGTTCATGCTGAAGTGGACCAGAAAGGATGCTCTGATTGTTGGCCATTTTTGTTATGACATTTGAGGTCTTATTGCTGGTAAATAATGTTTTTATACATGTGTGTTTAATGTTTTCAAATTATATTCTTCAACCATGCAATTTTGCACACAGGCCAAAAAAAATTAAAAAAGTGATCTTTTCTGTGTCGAGTTAGGACAAACCTGATAGTTAAATGATTACTACGTATATACTTTGGTAGCATTTAATAGACCTATTTGTTTCACATTAGAATATGAAAATTTTGATTTTAACTGGTCAAAGTCTTCTTGCATTCTAGAATACTAGCATTCTGATTCTGTGAGTACATTTTGTTTTCTGTGCTGTAACAACACACACACACGGACATAATGGTGGAGTGAGAACCTTCCTGTTTTCAGTGCCTGATTCCATCCCTCCCTGGACTGAAGAGTAGGATTGCTTTTGCTTCTTGATAAATTTAACCTTATCAGTATTGGTTTGACAGAGGCACAGAAGGGTGACCACCAACATCTTCTCACACCATGGGTTGCTACTTCAGAACAATATTCTAGTAATGAAATTTCTTGATTTTAGAAATTTCCAAATGTTTCTGTGGATGACCCATGGAATGCTCTTAATACATGCAATAAGATGGCTCTCTATGTTTCTAAAGTATTTGCCTAATCATTTTATTAGGTAATATTATATATCATAATATTACAGGGAGTCAAGGAATAACATAGAGGAGAGACCAGATGAAATGAGGATTTGGCAGCATTGGATGATAAAAATCCATCTTCCTGGAGGCAGTTAATACAGAAATGTAAAAATGTTCCCATCTGTCTAAGCCTTCAGTTTCTGATGTAGTCCCTGGAGGAAGTGGCTGCAAAGTCATTTCCACCTAATGGGTTGTTAGGTTGCCTCTGTATATAAGTTGGTGGTTGCAGCCCACTTCCTGTAAGACAAGAGGTCCATGTCTCTAAAACCCCATCACAGCTGACACTAATTGGGGCATTGCTGTTGGCCTAAGCTGTGCAAGTAGGCTTGAGTGGGCAGAGAGTGGAGTGCACTGATCAGGTGTGTGGCATTGCAGGGAAGACTTCTCAGATTTAGCTAAGGGGTACATACGTTTTGATTTTCCTTTCCCCCTTTTAAAAAAATTTTTTTTAAACAGTACCAAAATCTGTCTTTATTAAAGTGAACAGACCACCAGTGCCCTACCCAAAATGTCACCAGCATAGCCACTGCTGGCCTGGCTGCCACCTCACAGTAGGCCAACACCATCCCATAGTACCCCTAGCCATCCTCACAGCTGCCTGTCACAGTCACCATCTTCACACCTCTGACCCCTGTTCTTGCAGTTTATAACATCTTCAGCATTGTTAGTTGACTCGGGAAAATTTGTTGAGAGCCCCTTTGCTGAACACCATATCATTGGAAGATATCATCACCTTAACTATGAAAAGCTTCATTAGGTAAATAATTTTAGTAGTAAATATAGTCAGTAAGTGCAATAGTTTTTTAAACTCAAATTTCTACACACTTAATGAGCTAACATTCTGTGATTTTTTTTTCTTAAGTTAGAAGCCAGAAGAGGGCATATTAGTCTTTCAAAAACCAGTTTGGGAGCCATTTGGTTCAACAGTTAAAATTACTGTAAATTAAGCAAAGACTCTGCTTTGTATTCATAAGGGTTAGGAGTAAAAGATTTAGTTGCTACAAGGGGTTTGGAATGACAAAACATATGAAAGCAAATTAGCTCCCTTTCTTCAGAAAATTTTAAATATGTCAAAACTTACAGAGTATACGGCTTCCACACTTTGATGATTGTGTCAATGAGAGAGAAAAGAATCACTACTGAGCATTTTTTGTATTAGGCTGTGCCGGTCACTTTCCTGTATATTATGTTTTAAAATTTATAGAATTTACCTGACTCCCAATTACAGAAAATTGTGACTCCTCCATTCATTGCCAGCTGTAGGCAAATTCTCAGCTTTCTTAAATGCATATTAAAAAATTGGTGAGTGGTGGCAGTAGGGAGGAAGGGAATTACTATGGGAATTGATTAGTCATGTTAATCATTTATGTCTTTTCCCTACATCCATTTAAAATGAAAATGGATAGCCATTTAGATTCCTAAACCCTGCCCTCCCTAGCTTCCTCTTCCCCTCCATCAGTTTCGGGCCCAGGAGTGTGGGGTAGGATCTTGCTTCATTCAACAGTTGGCTTGGACCTCAGCTCCCAGGGAAAGGCTCTGCTTTCCAATCTTGGAAAAGCTCATGAGGCCTTCCTCAGGAAACTGCTCACTTCCCTGACTATGTCCAAGGGGATGCATGAGTTTGGGATTTTCCTTTACCCCTGAACTCCTTTAAACAGAACATTGTCCTGCATTTATGTCCATTTGTTTTGTGTAGTGTTCAGCCCAGTCCTGTGTCTCTTAACTCATTGACAATAGTGTTAACAATGACAGGCAGGAGTAGGTGAGGCAAGTGAGGTTCTGGAGGTGCAGGGTCTGAGCAGTGAGGAGGTGCTCCTTCTCATGGTTGTGCAAGTGCTCTTGAAGTGCTACTGCATCGATTTTGGAGTGTGGTACTGGACCTCTGTACTTCTGTAAAGTGCTGCAGATGATTTTGACATAAAACTACTCTCTTTCACATGTAGGAAGTAAGGGTTTTGTTTTGCTTTGTTTAAAGAAGTGGAAACTTTTGACCTGTACTCACAATGAGATTGTGCTGCAAAGACCTTGTTTTCTCAGGACATTGATAAATCTTACCTTTAATTTACAAACTCCCCTTCTCCCATCTGAGATGTCTCAATAATAAAAGTCGTGCCATCATGAAAAATTAAAGCAAATTAAGGCAAGATCAGTTTTATATTGGAGGCATTATTAATACATTTTGCATTTTCCATTCCTTGTCTTGATACATTTCGTTTTCTTAGACAAAAAGCTATGGTCCCTGACGTCTGCGTACGGAGGATTATGTAATGAACTTGGGTGTAATAACCGTACACAGAAACTAACTTTATTAGCTGATTACACTACCATTTTATACAGCTTCCAGCACTAGAGAATTCCCCACCCTCATCATTAACTTTTTTAAATTAAATAAATAGATTGATGAGGGAGAAAAATCCTTACTTTAACAAATTGACACACAATCAAAGCTACTTTTCATTGGAGATAAATATTGAAAATGATGTTTTGACAGCTGAATATGGCTAGATAAGTATGGTGTGCCCTAACTACAATTTGTTAATCTCTGATTAAGAAGTAAAAAGCTAAATATGTCAATAAGCCAGTTCTCTAAAAGAAAATAATACCTTATAAATGCACACCCACTTAAAATTCTACCATTTCTTCTTTACTTTGTTCTGAAACATACCATCTGGCAGCTGTGTCTTGGTGTTAAACAACTTGAACATAGGTAATATATTTTACAATTAAAATAATAGCCTCACATTTGCTGGATATGATCAAACATAAAATATGAAAGCATGCTTGCTGTCAGCTCCGTGGATATTCAGGTAACATTTCCATGAAAATTATACTGAATTGTGCTTTCTTGATCTATTTATGTTTCACTCAGGCGGAACATACTAATTGTACAAATAGGGTAGGAAATAGCCATCCTACAAATTGCCAGGTACTTTGCAGAAACCCATTTATTTAGGGTTTTTCTTGATTATTTAAAATCTATAATGTATTCTACTTACACGTTTCTTATACTTTAAGGTTCAAAATGTGGTTTAGTGAGAAATGCAGAAAACTTAGTGGACTGCCCCTGCTTCTTTTATCCTTCTTTGTGGACCATCAGTAATATACTGGCCTGTACTATAGTACTCATGCTGACCAAGTGGGAGTACCACAACATGCAGAATACCCTCCACATCACCAGTGAAGAATTCTGATGTAGGAAAGTGTTCAACGTAACTGAATATATTACTTGTTTTTCATGTATTACCTGCTTTTAAGCAAGATGCTATGATAGCCTACTCATTTGATTCTTCTCCAGAGCAGGTAAGCTGCTCAGGAGGGTTTCATCAGCCTGTGCAGAAAATTCAAACTGACCCTCTCAGACTACTGTTAGCTTTTTGGAAAGACAAATGGAGGGAACCACACATTTGGAGAAGGTGTTACAAGAGGGTGTGTTTTGTCATGACAGGCTGCTGTATGTAGGTTTTTGTTCATAGCCATTTCTGTGCCTTGCAGCAAGGGAAAGAGAATATTAAATTTCTATATCTTCTCTTTTGATCTTGAAAATTATAAATTTCCATAGCAGGAGTTATAACTTAACCCTTAACATTACCTGGATATGGTTGCCATTAAGCTAATATGTCTGGTGACTTTGCCTTCAAATTTTAGTTAGGAGGAACAGAAGGTAGGGGTGTGTGTGTGTGTGTGTGTGTGTGTGTGTGTGTGTGAGACAACTTCTAAACTCTTAGTGAATGGATATGTACAAGTTTTGCCTGTGATGCACCACATTCACTTCTTAGTGTTCAATGGTGTTTACATAGCAAGAATGAATGTTGTAGAGATTAAATAAAGTTTTACATGTAGTTGTCCTTGAAGTGTACCTCTGTTGTTAATTTATTGGTATTTAAACCACAACTTACTGGATAATCAAGGAAGAATGCGGTAACTGCTGAAACTGACCTTAAGGAAATGATACTGAAAATCTGTATTTTGGTGTTTGACTTAGAAAATGGGAAGTGTGCCATTTAATTTCCAGATAGAAGCTGTAGGTGTTGACCAAGGATATATACATTGTCTGTGACAGAACCGTGCCTGGCTTTTGAACTGGGATGAGTCTGTTTTTGTGTTTTGGGGTAAAAGTAGCTTTCAAGACTAGAGCGACAGATGGTAATGGTGTAGGGGAAGGTGTCCTTTTCTGTAATGACAGGGAAACCTAAGGATAGAATGTTACTGGTATTACGTGGAAGAGTAACTGGGCATTTTGGAAAGTAGTACATTTCATGTCTGTAAAAGGTCTTTTCACTATAATGGTGAGTCCATTCCACTGCATGTGGGCCACCAAGAATGTTTACCTCTTGTCGTTCTTATCTGAATTGAGAAAACCAGGCAGGGATTTCTGCATAGCAGTTGCATATTATTGTAGGAAATACATGCTGGATGTTTCTTGTGAATGTTATAGTTTCCATTTTCAGACAGTTATCCCTGGAATTTGTAGACAATACCCAGTCATAGATAAACATTTTTAGCAACTTCTTCTATTTCTTTTTTTTTTTTGGCATTCATAGAATTTTACAAAAGTAATGTCCATTTAAAAGCTGCTTCTTCTTTCCTCCCCCACTACTGAAATAATACTTAGAAATATGAATTTAGTGTAAATTATATATTGGTATCCTCTTAGTGGTCTAGCAGATTTCAATTTCTTAGAAATTTGTCATGGAACCAAAAAATGGACAGATAAATGTAAAGTGCCATTCAAATGATGTGAATAGTAATGAAGATTTTACTTCATTTCTTTTAATTATCCATGCTATAGTATTCAGTTCTTGTTCTCTTCAGGGATACACAGAGGGCCTCTTCCTCAGGAGGCACATGTGCCCACCCTGAGAGACAAATTACTGGTTCACATCCTTAGTTGTTTAATGAAGAGATTTAGTGACATTTCAAAACATAGATTTAAGTCCTCAAAACTGGAGTGGACAACATTTGAAAACCAGGCATGGAATGAAAGAATATCAACTTCATGTGATGGATGAATTATGATACTTAGAGTCATACCCAGATTCATACATATAGGAGTAAATTTATTCTGCACACAAAGATTATGGGGGAAAATGACATAAAAATATATGCAGATAGAGCTTGTGTCTTCTGGTGTATAAAGCACACATCTAAATAAATGTCTATTTGTGTCCATACACAGTTAAAGGACACTTTTCCATGAAATAATGCATTCCTTTAGAATTGCTGTAGACTTTCATAATTTAAAAAAACATTTCTATTGTAACCTACATCAAAAGGGCAGCCGGATTTTTTTTTTTGTATCTGACTATACATATGCATTATAAAAAAGTGAGTCTACTGTAATTACCAGTTTGCAGAGCAAATTCCTGCAGGGTTTGTACTCTCCCCATTAGTAAAAGAGATAAGTTGAAATGTATTAAAATTTCACTGTACAACTGGGAGTTTTTGTTCACAGTAAATGTGTTAATGTTTCTTCATTGCTTGACTGTTTGTGTTTAAATTTAGGCAGCGTGCCCAACAGGGACAAAATTATAGGATAAAGCAATGTATAAAAGAAAATCCTTCAGAGAGCACCAATAAGACTCTTTTTAAAAATAAGCAGTTACATATAATAGTACATGGCTGTAGCCACAGAGAAAAGTTTTATCTGTCTATTTCAGAATTATTGGAATTTTTCTTTCCCTTGTGTAAAAGTTAAGAGGACCAAGCTTATGTCGATAGCTAATACACTTTGATGTAAAAACATCTATTATTTTATTCAGTGTTATTCCTGTAAAAAGAAACAGGAACGATTCCTTCTTGTTGTCCTTATGATGAAGAGAGCCTAATAGCATTTTGAGAGAGAGGTGATAGATCACATTTTCTACCCTGGTAAAGGAATTCTTTCTTGTTAAGAATTCTAATTACAGTCAGTTATATTTGGGGAGCATTTTCTCCTGCTTTTCTTTGTTGCTATAAAGTTAGTAAATACAATTATTCACATAGATAGGCTTACATTTTGAAAAATTAATCTATAGCCATTATCACCTAGTGTGAATATGTAATGAAATTCACAAGCACAGGATAAAGACTCCTATTTTTCTGTAGTCTAGAGAGGGTACAAGTGCAGTTATCTGTAAACATGGGCTATCGCAGCTTGAGCCAGCCAGCGAAGCAGCCCTGCTCTCCAAGTATTGAAAACATATTGTAGTTTATACTGTTTACCTTTTGTAGCTTCTGCTGCTTAGCTTCCTGTAAGTGGAAATGAAGGAGTTTGCCAGTATCCATACGTTGCCCCTAATATCTTTGTAGGCTTCACACAGCAGACCATGATTCAAAACAAAATAAAAATATCAGTCTTCATTTTGAGATGTTGCTATCCTAGAAATCATGTTTCAGAATTTACTCAGTGATTATGTATACAGATGTGTGGGTGGGTGTGGCATATGAATGTGTGTGTGTGTTTCAGTTGTTTGTATCCTGACATATACATACCTATAGAACGATGTGAAAAACCCCTTGAGTATATTATGTGGTATATCAGCTTTCCTTAAGAAAATTTTTCTCTTAAAGGTTGATTCACACCCTCCCCACATACAAAAGACATTTAATTTTTTACTTCCTTCTCTATACTGTTCTTTAAAACATGAATTTTTAACTGATAGACCTTGAAGTCCTTCAGAGTCATTACTTTCTTTTGGCTAATTTGTAGAAAGGCACCATATGAAAATTGGATTTTTGATCTGATGGAGTGATTCTTGAGTTCTTATGAACCATTTATAGTCTATCAAGTAAATCCTTCTTAGTTCACGGATTATTGACCCAATGGACCATATTAGCTGCTTCGAAGCTGTTATAGCCCATTATGTTGATTCAGCTGACACATATGTGAACCCAGTCCACATGCCCAAGATGACATTAACATTGTTCTGGAACACTCCCTTTTTTTTCCACCACGCTTTCTATTTATTTCTTAATTTTCAAGTGTTAGCTCGAAGTTCCTGACAGCCATTTGCATTGGTTTCTCAATTTGTTCAGTAAAGTTGAAGCATTTGTTAGTAGCTAGCTGGCATGTTCCTTGCTGTCTTCCTCTATAACTATGTGTCTTTCTGTCTTTTAAACCAACTAATCTTTAAAGAAAAAAGAGAATAATGTTTTTTCAACACTCTAGGGCACATTTTACCCTCAGATGCTTATAGATTCCATAGAAATTTGTGGGATTTCTCTCAGCATCTGAATTTAGTCCTTTGAATTTGAGAAAACTACGTTTTAGAAGAAATGATAACATTGTATTTGTGTTTTTTAAAAATGTATTACCTGAGAGGTTTCTCTTGAAAAATTCCAGTGACTGTAACCACTGGTAAAACTGAGACGTGCCTTCATTGATTTATACGAAGCTATAATGAAGCCAGCACGGTCTCAGCACAGACCCTGGGGAATCTGTGACCCAACATAAATAACACATAAGGAGGCACAGAGACTGTTCATCATATCATTATTATTATTTGTAATAGGTGTGATTCCTGTGGTGATACCTGCTTTTAGACAAAAAACATATTCTTATCTCATCAGGGATAATTATGATGCAGTTACATGCACAATGGAAAGCATTAAGGTGTTTGTTGATATATGTAACTAATAGGCATTCCCAAGACAGGTACAAGCACAAAGCTACATTGTAAACCAAGTGTTCTTGGGGGTACCTTGTCTCACTTTGTTTTTTCAGAGTTTGACATTTCTTAATATAACCATTCTAAAATTCCATAAAATACTGTTAGGAGTCCCTTTCTTTTTCTAAAATGTACCACTGTAGGAAATCCTAGTGGAAGTTGTTAACTACCTACTTAGCAGTTTCCCCCACTTTTTCAAGTGGCTTAAACCTCTACCTGTCCCCCTTCTTCGCAGTTTCATTTACTTTGAGCTGTGAACTCTTATTGGAACTGAGAAAACATCTGAGAAATCTCATTGAGGTCGGGATTGCAAGGGGGATTACTCCTCTCCTTTCCTATCATGTGCAGCCAAAGCAGAACAAACCCTGGCTCACTGCTATGGCCATTTAGGGACATCCCAGAGCCTCTTTTCTGCTGTTTGAAAAAGCTCTAATTTTAGGGATTTTGATGATTAAATATGAGAATGTATTTGAAGTATTATGCAAGTTTCATAGTGCTATACAAACATGGGGTATTATTAGTCTCACAAAGGCTGCCTCTGTTGGCCTGGGTAATTAGTTGTCACTTGAAATGATAAATTACAAAATGCAAAAACTTTCTTTCCTTGTTGCTTCACTAGGTGAATTCTTAACAAACCTAGAGGAGTAAATTTTGTTAAAGGGTCACCTAACTTTTATGTTCTTGCTTGGTAAATGGATTGATTACAGTGCTCTGGCATTTGGAGTAATGTGGCCAGCTCCTTTATACTTAGGATAAAGATTTAGTGGAATTCTTATTTTGGAGGGGGTGGTGTGCTGGGAATTGAATCCAGATCTGGTGCAGTCTAGGCAAGCCCTCTACCACTGAGTAGTTCCCCCAGCCCCAGATCTCCTTTCTAAAAGAAGGCCTTTGCAAGCCATTTGGGAAGGAAGGATATCATTGACTTAGGATGACGTCTTATATTTGATACAGCTTCAAGGTTTGGGTTACTCCCCTGTAGCTCTCTGTTTGATCACCAAACTGGAATCATCATGTAAATCAAATGTTCCTCCCAGATTCACAGGTGCTTCTGAAATACCAGGATTTAGGCTGCATCTTGTCTTGGTTCTTGTTTAATGAGGAGTAGTTCCTTTGTAAAGTGTTTAAAGGTTTATAAGTCTTCTTGCATCTCATTATAAATTCCTTCCTTATTAATGTCTTCCCTATCATATTATATTAGTAATTGTTTTCATGAATGCCACAGAGAAATGTAATCACATTACCACCTTTCAAATTACATTAGCGAAAATGAATAAAATGTATATCAATGGAATACAAAATTGCTGATTCAACATTAAGGAGAAATGAGATGATTATTACTTAGTATTCCTGTGACAGCAGTGGTACTTTGGCTCCTTATGTATAGTTATATATTCTGGTAAGTACTGAGTTTAGTTAGAATGTAGATATTTTTTGTGGTGTGCTTACTCCTTATTTTCAATTAGGTGATAGTTATATACGTGGGAAGAGTATTTTTTTTCCAGTTATGTCATCACCGCTGCCTAAGTAGTCTGTAAAATTTGTAAGTATACAGGCAATAAATAGAATATTTTAATTGTTAAGTGTTAGGTAAGAAAATTAAGTGTTTTTTTTTTCTTTTACACCCAAATTGGATGCCTTTTCATTTCCTGATTCTCTAATATTACTAATTGCCTAACAAAATAGCTTGTATTACCATAGGCCTAATTTAATTGGGGGGAAAAGCATCCACACTCCAAAGCTTGCATATGCTTTGATGCCATGGAAGCATGAGTATTTTCCTTATGTAATTGGCTATATCCCGCTGTTGATTTTTACTCTGAACTCTTAAATTATTTAAATGGGGTCTTCCTTGTGTCGATTGATAGTAGGTTGCGATGGTGAGGTAATGACTACAGATGCTCATTGCAGCCGTGTCCGTGAGATTTATGTGCCTATGTGTGTCCCTTTCTCCTATTTGTATTTACATATGCACACAGTCATGGAGCATCCACATCCAGGTATAAAGATGTACGCAGTGTTTATGGTTTTCTCTTTTTTCCCCCTCTCCCTAAACTAAATTTGCTCCTCAACTGAAGTAATTTTTCTACCACCACAAATTGAAAAATATTTTTGGTTATAAACTTAACAGAATTTACCTGTGTTGTTTTAAAGCAAATTTTCCTAAGTGTGTTTTAGTATACAGATTTTAGTATTGCTAAGTGTTACAATTGCCTGTTTTTAACACCCAAATTTTTGAAGGATGTCCTGGATATTCCTGATAGAAAAATGGCAGTAGATTTTAAAAATAATTATCTGGTTTTGAAGGGATATGTTAGGATTTATGTTTTGAAAGCAGAAATGATTTCCAAATTTAAGGAGCAGTGAAATTCCTTTGTTCACCTTCCATACCTTAACTTATTCAACTTTTACGTATTGAAGACTTACTGGGTGAAAGACAGATTTAGTGCTGTACTCTATCTCCTGGGTATGAGATCTTATGGAATTAAATGGTTTAGCTCCACTAAAAAGAAGTAGTATTGTGGAATAGTCCCTACTCCATACCCTTCAGCTGTGACACCTTACCAACCCCACCCCAAATCTTGGGCAGCTAGTAATCTATTTTTATCTTTACAGATATCCCTGTTCTGGACATTTCATATAAAAGGAATTGCACTGCCTTTAGTGACTACTTATTCAACTTTGCGTAGTGTTTTCAAGGTTCATTCATATTTTAGTGGGTATCTGTATTTCTTTCTTTTATGGCCAATTATTGTATGTCATGTGTTTATCCATTTGTGATTTGATGGTTAATTGGTTAATGCTTTTTTTTTTTTTTTTTTTTGGTATCAGAGATGGAACCCAGGGGTGCACAACTACTGAGCCATGTCCCCAGCCCCCTTTATTTTTTTAATTTTGATGTAGTCTTGTTGAGTTGCTTAGAGCTTCGTTAAGTTACTGAGACTGGTCTCAAACTTGTGATCCTCCTGCTTCAGCCTCCAGAGTTGCCATTATTATAGGCATGCACCATGGTGCCCAGGGTTAGTGCTTTTTTAAAGAGAACTCAGAGTGAGGTTTTAAATCTCTTGAGTTTTAACAGTAATGGTGTTCAAAGGTCAGCCTTCCCCAGTTAATCTCCTCTGTTTTTTTGGATGTGTCTATTGTGGAGATGATGTGTTTCTTTGGTTCATAATTTGTTTCCTCTTGGTGTTTGTTAAAATTTAACCATCTTTGAATTAGCCAGACTTCTGTGTTCACCACATTGTCCAATATTTAAACCCATGGCATCCAGGCCTCATGGTGACTCTAGATGGAGTCTGTGTTTTCAAATCTTCTGACTCAGTCACATGATGGAATAACTTGCTTTCTGTTGAAAAGACACCAAAAAATTTCAGAGCATGTAGTACAACAAAATGATCACTTTTATCAGTTTGCTGTTTCTTCATATGACTTTAAAAGCAAATGCACATGTGTAAAGAACTTTTTTTGAAAAGATTAATTCATTTAAAATTTTTTCTGGTTTTGTTACCACCACACAAGATACATACTCTTGCCATAATTTTTCATTATATGAAATTTTGAAAGGCTTTGTAAACAGAATAGTTTCATTGCTTTTCATTTGCTGTTATCACTATTACATTATTACTATCTTTACATGACAGTTTTAATACTCTTCTGGGCTCCTAACTTTTATAATGAGCTTTTTAATCCCTGATAATCACTTCTTATAAACTCTGTGCACTTCCTATTTAAGTTCAGATTTATATGTTTCTTTTCATAAATATAGAGAACATACTCACCTTACTAATTAATAGTGTCATGGTCAGAGTTGGACTTTTTAAATTGGTTTTTGATAAGATCTTTATAACCATGGGTTTTTTGGTCCACGTTCTATCCCTGTCTAATTCACATCTTGTCTAATTTTGATACGTGATTGTAAAAGCCTACAGTACAACAGGTGATGTTCCTTTATTTTCGTCATCTAAAAGTTTTGTAACCAAGTAAATTTCTCAAGCAGTTGTGTAGTTCACGTTGGTAATATGTAAACTCAGTGGTTTGTCTTATATTTTTCATTGTGTAAAAGAGAGAGTTTCTTTGCTCAAACTGCATTATGATTTGGTCAATTTAGGAAGCCAATTTCTTCTTCAAAGTCAGTATCATATAACTTTTCCAAGTCTTAGTGAAAACTCAAAGTACTTCTTTAGGAAGTTGGTTGTTTTCAGTTAACTTTTCATAATTTTCCATGTGATAAGAGAAAAAATGTCCTGAAAATTTTATAGGGAGGTATTAGCTGACATAGTCACTGTCAGTGTCATTTGAGTTCCGTGGCGTTTTAGTGGTGATATTTGAGGCACATTCTTATAGTCTTACACACATGAAATATGAATGTGCTTGGCCCATATTTTTGGTTACCCTTTTCATCCAAACTGCCTGTTTGCTGTTACTTAGTAATTACTGCACATATTCTATAGAAATTCTGGAATAATTAGCTTTCAGATTCATTAGAAATACTTTTCTGTATTTCTCTTCCAAGATTGAAGTCTTTGGTGAACAGTTTTCCTCGTGAAAATTGTTCATTTAACCTTTGACACCTGCACACCTTTCCTTCTGAGACAGGCGTGTGTGTTCAGAGGTGATGATAAATTTAGTGATGAATTAATAAGAGTTAATTATAATGTGGACTTCTACTTTATATCCACATAGTTTGCCAACTCTGTGTAGTTATGGTATCTGTATATGACTTTCAAAATAGAAGATAGAATTTAATAAAAAAATTGGTTCTTCTTAAAAATAGAAAAGGTGAACCTTGTCACTGTTGGTCATTAGAGCCCATTAATCTATACACCTAAATTGTACCACCTCAGTTTATAATACAAACTAGTGGCGGTGGAATGAACATCCTATTGGTGCTTAGCTTCTTCTATAATTGAATTTTAATGTGGGTCATGTACTTAAGTATTAAACATTTAAAAGTGTTTCAAGTAAAATTTCTAATCCAAGTTGTAAATTCTGCTATTCTCTCTCGAAATAAATAAGGAAAAAGATTTAAGAAGGGTTTTTACTTACACATGGGAGATTGAAGAGAGTGATTTGTGAAAAGTTTTGTTTCTTTTTGTAGAATCAAAACCCAATGGAATCAGTTGTATTTTTAGAGCCCCACCCTCTACTGGGATTGTTCCTTCAAAATACATGTTTCATGTTTCTGTTTGCCCCATGGCCTTACGTTGCCTTTTGTTAGTTTATGTCAGGTAACTTGTGTAAGTGTTCCCAAACAAGGAATAGTTAACAGATTTGTTAATGAGCCTGTGTGTGTTCTTTGTGAGGTGCACTACATTTTAACTGAAGCAACAGTTTGTGCTTTCCTGAGCAATGTAATTTTGTAAGAAGATTGATGTTCAATTCACATATGCTTGCAGAGTTCAAGCCAGTCATGAGTTTAATAAAGCAAAGGAGACTACAGTGTTAGTGATAACTGAATGTATTATTTGAATAGAGCTTTGGAACACTTTCAAAATCTTCAAAATGCACTTTTATTTAATATGCAAATATAAAATAAAACCAAATCATGATTAATTTTTAGTCACTAAGTTATCCTACTTTGTGTATTTGAGTGGTTTTTTTTTTTTTTTGGTTGTTGTTGTTTTCAAAAAGACGTGGTCTTGCTTTGTTGCCCAAGCTGGTCTCAAGCAATCCCTCTGCCTTAGCTTCTGAGCAGCTGAAACTATCAGCATGTTCCAGTGTGCCATCACACCTTTGAAGTGCTTTTGAATATGAATATCTGTAATTTAAATTTATTAATTTAATTGTATGTTTTCTTCTTTATTCTATAGCTAATGGAAATAAATGGAGTAGTAATTGAGAGATTTGTTTTCCTCTCCACTATATCATCTAAGAGACTTAACACAGAAATAATAATCCTTGTGTCTACCTTATAGGGTTATAGTATGAATGATATGTTATTATGCATAATACAAATACAAAGTGTTCATTTATTTATTAAGACTAAATATACATTAAGCATTTTGCAAGTTATTATAATAAAACAATACATTGGGAAGAATTATAAGGGAATAAAAGAATCATTCAAATATAATACATGGAAAGTTTCTGGAAGCAATATAGATGGTTGTCATTTATAGAGTTTCTGCTATAGCTAGGCAGGGTACCACCTACTTTATATTTATTATTTCATATGAGTCTTTTGACACAGTTCTGATGTCATTGCTACCATCATTTTACACTTGAGGAAAGGAGCTTGGAGAATCATATATTTTAGTACCTTTTGAGCACCTATGTATTTGCCCTAGTATACATTGTAAGCCCAGCAGACTTCTTACCCTTTAAATTCTAGAGGCAAATATAGACCTAAATCAAATAATCACACAGGTAAATATAGTAGTCATAACCTGTGATTAGTGCTATGACAGACAGATCCCTTGTGATACAAGAGACTGCTAGGGAACTTGCCTTGAATGGGAGACTAGGATAACTACCCTGGAAATGAGTGACATCAGAGTAAAGACTGAAGGAGAGCAGAAGCTAACAGTACAGAGCAGGGGCTGGAAGGTGGGCAGGTGGAGAGCATTTGTTTGAAGAAATAGGCAGTGGACAGGGATGGGGAGATCCACTGTCTAACCAGTGAAGACTCCCACCTACAATTTTGGCTGCAGGAGGAAGAAGCTGACAAGAGGTCAGAGATGTAGGCTCAGTAAAGCAAATGCCACATGGAAGAGTCAAATATGTGGGAATCTGAGAGGAGAGAGTGTTCATTGGGATGGGGAGAAAAGAGATTATGGGTAGATTAATTAGAGCCACTATGAGTAGTCTAGAAAAAAAATTGGAATTAGGGTGGTAAGAGAGTGGAAGGCAGGAAAGTCAGGGATAGACCATTTTTGGAGGAAGGCTTTGTCCCACAACTTCTTCTCTGTGAGTGGGATTATAATTCAAGATCCCTAATCACCTGGGTGGAGGGCACTCACAGAAACCTGCATCTATGACTTACTAGTTGAATGACTTTTGGCAAGGTGCCTAGTTATTTCTGTCTTCGTTTCTTCATTTGTGAAATAAAAGGAATAATAATATCAAGCTCATGATATTTTCTGAGGATTCAGAAACCTAGTGTTTGTAAACTGCCTATCCCAAAGTCTGGAAAATGGCAAATACTCAGTAAGTTGCAGGCAATTCTTTACTGTCACAAAAATGAGTAAAAATTCATGGGTTTTGGTAGAGAAAATGATGATAATAGAGAGACTGCACTTCTCAAACTTGTTTAAGGATTTCCTTCTTGTTCTTAGGGCCTCTGGTCTAAATCAGCTATCCACAAGTGCCAAAGGGTCAGGCCCCCCTGCACGGGGACACTGCCTTCCATTTCCTGCCACTTAGCACAATCCCTGGTGCCAAAGTGATGGATTTTGCATAGTGATATTTAAAGATGTAGGAGAGAATTAAATTGCCAAATTTAAGAATGAAGAGTCTGACTGGAAAACACCTGTATTTATTTACAGTGGAGAGAAAGTGAGAAATTGCTGCCAGAAAAACTAGGATAGCCTGTCTCTACTGCCCTGGAATGAAGGAGTTAGTGCTGCAAGCTGCATCAAAGTCTAGGAGCTAGAGAAGACTAGAAAAGGGGACCAGATGTGATGAGAATATTGCCTATCAGAGAGCGCACTAGGAGGAAGTGTGGGGCAGAATCCAGAGCAGAGTTAAAATGTAGGTGGTGGCGAGGAAGTGGAAGCACTGGTTCTGAGTGCATGGATTTCTCTTTCAGGATCTCCCTGGTTAAGGTAAGCAGAAGGAATAATTGCATTCAATAAGTGCAGGCTAAAAACCTCTTAAGTTGTTATTGTCCAGCAGTTGGGGGAATGGTAATCATGGAAGAATTGAGGAAAAAGTTACAGGGCACCCTTGATGAGGAGTCTCCTGGAGGAGCACTGGTATCTGCATCAGCTAGACGGGAATGCTGCTTCCTGCATAGAGGTGGGAGCAGTCTGGCTGTACTTTTTGCTCTTTTCTTCATCACTAGAATTCTAATGTTCATAGTTCAGATAATGTGATGCAGATAACCTGGTCTTCAGAGTGCCCCACAGAGAGTGGGAGGCAGTCCTGATTTACCCAGTGGGGAAGAAGGAAGCAAACCTGCTTACCAGAATGAGAGCTCATCCATTTCTACTCTTCTAAGCCTTTTTGAGGCTTAACTGGCTTTGATAGTTTTATGATAATTTATGTTTTTTAAGTGTGGGTGAGTTGGCAAGTGATCACTTTGGTTCTGTTTTGTTGTGAATAAATAGCATGTCAAAGTTTTATGCAGTTTCAAAAAATGTTGTTTGAATAAAACTTACTTTGAAGCCTCAATAGTCTCTCACTCAAAATATTTATTTAGACCATATTGTTTAAATATATATAATTCCCTTAAGGAATAATTGTAGTCTATATAAATCTGAATTTAAAACAAATAGACCTTCTGGAATTCATAGAGATACAAAATGGCTATTCCAGTGCTTAAGTGTTTATATACAAAAGGAGTTGAGGTGTTCCAGTGTTTATATATTTAGGTAGAAAAAGAGTAGAATTCATAGAAAGGGATGATGAACTGAGAAGTTTAATTCCCAAATGTACCAAATGTACAAAATTATTTAGGTAGAGAAAATATTTGAATCATAAAGTAGTTCAGAGTAAATGAATGAATGATTCAGTCAGTGATAAAATAAATACATGTAGAAATAAAGCAAACCTACAGTCTCCAACCTGTGCTGGTATGAATATAGCTATAAACATGGTACCAAATTAGGGCATTTTTGTAAAATAATTAATACCGCCAAATCAGTGATTTAAAGTGATTTATGTTGTTGATGCTGGGGTTAAGTATAGTCCTTTAAACATAATTTCTTTTTATTGTCCTTTCCTTTATTTTGGTGAAGCAGAGGGATTAAAAGAAATTCCTTTGTGAAAGCTATTATTATTGCACTTCAAATGTTAATATACTTCTCATATCTGAATTTATAATTTGATAGACTGTAAAGCATAAAGCACCTTGTTTTTAGTGGAAATACTGTACTCAAATTTTTAATTTTGTGCATAGTACAATCAAGTTGTGAGTTTATTAACAAATATGTTACATAAAGAAACTTTCTCAGCTGGAGTGTTCTGAGATATTGCTAAGTCAAAAAACCATTGAAATTGAAATGAGAACTTTTGGGAGAATTATTTCCTTTTTAACCTATGCATTCCTTTAATTGCTGATGCATACAGCAGAGTTTTACAATGTAACTAATAAACAATTGGACAAGTGACATTGAAAGACAGTCCCTGAAATATCAAGCAGATTTTGTAATATTTCCCTAGAGGTAAACAGAAAAGCAAATTAGGGGTGAGAGTGAAGTACCAAAGAAGAAAGCAGTGAGGACTACAGCGTGTGAAACTGCAGAGGCACCCAGAGAGTTAATGTTAATCAGTGAAAGAGAAATTACTTTAAACTTGCCTGATGCAGAACATAAGGAACAGAAGAAGCCCGTTGAGTCTTAGTCTCAGTACATTTCTCCCAACCACGTTAAGATTATCTAACACACTGCCTGTTACAAGTGAGCTAGTTTATATAAAAATCCAAATGGTTCCAGGAACGTGAGCATGTGAAGTGAGCGTTGCTTTCAGAAGCAGAGACGCAGAGCCGAGTTGTGCTCAAAGGACCCATGCCCCCACCCAAGATCAGTAATCCCTGATCACATCTAAATCTTCAGAGAGATCTTTTCCTGGCAGCTCAGGTAGTTACTGTATATTGTTAATCTATGAATGATCAGACCAAATCCCTTCTGTCTTTAGAATTTCCATGCAAATTAGAACTAAGTGTATGAGATAAATTTATTAAGTGTAGTCTAGGAGCACAGGTCAGCATTAGCACAATTCTTTAACAGAGGTTTTTATTCATAAAATGTTACACTTCATTTATGATGATTTTCTATGGATTTATTTTATAATATAAACTGGCAAGATGAATTTTTAAAGTCCTGCTAAGGAAGTGAAAGAGTTTGTGTGTGGGTTTCTGTTTTCTAAGATATAGTTGTAGTGTTCCAGATATAAAATGTTCACATAAATGGCTTTTCCTGTATTCTGCTTTAAAAACTCAATTTAAACTTGTTTTCTTCTAGCACCATTAAAATAATTGTTTTATATTTTTCAAAATGGGAAACAAAGTAAGAATTAATAAAAAAGCCCTAAGGTATTGGGAAATGATAAATAATAATAGAAATATGCTATCTTATTGGGTCAACCGGAATGTCTCTCAAAATATATCTGAAAGATTAGCAAAGTATTTAAGTGAAATTCAGTAGAAGTAATATTGTAACAATATCTTTCTGTTATATTTTATTTTTACAAACATTTCACCATTATCTTATTAAGATGTATTTTCCTTTGCTTTATTGGAAAGTTGATTAACTTAAATGGAAATATATATATCAGTAGTACCATTTGTTTCTCTTTTGGATCTCTGCATTTTGTAGAATATGTAATCCTTGATTCTTGTTCTCCTTGGTCTACATTTCTAATTTGATTTATGAGTGACTTAAAAACTGGTTCTGAATGAGCTTTGTTTTTCTTACTTTTTTTTGGTAAGAAATTTTGATGGTATCAACATTTATTTTCAAAATTCTCTAGGCCTCCACCAACACAAATAGCCTTTAAAAATAGAAGTGGGAATTGTTTATTAAAAATTGTGAAAAAGATAGAGTACCTTTGAACAGACGCTGATCTTTTCTCCTGCTCTGTTTTTCAGGCCATCCGTTGCACGCTGGTAAACTGCACATGTGAATGTTTTCAGCCGGGGAAGATTAACCTGAGGACTTGCGATCAGTGTAAACATGGCTGGGTGGCACATGGTGAGGAAAATCTGGGCTCCTCTTCCTGTTCTTGTTATGTTCACGTGAATGTGTTTTTAGAGCAGCCACTGGCCTGTAGAAGAGAGCGGTCAGCTGTGCTTCAGTGTTAGTTAACATTCAGCCTTTGGCTCTAAGGCAGCATATTCTCAGCTCCGAGAAGGAAGGCTGAACCAACAGCTCTCAGCAGAGGGACGGGCCATTTATAGGACGGTTGGGCCGTGTGGTTCTTCCTAAACATAGCAGCAGCCGGCAAGCACCAGGCCTGATGGAAACTCAGACATACCACAGTTGACCTTTCGAGGTCTGGACCTCAGAGGGAAGCTGGCACATCCTCCTTGCTTGAGCATTACTAGCTGACTGTGTGCCTTTGTCACATGTGTTTGGGACTGAGTTTATCCTTCCAGATGTTAAAATTTGTATGGTCTCAGGTGGGTGAGAGAGTGAACCATAACATTATTTGACTGGTATCTGAAAAAATAATCTGTAAATACCCCCTTTCAAAGTGTGCTGGAATTAGATGTGGCAGATGTTGGTGGCGTGGGGGCTGTGTGTAGGTGTCATCTAGTGGGGATGCCCAAGCATGGATGGTAATGTGGAGGCTGTTTGCCAGGTGCACAGAGAGAGGTGTTCTGTCAACGTGCTTTGAGTAAGATTTTAACGTTTTATTACGCATGTTTTACATTTGTCGTGTTTAGGCGAAAGGAGACTTTGGAAATAAGCAGGTCCTTTTTTTCACCTTCTAGACTGTAGAATTTAGAAAGATAGGTAATGTTTATAAAAGAAATCCTGGCTTGAGATTTTTTTGACAGCCTGGGGTATTGGCTCTTAAGTGGACATATTCTTCATTCCCAAGCAGTGCCAAACATCCAGTGGGTTGTATTTTTTATAAATGTCATGTTATTCTAGCAAGATCTGAGGTAACAACATTGGGCCATGTCTTGAAATGCATTTAATTTATCATGTACCTAGCTTGTTAGGGCATGTGTGTTAGAGTTGCGGGGACATTTCAGTCACATTTCTGTGTGAGAGAGAGAGGGAGAGAGGGAGGGAAGGAGGGAGAGGGGGAGAGGAGGAGAGGGAGGGAAGAAGGGAGGGAGGGAAGGAGAGGGGGAGGAAGGGAGGGGGAGAAGTAGGAGGAGAAGTTGTTGGAAAGAGTGTGGTAGGCCAACACAGCCATGATCTCATGATCCTCAGGGATGGGACTCTTTCATACTCCATTGATAAGGCCAGAATCTGTAACAGCTCTTAGTTCACTCTTCAAAAACAGATAAACTGCTATACACTTATAGTCTACATATGTTACCATGTTGGATGATTTCTTCTTTATTTCTATATTAGTTGGCGATGGCTTTCTTAACAAAATATCACAGACTGAGTATCTTAAGGGACAGAAATTTATTTTCTCATATTCCTGGAAGGTAGAATTCAAAGTCAGATTCTCATCAGAGCTAGTTCCATTCTGAGGCCTTTCTTCCTCATTCACAAATGGCTGTCTTAACATGGCATTTCTCTGGGCACACACCTGTGGCATCTTCTTGTATGTCTTTATTTCCTCTTAGAATGATACCTGTCAGATATAATCACCTCCTTACAGGCCCTATCTCCAAATACAGTCACGATCTGAGACTCAAGCAGTCGTGGTCTCAACATAACCCATGACATTGGCCAGCCATCCTTCCTTCCCTGAGTATGCAGTTGCTGGATAATAGGTTCAGAGCATCATGAATCATGAGATCATTGGAGGTAGTGTGGGCATAGAATGTTCTCAAGTTCAATCCTGATTCTGCCACTTCAATGGCCTGTTACTCAATATGACCCTCTGTTTTCTTATCTGTAAAATACGATTAATAATAATACCTCCTTTAGGGCTAGGGGTATACTCAGTGGTAGAGTATGTGCTAAGCATGTATGAGACTCTGGATTCTAATCCCCAGCCACACCGTCACTCCCCATACCCCCCGCCAATAATAATACCTACTTTATAGTCTTACAGTGAAAATTAAGAATGAAATATATGAAACCTTTAATAAATACTACATGTTAAAAATAACAAACTATTCAGTAGTTGAACAGAGATTCAAAAAAGGCTTTTTATTTATTCACTGATTCCCCACCCCACAAGCCACCTTGTATTAATGTCATCTATCTACTGTTGGCTGTGTCACTACAGTTTGTTTTATCTATCCAGCTTCCATGTACATATTACATTAGTAGTATAATGAAAAAATGCAATATTTCTTCCTCCCGAGGAACACACACTTTTCCTGGCCAATGATGGTTTGGAAGATTTTTTGAAGGATATGATTTTTCATACAACTTGAATAAGATATTTCTTTTACACCAGATACCACTCTTCCTACCATGCCATTAGAAATTCTGTTTCTGGCATAGTAAATAAAATTAATTGTAATTCTTCCCTTCACAATTATCATCTTGACCTCTTTTATCCCTCACCAAAGAGATATGTCTGTGTATAACTGAAAATACATGCATGCAGTATGCAAAACCATTCTTCCCATTCATTAGGGCAGATATGACACTGAGGGGTTGGCTTCTAGCCTTCAAGTTGGCAAGTAGGATGAGAGCGCCCACTTGTTTTGCCCCTAGCATTTCAACTAATTGCTTCATTCCCTCCCCCTGCACAGGAACCCTGAAATCATGTCTCCAATTATTTCTCTGCAGAGGTGAAACACAGCAATCTTTCTGGCTTCCTTACACATTACAGTGTCCTACGTGTGGGGCAAGGAGGAAGTGACTTGCTTTTTGTAGTGTGTGATTTTTTTTCCTCTGAAAGTGTATGGAATGGCAATAAAACTAATGGGATACATTTCATAGAATTGTTTCCTGGTAATACTAGTGAATAAATTCTATTTTTGTGCTATTTAAAGAAGTGAATGTCTGATGCTGAAAAATAGTCAATGCCAAAATTGGGTTTTTGCATTTAAAAGAAGAATTTTTAGAAATTTCTTGGCCTCTTGAATAAATAGCTTCCCATATTCTTTGCTAGTAGCATCTTCATTTATTTATTCAAACAGTTCCTAAGATGTTTGGTTTCACAGGTCATTATATATCATATGCACACCTACACACATACACATATAACTCTGTATAAGGGTACACATATGCACACACATACACACTTTGTCTTGCACATTGAGTTGTTAACATTAGCTGATTTACAAAAACCTTAGGAAAAGCATTTTAAAAAATGGAAGAGAGTGAGTAATTCAGTATGGTATGAAACCTAGGTTTTGAGATTGCTCAGTGACTTGGGTCAATCTTCACTAATTACTTCCTTGAAATCTTAGCACTGTTGAGTTGGGGGGTGGGGAAAACCCAAAACAGTTTCCCCCTTCTAATGAATCTTAGCTCTTTTACTTGATAATAGAGAGCAAAGTTTGTTAAATTTAACTTTATCTAAAACAACCTTTTTTGAGGCATAGAATATCCATACCTTATCTATAATTACTTAGTTGTGGAGCCAAAAATATCTCAGAATTTCTTATTTTGTCAGGTGTCTGTTCAAAGTTCTTGGATAAAGGACTCCAGGACACTGCCACTAATTCACTTTACAACTGTTTTTTTTCCCCCTCCCATTCGTATTATCTTCCTGTGGTTTCCCTCCACTCACCTGAAATTATCTGAGTCTTGAGGGGAAGTTTCCTAAAAGTTCAACTATTTGGTTCAAAAGTGCCAAAATATCAGGATATGAGCATTAATGGGCTCATTTTCTGGTGATGTATTTTTGTTAGTAAAAATTCATTTTGTTGTGTTTTGACTCTTTCCATATTAGAGTTGTCAGTCAGTCATTCTCAAAACTGGGGCAAAAAATATTTTACATGGTCTTAAAAAGACCAGTATATTCCCATGATGGCTGGATCATTGGGAAGACAGTACTCCCCACTTACCTACTCCCCTTGAGAAGTCTCTCCTTATGAGAGGAGTTACTGGTAGTCATTGCATTTGTGAGAAACTGGAGGCTGTAACTGTGTGTGTGTGTGTGTGTGTGTGTTTGTAAATATTTATTGTTGATTATTTGCAAATTAATTTAAATGTCATCTAGATGAGGACTTTTCTGAACCATTAAAATTAAGGTAAATAAAGTAAACATTCTAAATTGTTTTAAGGAATAGTTATTGATAAGCTGATGTAACTGAAGAGATTATCACGATAATCACAACACATTTGATTTTTGTATTTTGATGACAAACATGGGCAGATTTTAGAAAGATTTATTTAGAATTTTTTCCATCTACTGAATCATTAATTTTCACTTCTCATTAAGCCGATTTGTAACAACTCTGTTTCTGAATACTCACCCTCCAAAACAACAACAAAAACCAATTCCATAGTTTCTAGGTGTGTTAGGTATATCAGGTGAGCATTTGGCAAGAATATGAGAACTGATGAACAAAAAACATATTCTACAGCCTAATGAACTCCACAGCAACTTTCTCAGTGCAAATGATTTCCTTCATAGAATATTTTGACTTGAAAGGAAAAGGATGCACCCCTTCAACAAACTGTGTCAACGTCAATGCTAGAATGTTCCTTCTTTTCCAGGCAATCTGAAGTAACAGAAGTGTTATTTCTTTTGGCTGATGTCTTCCTGCAAGAACACTTGTTGCACTGGAGTTCTTGAAACCTTTTCTTTATTGTATTCTATGATGTGATTTCCTTTTACTACTGGCAGTTCATTCAAGGAAAAGTAGTACTACATTATTCCTTTAATTATTTGCTCATCAAGCCAGCTGTTTTTCTGCCCATATTTTATCCAGACTCTCAAGAATTTTTAATGTAAAATGAGCAGGCTTGGCCTGTATCATCAAGATCATCAGTCAATAGGTATTTATTAAACATATGTCATATGTACTTTAAGTACCATGCCAGGTAACCTTCGGTTCTTTGCCTCAGGAAATGGTGAGGAGCATAAAGTTAATTTAGTGTCATATACCAACCTGCTTCATGGTTTAATGTACTGTAAGACTTAATATTCACATAATCCATTAAATTTGAAATCTTTCTTTTTTGTCATTCACTGGAAATAATTTTTCTCTTTTCTCCTTCAGCATTGTTGAGTTTAAGTTCTCAGCTTTTACTTGGCCTTTCTTCTCAGGCAGATGAAGGGTATTATAGAAACTGTCACACTAATAGAAAATGGAGACTATCCCTTTAAATTTGAATTTCAGATAATGAATGATTTTTTGAATGTAAGTGTATATCATGCTTATTTAGTGGAGTGTCCTTTATTTTAATGTGCTAAATTTGGCAAGCCTATACCTAAATAAAATCCTACTCAGATTAATTTTCATAATGAGGTCCTAAATCAGGGCTATTGGTCATGAGCATCCTATAATAAAAAAAACTTGTGGTTATATCAGTTCTACATTTATAAATATGAGATCTCAGTATTCTGTTTACAGGTTTCTTAAATTTGTTGAAGGCATGGTGATGCCTTATAAGGACTCTAGCAAGGCAGGTGAAAACCAGTTTTTCATTTTATTCTGTGAGAGGTCATATGTCTTTATTAGTTGTCCCAGTCTGTGTTATGACATTGTCAAAATGTCTATGAAAGTAGTTTCTGCCCAACTGGTATCTCTGTAATGCTTTCCTTGACTTGAGTCCAAAACCTGGTGGTAAGCTTCCCTCTCAGGTTCTGTTTTATTCCCTAGTCTTCTCCCCTCTCCCCACCCCAAAGGGAAAGTCCTCCATTGTAAGCAATGAAGTGTGACATTTCTGTGAAATCATGCTTATCCTAAGAGATTCTGCAACAGTGTCTGTAGGATAATTTGTAGATTTGTCAAGATAAAGGGAGTGAAAAAAACCCTGGGTTTCCATAACAAAGGAAGGTAATATTCCCAGATATGAACCTGCTGTAAGGCTCTAGTTTCCCTTTTACTGACATGGGGATTGTCCCTTCAATAATGTATCTTGCTTTGGGAGAAAATGTTTCCAGTAGGATATTTAGGATTTGATGAATAGTGCAATGCAGATATTAGTTTGGGTGCTTCTCTGCACAGGGAGGTAAATATAGGCTGAACAGTGGCCAAGTGAGAACTTGATCCTTTGGGAAGATACTTCTAGGGTTTTGGTCAGAGACACATGGGTAGAGAAAGTAGTTCTCTTCTTTTGGTGCGTTGGTCTGGAAAGAGAAACTAATGCAGTATTTATGGAAAAGAACTTGCCTTTCTGGTAAATTTAGTTATTTTAGATAGTAATACTAGGTCCTGGTTGTGCATAGCTGCAAAATTTTCTCTTGGTTAGAAGGCAGCTTTTAACTGCCTTCTAGTTCTGGTGAGGCAGCTGAGTCCTGGTCTTTCCATGGGCAAAGTCCTTGAACATTTCTGGACTTATTTTCATTTGAGAGAGCAAAAACAAGGCCATTTCCTGTCCTGGCACAGGAGACTTTGCTGGTTGACCTGAGGGCACAGTGTCCTCTTCTGCCTCTCCTACTCCCTGATCACGGCTGATAAACTGTAAAAGGAGGACATCCTCAAAATGCAAAGGCTTGTGCTTGATTAATGATGTTAAGTACTCTCCTATTGTGTCCCTGGGCTGCTTATTTTGATTTGTTTCTCAGCCTGCCCACCATTAGGATAGACTGAGAACTCCCTAAATTTTCTTTAAGTATAGCACAAACAGTGCCTCCTTCTCACAGTCCTGGGCTCTCTGCCTATTAGCTCTCCAGATTTTCTTCTAGTTCCATTTGATTCCTATGGGATGTAAGGTGAGTCTGGAAAGTCCTGGTCTCTGAAGTATAATCAATACCAGTCCAACTGGTAAGGAGTTTCTTGGGAGATCCTGAGGTTGAAACATAGGGGGCTCTCTCCCCAGGATATGAAAAAGCATGAGGTAAATGAAAGGAAGCAGCAGAGAAGGTAGGTGCAATTCTGAAAAGAGCCTTTGAAGGTTCACATTCTGGCTCTACCACCCGCTGTCAGTGGAATCTTTTCCAGGTTATGTAATGTATTTGTTTTCTCATCTGTGAAATGTGGATAATGATGGGATTCTGCTAAGATTAGATGAGACAATTCTGATGCCTTGTACACAGTAAACACTTAATAAGAGTTAGTGGTTATTACTACTAAACTCTGACAGAAGCCAAACTTCAACCTTGAGGACATGGCAGACATGTTTTAGCAAAGTTTAGGGGTTATAGTTTGGGTGTAGCCAGACTAATACCTTGTCTAAGCCCCAGTTCTTTTATCTGTAAATTCAGATAATAATAGGAATTGTGCTTAAATATCATGGGGTGGTTGGAGGGATGATTAAATGAAAGAGGGAAGCTAGCCCAGTGTTCTGGCAAAAACAGCTACTAATATTGTCAATAACATAACATTACACATTAATATTCATGATAATGTCTAGAGTATTAGGGAAGGTATGAACTTCATTGTCCTTCCAGGGAAGGTTTTCTTCAGTGCCCAATGGCAGATTCTGGTCACCAGTTCTCTTGGTTGTAGGCCCCAGTGTTCATGTGAAATTGTTTCTGTCAATAAGTCCAGGGTAGTTCCCAAAAGCTTCCATACCTAAAATGTCATTTGAACCCTTATGTGAACAAAAGTAAGGAAAACTTTACCCCAAAAGTCATATTTTGAGAAGTACAGACCAGTTAAAATAAATTGCAGGAATATTTACTTGTTGAAAATCCAAAACCCAGAAGTGGGTGAATTTTAGACCAAGTTGAGTTTGCTTTTACTTGTTTTTGTACCTATCTCTTTGCATGTGAAGTGCTTTGATGGGCTCACTACTCTATCATTTTATTGCATTTTATTACATCATAAATTTTTATATCTTGCTAACGATCCTACAGGAAGCTTAATTGTTTATAGGAACATCTTAATTAACTGGAGTTCACCAGGTTAAGCAGAACACAAATTGAAGGGGTGATAAATGAAACACCCTCAGCTCCTCTCATTTTAGTCAGGATGCACTGTTCAGATAAACCAGGAGATTCAGCTGGGTCATAAGGACCCATATGCCTCAGCAAAATTATGTTGATACTCTCTACTCTTTGTTCTTTCTCTGTTGTGTCATAATTGGTGACTTCTCCCAACTTTCCCCTACCCCTTTATTGAATTGTGAAATCACTAGATGAAATAAGTATACTATTTCAGAGAGAACTCTGACTTATATTCCAAGGGCCCTAGTTGTTTATCCATCCCATTCCTTTCCAGGGTTTGCCTTTCCTTTGTAGATGTTTGTTCCTCTTCCAAACCTTCTTGAATGAATTTGTTGTTAGTGAGCACATAGGCAAAGCATTTTATAGAAAATATTGTGAGGAGTTATTACTACAACTGGATAGTTTTATAAGCAGTGTGTGTTATTGGCCTGCTAGTAATGTTCCCCCCTCCTTTGAACCCTTCTCCCTGGGTACCTCACATTGATCTCCTGCATTTCCCTGCCTGCTCCATGCTCAAGTGATGCTCTGCAGGTGGACGCAAACCCATCTAATTGAAAGGACAATATAGTTGAACATAAGATTCAACCAACCAAGGATTGTAAAGGCAGCTGTAGACCTGGCTGTCCATTAAGGACGTCACTGCTGGGGTTTTTGACCGCTTGAAATGTGGCAGTCCAAATTGAGATGTGCTAGTATTGAGTATACAACAGATTTTGGAGATGTCATCTTTAAAGATAAGAATGTAAAACTGTTGTTAAAGATTTGTTCTTACATTGACTGCATACTGATATTTTTGATGTATTATGTGAAATAAATATTTTTAAAAATTAGCATCAGCATTTACTTTTTACTTTATTGATGAGAGTAGAAAGTTTTAAATTACAAATGTGTCTTGAATTATCTTTCTGTTAGGTGTTGCTGTCATAGGCTGTCGGTATAAGGAAATATGTTTGGAGAATTTTAGGTGGAAGTGGTTTGATGGCAGAGCAGTTAGAACCAATGTGAGAATCCCAAAACCCAAAATCCAGGGTTGTTGTCTCTCCCTCTTCACTTGGACTCTTTCCCAGTGCTTCCTACTTGCGTACTTGCTGCAGTATTGATCCTGTCCCGTCTTTGCTGTGCCCTGCTCACCAAGGATGGAGAATTTTCCTCTCTCACCACCCCCTACCTTTTGTTCCTGGAACAAGTAAGTGCTCTTTTCTGTATGTTCTCAATGCCCTTTGCTGAGACCAGGGGAGTAATTTCTGGGTGATGCTGATCCTTCCAGTAGCTTGGGATCTCTGGAAGGGCACTTCATCTTTGAATGCTGCCAGGACCACACAGCCTCTCCCATGTGCTCCATGGGATGCAGGTTTATGGATATCCAGGAGTGTCCAATTCCTACTTGCCATTTCTTTTCCAGTAGCCCCTTCCCATTTTGAGGTTGTATGCATAGTCCACAGGCACTTTGTCTTCAGTCTGATTTCTTTTAAGTCTTTGTTCTGTTTTAGCCTTTGCTATTTCCCTGTGAGTCTTCAGATGACAAAATAAGCGAAAGGTAGGTAGGAAGTTTTATAGCATAACTAACCAGGAAGTAAATTTTTAGAGAAGTTGAATTTGTTTGATCATTAACAGATGTTGGCATATTTGTTTTATTCAGAAGCTTTGGTCTTAAGTGAAATACCTTTCACTTTTATTTGGTAGTTCTTCCATAATCCTCTGCCTGCAAAAATCTGAGGGTAAAAAATTCTCTCCTCCCCACTTTGGCTGATCATGTTTTCTACTATCAGTAAAAATTAAAAAACAAATCAACTCCTAACATAAAAGAAAACACCTGTTTGGCTTGGAGAACTTGGCTAGGGAGGTCTTTTTTCTGACATGCCAAAAGCGACCATCACAGGGCCCCTTAAAAAAAAAAAAGTCATCTTTTTTTTTCTTTATTTCATGTGAGCATTGGCAGAAACTCTGACAAGCAGTTCTTCATATTTTATTATGTTCTTGTCTGCAGAATCTCTGTCAGGCAAAAACCTTGTCAGCGGAAAACCTGTCGTAGGATCAGAGGAGACAAAAACAGGTGTCACACAGGCAGTCAAAACTGAAGGAAAAAAAAGATTAGGCTAAAGAGAGAGAGGCAGACAATTACATTAATGCCATTGCTTTTATCTTATAGATGTGTGTTATTATCTCGGGGTGCTGAGTGCGCAATTGCCTCACAGAAAAGTAGACAGGAGACAAGGGGAAACTTGATAGTTATTAACTGAAGAGGCAGTGTGTCAAAGCTGGACGGGGTTCAAAGTTTTGCAGAGGGAAAAAGCTGCAGGCAGCAAGCAGCGGCTGTGTGGTTCTGCTCTCGGCTACACAAACCTAGTAGCAATCTAACATTTTCTACTTGGAAGCAGATCATAGAGAGAAAAATTAATGAAAGATTTCATTTGGAGGTTTTGGGGGTAACATTTATCGTATAGACATGTGACTGAATCACATAACCTTACTCTCTTATAAAATCTCGCCCCATGTGAGACATGGTGAGGCATGAAGACAGGCATTTGTCAGTTCAGCTGTGTTGTTTGGATATGTTTAAAACACCTATTATCAACACACTTTTAATTAAAAAAAGCTATTAAGAAGCCCTTTTACTAAGTGTGAACATCTGTACGTGCAAGCTGTAAATTAGGAGATCGCATATGTGTGCCTCAGTCAGAGACTAAATGAATCTGGCAAGTGTTTTCTATTACTGGTTTTTAAATACAGTCTAATATCTAAATGAAAAAAAAATGCTGCATTTTACAGTTTGTCTTGATTTTGCCTGTTGGTAGTGATTGATAGAACTTTTCTAATTAGAAATTAGTCATTATCATGATCCGATCAATAAACAGACTTCAAAGCATTAACATTTCTCCCCTCCATTTTCTTTGTTCACATTATTTTAGGAGATCACTTGTTTTCTGAAAGTTGGAGCTCCATGAAATATATGTGATGGTACAGAATAATTTCATTTGCCAGTTCCCTAAACCCTGAAAGATTTTTAACTTTGTTGATAAGTCACACATGTCAGGCAACCAAATAATATAGAATGGGGTTGCAACTTTTAGTTGGTCATATGTTGATCATATTAAGTGAAGTACCACATAGATTTTGCTTGGGGCCTTAACATTTTCTGCTCATGCATTTAAAATGTGGTTAGTTCAGACTTTCTCAGCCCCAGGACTGCCCTCTTAACCCTTTTTATGAGCAAATTTTTATATAGGGTCTTTTATTCCTCCAGTCACCAATGCAAAGCAATGTGATATGTGATATATGCATTAAGCAAATCCAGAAATCCAGAAGAAAACACACATCAGTATCAGAAGTGTGTGTGACAGCCCA
This sequence comes from Glaucomys volans, assembly GCA_020662805.1. Classification (NCBI taxonomy): domain Eukaryota; kingdom Metazoa; phylum Chordata; class Mammalia; order Rodentia; family Sciuridae; genus Glaucomys; species Glaucomys volans. The sequence goes on along the minus strand of JAJEJO010000154.1, from coordinate 219,182 downwards.
GAGTTTTAAGGGATTACATGTAGTGGAAGGGAAAGAAGGAAAAGGTTGATTATAGATTTACAATGGGATTTCACATAAACTGAGGGAAGAAGGAAAAAAAATACTTGCGACACAAAGGTGATATGTTTTAAAGGGAAAAAAAGATTGAGAAGAATAATTTTCTTTCTTTTACATATTTCCTACCAGGTGAAGGCATTTTATGTATAACTGTTCTCAATTTTGAAATAGTTCCTCAATAGAGTTTGAAGCATGTGTTGCATTTATAGTGTTTCCTAGTGACATTCTTAAACAGATATTTGTTGCTTCAAGAAAATTAAGTCTGTATGTCAAGAGAATAATTGGAGTTCTGGTGATTATTCATTCAAGAATTCATTCTTTAAAATGAAAGGATATAGGTAATTTGTTCAAGTAGCAAATTTCAATAGTTACTTTTAAAACAGGTTTTGTTTTATAGTCAGAATACGTTTAATTTATTGGTATAACAGTTGAATAAAGCAGGATTTATGAAGCTAACTTTCAGCTAGCCTTAGCGACTGGAGATTGGATAGAACTGCGGTAGTAATAATAATAATCCCCAAATCTGGTTTCAGCAAGTAGATTCAATTACCAGATCTCTTCCTACACTCTGTCAAGTTTGCAGATTAAATTTTCTCTTTTCCCTTTGCCACCTTTGAGTGGAGTTGCTGCATATGAGCAAAGACATACCTCCAGTCGTGGGCCATGCAAGGAAGAGGAAGGAGGAGAATAAGTAAAGCCAAGGACTTGTTTAATCTGCTAGCCAGGAGCATGAGCTTCTTCTGAACAACCATGCATTGACAGTATTCTTTTATGGGTGCTGCAGTCAGACGTTAATGATTTCCAAAGTCTTTTCTGAAGACTTTATTATGCATAAGGCCACGGGGGGAAATGCCAATCAGTTTGAAATATTAGCTATGGTCTCAAGTGGAACTCAGGTTCTCCCCTGGACTAATTATGGGTGTTTGTATGTGTCTACCCCTGTACTCTGAAAGATACATGCCAGCTGGATCTGATTAAAATCCAGAGGCTGGTGGGGCTTATTGGAACTACTTTTGTCCCTTTTCCTTCCATACATTTTACAGTCACATTCATAATAGACCATGAGAGTATTTATATACTATCCCTTATGTATTAAGGAATAAGGAAAAAATTAAGTTCCATTCACATAAGGTACATAAGGTGGAGTAATGTAATGAGGGTTTGTGGAGGCTCAGTGGAGATTTCTTCAATCAAAAAACACTGACGCACTATTTGTTCAAGAAACAAAAAAAAAAATACACCCTTTGTGAAATAAGGGCTGACAGTTTTCATCACCAGGCTTGAGGATCTGCTCTTTCAACTACTTATCATTTCTTTTCTTTTTTCCTTAAAAAGTACTAGAAACAAGCCTTCTTGCTCCTTGGTATTAAACATTCTCATTAATTCAACCTTGACAGGACAGCTAAAGAAACATGAGTTATTTTGTACTTAATTTGCTCCCAATTATATAATTCTTTATCCAAAAAGTAATGAATGAAAAGCACAGATGTAAATGTTACCTCAAGTCATAAGGAATTTTTCTCTTAATCACAGTTGTTGCCTGCCTCCATGATCTCCTGATTCTCTGGGAGGTTTTTAATATGCCATCATTGCCACTCATTAATGTTCTCCCAAGTGCTAAGACTTTTATTAGGATCTGGCTTACGGTCTATAGGTAGGTTAAGCCTTTGCCTTGAGCCCTGACAAGTCTTGCCTACTAAGAGCTGAGTCTTATAATGGGACAGGATTGATGTTATAATGATTCCAAAGGGCCTCTTTATGATGAAATTCTAAATACGCAAAATCCCATTAAACCTGTGGAAGTTCATGGGCTAGCTGCATTGAAATGACATATCATTATACTGGGTATAGTGTGCTTATTTTAAAGTGTGGTATAATTGGGAATTATTGGTCATACTAGCAAAAAGGAAGGGCTACTCTCCCTCATAAATTCAGAAGTTATGGCCTAGACATTTGAGGTAGGAGTAATAACAATATTCGGTTTATAAATAATCAGAAACTTTAAAATTTGACCACAGAACTTGCTCTGATAAAACACTATCACTGACAACTTTTAGAACTTTTAAAGAAATCATGGAAGAATTATACAAGAGGATTCCCTAAGGACATATGTTAAATGTTAATCTATTGGAAACTAAGATAGTATTCTAGGATACAGAACTCCTAAAAAGTGACAACTTGATGCTGTTATAATTTGGACTCCTGAAGAGAGTTGAGGCAGGAGACATGGAGTTCTCCACTTAGTCTTGCAAATTAAGACCCACTTGATTTTCTCCCAAAATGAAAGAATAAGTCTTTAATTTTTTTTAAATTGTAAAATTGCTTCAAATTGGCATTTTAAAAATTCAAAGTATCCAGGGCAGGACTTGAAATTAGTGAAACAACAAACTTCCTTTTAGATCCTTTTCATACAGATTTTTAATTGCTTTCTTCTGCAAAGTAGGTGGTTTTGAAAATCATTCCACTTTGCACACTTCTTATTTTATAGAATAAAAATAATGGCTGTTAGCTTCTCACTGCCATGTCTGAACAGCTATTAGATGGGATCCCTTGGACATCAGGGCTTTCTCAGCATATTCCTATGGAAACTACAGAAGTCACTTGAATTTGACTTTTAAAGAAAGTTATGTTTAAGAAAAAGTTGTGGAAAACTAAGAACTATAAACTGTCACTAAGAGCCAATTTTCTAGGATCAGTGAAAAGCACTTTTATACTCTTAAATTAAGAAAAAAAAAAGTATGAGTGTGTTCTTATTTCTGTGACCTTCACGGAAAATATTGGAAGTGAAGTCTGTAGAATTACAGGTTTACATTTGTTTAAATTTATTTGAAGGTTGGGGAGTAATTGCTGTTATTTAAAATTGAAATAAAAAATAGTTATGTACATTTCATTCAATTGAGGTAAGGTCTTTTATAATCACCACTCACCTCCTCCCAGCATGATTTTATATATTTGAAAAGTGAATTTTATAAAGGACGTTACTTGGTTCTTTAAGTTAGCAATATACTCAAAAGTATATATTACTTTATCCTTACTACATATTTTGCATTGCATTTTATCCTTATTTTACTTTATGCTACATACGTTAACGAACCACAAAAGTTCCAGCTGTTGTCCTTATGGTGATTCTTTTCTGCACATCCAGACTGATGTGTCATTTGGGGACTTATGACTTAGCTAGTACTTTCCTTTCGAAAACTGTAGGTTCTATGAAAGTGTTTATTGAAATTATATCCAGGCCTCAATTTCTCCTTTATTTTATAGTTAGAAAATTACTAGTTTAAGGTTTTCATTCTGGCGTTTTAAAGAAATTCAGGTAAATCATGATTCCTCAGTAACTTAATTCATAGTTTAAAAGATTATATTGTATGGTTTTTTTTCTTCTTTTTTTAACTAGTATTCTTATTGTATAGTTACAGCCTTTGCTTTTTCCAGATGGAATTCAGCATACTCAGAAGAGGTTCAGGGGCTGAGATGTGGCACAGTGGCAGAGCAATTGCCTAGCATGTGCAGGCCCTGGCTTCTATCCCCAGCACCACACACACACACACACACACACACACCAAAAACAAAAAACAAAAACAAAAAAGTAAACAAGGGCCAATTTGTGTGTGTGTGTGTGTGTGTGTGTGTGTGTGTGTTCTCAAAAGAAAAACAATCCTTTCCTTATAGAATTTTTTCTCCATCTTATTGTGTGACCTCTGTTTTCTGACCTCTTTCTCAGGTCTATGCTGTGCATTTTTCTATAGCTAGGTGACCATAAACTAGCACACTGATCACAAATTTAGTGCTCTGTGTTACTGTTTTATGGATGGTTTTCATAATGTTTATCCATTACAATCCAGTCTGAACCCTGATATTAAGATTGCTTTTACACAACACCATGATTTCATCTTTTTTTTTAACTTATAAACTGCTTGAAATGGTAGGAAAGGAAATAAATTATGCAAAATTTAGTCAGAATTCCTGCCCATCTAGCATCCAACCTCACCCCCTATGTAGTAGCAGTTCCCCCCTGCACTGTTCCTTGAAGGCATAAAGAGTAAAGGAGAGGGTGGGGAAAGGGGCAGGGATGAAATCCAGAACTTGGTAGTAGGTGGAGTCATACATTTATCCTTTCAGTGCAAATAGAGCTAACAGCCTTTTCCTGTAATAACTACTGTTCATCCATTCACAAATATGAGCACTGAACACCCATGAGTGATTGTGTCAGATATTGTTGTTGCTTAAAATCAATCTCCTGTGATAAAGTAGGCACACAATCAGCTCTGGTAAACAGACAACATATGGGTGGTACTTGCATGATTGGCACACAGCAATGTCACTGTTGAGATGGCTTGTTCCTCAATCAGGGACCTCTCCAAGCTTCATGGAAAAAGAAAGTTGGAAAGAAAGAATAATCAGAAGAGCTAGTAAGAAAGAAGAAAGGCACTGCAGAAATAGCAGTGAAAATAAAAATTCTGAAAAACATAGTTGTGCAGATGGAACCCTGCTTTTCTCTCCAGCTTCTTGTGCTACTCTCTGTTCATGTCCCAGTGAATGAACTTTGCCCCAGTCCCCCACCTCATGGCAGTGACGTTCACAGACATGTGAACATGTACACAGTTTGTAATTGTGTGTGTTCATGTGTATTTTTTTAAAAGTCTGTTTTCTTCACTAATGTATTAACCTCAAGTGGGCCTGACTTTTGCTGTTTTGTTCTAAAATTTAGCACAGGGCCTAGAAATATCCACACCAAATATTGTAGTCCAGGAATATTTGAAAGTCAGTAGTTAACTCTCTTTGATTGGAAGAGAGAGCTCATGTCAGAGAATTAGTAGACTGGGAAGTAAATCAGCCTGCTCAAGGTCTTCTGGCCCCTTTAAAGGAGTGAGTCTGTGTGTGTGTGTGTGTGTGTGTGTGTATGCACGCTTGTGTGCTGGGGTTGGGGCAGTGTGTGCGTGTGAAGTGATTGAGCACAGTAATGGAAACTTTTTAGCAGAGAATAGATGTAAAGAAAACAGTGTTTTGAGAAGACTGACTTGGTTTTATTTAGGGTAGATTAGGCCAGTGAGAACAGGTAGACCAAACCAGTCAGGAATCAGTGCAGTAGTAGAGATCTTAGGGTCTAAATGCCTGCTCTAAAGTGGGAAGAGTGAGACCAGAAAGAAGGACTTGACTGAGGAAAACTGCAGTGGTACTGAGTGACTGGTCATATAAGGTAGCGAGGGAAAATAGAGATGATTTTGATCATTCTTGCAGGGTAATGTTGAGATAAACAACCTCATGCTTGTCTACAATTGTACCTCAACTATGTAAAATTATACATTGATAAAAGTAGATGCAGGCACATCAACATGCAAATAGTCACTGCCTTTGGGTGGTGGGAATGGGGATGATTTTCTTTGTTTTCCTTTTTCCCAAATTTCCAGCATTTTTCAGTGAGCACCTGTGAGGAAATTAGATACTGAAAAGCCTAATGTCAAACATTTTGGTCTTTCGTAGACCTACTGTTCCCAGTAATAGGGGTCAAGAATGTTTGGAGTTAAGGTGTGGAACTTGGATAGAGCTAAGACTATAGGTTAGGGGTCGCCTGCACGGCATATGAGGACTTGAATTCAGAGAGATTATCACAGGAAGGTGGCTAAGGAGGCAGCTCTTCTAGAATGCTGGTGTTTCCTCTGCCTTTTAGTCCGTTTTCCCTCCTGAGTCCTCCAAATTAGAAAATCATCATAATTTTGAATCCCTGGCTCATCTTTACTCCCAACATCTCTCTTTATCCTGTTTATTTCTTGGCTTGGTCTTAATTCTGTAGTTGCCTTCTCATCTTCAAGCCATTGACTTGCCTGAGCCTAAAAGAATTTGGAAAACTGAAAAGTACCCTAACATATTCAGGTGCCAAGTTGTTTGCCAGTGTCTTACAATAAGTAGGTGGCACAGCTGGGATTGGAGCCTTTGGAGTTTGGGTCTAGGGACTGTGTCCTTAATCTAGAAGGTAACGAATACTTCTAACACTGGGAACTTTAAATTATTGCTTTATCTTTATTTTTATCCTCTTATTTCCAGTATTTTCCCTGTATATAACAGTAGCTTGAATGTTCATTGAAAAGTCCTTAATCATTCAACCTATCTCATAGGGTCTTGTTTACAATGAAAATATTTTTATAATTGGAAATTTAGTTTTTAATTTCAGTCATCACAATGAATAAAAGCAATATAAATATTGTAAGTGTTTATCATTTGTTAAATAGAAAGTAGATTTTTGTTAGAAAGGTATCTGTCAGTGGAATAGATAGGACTCTTAATTTTTTTCTTCCCAGATGAGTTCAGTGATCCATTGGTAAATAGTGCTTATTGTAAGAAAGAGAAAAGGCACCCATTTTCCTTTTCTATAGATGTAACTGCTGAGTCACTTGCAACAAATAGGTGAGACTAGGGGCTTTGTTATCAAATCATTATTCATTCTTAGAAGTCATTTGAAATTATATGCCAAAGATTATGCAGGGCATGATTGGTTTTGATAAAAGCAAGGAAACATGTCAACTTCTCTCCTTCCCAAATATTAGAGTCATTCACTTTCTCAAATTTCTGGAAAAAGATATATCAAATAGCTATCTATAAATTTAACTGTTAGTATTTCCTTTGATGCATCCCATTTATTCCAGTATAGACAGTAAGTATTGAGAAACAAAAATACTATATTAGTTATTAATTAAAATTGCTTCTGTAATTTTTATAACAAAATGTTTTGTCTTACTGATGCAGACATAGCTATCTTAATTGACAAAAATTTCTAGTATGTGACCTGATTGGCAAAGCCAGGGCTTGTGTCCAAATCTGACTTAGTTTTCAGTAGAAAATTTGACTTCACCTTACAGAGGCAGCTTTATAGCAAATATAATTCAACGGTATTCGTCATTGGCAAGTTTTTTATATTATTGAGCTTTTTACCTCTGTGCTGATGTTAGATTGGATTTTTTGCTTCAGTTTGTTCAAGTATATGCCAGTCTTTTATTATTAAAAATTTTAAAGACCATACGTACAAAGCCAGATAAAGGCTACAGATATTTTATAATGTATTTTAGCACCAAGTTAGGAGCTCGAAGCATAAGCTATCTGCTTTTGGCGCAAATCAGCATGCAAGTCATTAAGTTATTAGGAAATGGCTTGAAATTACTGAGTAGTAAGGCAAATAAGAATTGTGTAAATGCTAATGTAATAAGACTGAAAAGCAAATAAAAACCCCCAAATCCAGAGAAAATCTTTGGCCAAGAAAATTTTTCTACCCATAATACAAATAGTTACCCCAAACTTATTCAACTAAGAAAAACATGAGAGTCCAGTTGGAGCCTGTGTCACTGTCTTTTTTCTTCTTTTATATCCTTCCCACAGAAATCAGTGCAGAACCCTTTATGTAGTAGGTTCATAATCACCCTTTCAACCAAAGTGTGCTGGGAGTCCTCTGTGTCATGTTCCTTTGGCGCATCAAGGAAGAACAATGACAAATAATAGGTCTTATGTTCTAGTACTCTATTGGAGACTGAGGCATTTGTTGAATGAGTGAAATAATGCTACTTGAAAGATGTATTAAAACTTTTTTTAATGCAAAGTTAGGCAGAAAAGAGCACATTTCCATTTTAACCAAATGTTAACCGCATTAAAGTAGTAACCATTGTTTATGAGAGGTGTGAAATTTGATTCATGTCTTTGTTTTTGTTTTGTAAAGTTATGATTCTGTAAGCAGAAAATAATAAGCTTAAAAATTAAGAGAAATGAAAATTAAAAAAGAAAGATTTGAACTCATGTTTCATTTCAAGGAAATGTATTAATATACCTTTTGAGAAAAATTGCAAAACCATGTCAGTAAGTTATTGAATGCATCATGAGTGTTAAATTACTAAAGGAGTCCAGAATATTGTGGCACAAGTACAATTACTCAGTTTATAATAGAAATGCTATTATTAATTACACGTGATGTATTATAATGTGTAACTTAAATAAGCAAGTAATTGTTGAAAATCACCATACTACTTTGCTAAATGCCATTCCACATGTGGAGCGCAATCTAATGTTTGATAACAGTCATATGTGAAAACACTTATTAATTTCAATAGATCTCATAGTCCAACCATATGTACTTAATGAAAGAGGAATTTGTACTGCTAAAAATAAGTGTTTGTCATTTAGATTATTATTTATTTTGTAATTTTTATTAATAGGTTACCTGTAAGAAAATATTTAAAATTTTATAAGATGAAAATGATGGTTAATTATAACTGAAATAAATATTTTTATATTATTTGATTACATGGATTATGCTGTCTTATCAAGTGATATATATAGTTTCTGAAAGAAATCATGTGAAATTTCTATGCACAGGTTTATATCCAGTGTGTTTTACAAATTTTACAGGACTAGGCCAATATTCAAACGGAATTTAAAAGAGTAGGCATTGGTTACAAGTGCTTAGGGCCATTTCTTCTCAGGTGATGACTTCTTCTAGGAGTGAATGAGTATTGAGAAGAGTTGAAAAGAATTGCTTACCTTTGAATATGTCGGGGGTAAGGGGAGGTCATTTTCATTATTGTGCACTTTTGCTTTGATCCCTTGGATGCTTTCTAAAGAGTATATATTATTAAAATGGACAGGAATGCAAGAGGTGAGTTCATTACCATTGCCCCATTTTGCATTGTGTCTGGACTCAGAATGTTCTAACATAGGCCCAAATATCAGGTTCCCCTGCACTTTACTTGATTATGTATAGTCAGGAAAAGAGCCTTTATTAATCAATAAAGGAAGCTTTGCCAAAGCAATTGAAATTGTGAATTATTTTGGCACTCAGGAGAGTTTACATCCTGAATATTGGACCATAATGGACCATGAAGATAAGCCAGGGCAAACCTTTATTTTTTTAAGGGAGGAAGGTTACAGTTTTCGAAAGAGAAATTGGAATGGATAATCTGCATATGTATGCAGGCCTGTACGCGTGGATCAATTTTAGAATAAATATGGAATTACATGATCTGAGAATGGAGTCACTTTGTCTGCATACTTCTTGGAGGACCTTTGGCAATATTACTCCCAGTTTAGGTGTATCATAGTTAGAAGTCCACTGGTTGAAGCTTCCCCCAGTGTAGTAAGGCAAAAATTTCCTATTCCCTTTACTCGACTCTGAGCCATCACTCCCACTCAACACTCTGTGATTTTTGGTGTGGCATTTAGGTGGGTCCATATATGTGGCCATTTCTCAAACTTAACCCTACTCCTTCTAGAGACTTTTCCATCTTAAGGGGTGTGATTCTGAGATTTGTATGGCATGTGGCATTCACGTCTCCCAAGCTGACAGCTATTGCTCTAATTAAACTTCCAACTTTTTTCAGAGTTTTATGTGTGAAGTTAAAAATCATCTTCATCTTATAAAGTGTTTGATATTTTCTAAACTTGTAAGTAAGTTTGTGAGCTTCCCATAGGTGTTTGCCTTCAGAATTGAAGCTCCTGAGAGCCTGCCCATCTGACCTTTTTGGACTCATCTCCAACTTTTTTTGCCTCAAGTCTTGTGGTCCTTTGGATGTTCCATTCTCTTGTACTTGTTAGTTCAGTGATATGGTCCTGACCAGCAGCAGCAGCAGCAGCAGCAGCAGCAGCAGCATTTTCTGTGTTAGAAATGCAGATTCTTGACTCGTACCTCAGACACTCTGAAGTAGAAGGTCCGGGGAAGGTGGCCCAACAGTCTGTTTTAGCAGGTCATTCAGGTAGTTCTGACACCTGTAATGACTGAGAACCACAGTATGTGTTGCTCACCTCCTTTCTCACCTGCTGACTCTCTAAGTTATCTTACCAAACTATGCCTTCCCAGTAGAGTTGCCCTTTCTTCCTTGTGCCATCTCTTTTATAGCATTTACATCACTTCTATCTATCTTTGAAGGCAGAGGCCACACCATAAATTACATTTTCATCTGCATACAGCACCTACCTCAGTGGTAAGTTAATAAGTGGTGGTGAATAAATGAATGTATGCATGAATGAAGGAAGAGAGCATTTTAGGGAGAGTGATGATCAATAAGGTCAGCTGCTATGGAGAGATCATGGAAAATAATGAAGGAAAAAAGCTATTGGATTTCACAGTAAGGCAGGTGTTGGTGACCTTTGAAATGCTTGCTTCAGCAGAGTGATGGGCAAGAAGCCCAGATTACAGGGAGTTAGGGACTCCCAGCATGATGAAAACTTGTAAGTTTCTTACTGTTTATCTGAACATGTCATGCAAACAGAATTTTCCTGGAGTGAAGTTGTGAAGAGACCTTCGACCATTGAGCCCGTGATCTTGGAATAGGTTACAATTGTAATATGGTGTGTTTTAATTAAGAGATTAATCTTATGAACCCCTAGAATGATATCTGACATATAGTTGATGCATAAATAGTAATTTCCATTAGCCTCCCCACCATTATTTTTCTTTACTAATGCAGTTGAAAATATCACCCTTTGTCAATATTTTATAAGAAATGGATTTTTTTTTGGATACTCCTCATTCCAGGCTTTGCAGAATTTATTAATTGCATTTGGCCTGAAACTAACATACCTTTAGTTGAACCACTGACAGCATGAAAATTACATGCTATCCAGCTGGAGAAAAACCCCAAATGATAGCTGCAGGAAATGCTATTTCAAGGAAAGAGAGAGAGATTATGTTTTTTATATAACTGACGATTCTAGTGATAGTACCAACCTAAGGCACTGTCATATCTTTTGGATCAAACAATAGTATTTAATAGTATCAGTACTTGGTCTTTTTTCAGATCATTTTGCAGCCCAGTTGGTTCACATTCTCAATATGTACTTGTTAGCCAGAAGTTTAAGAGAAAAAAGAAGAAACTCTTGGCATTTCTAACTACAATCCTGGATTCAGTCTCACTCTCTAGACTTTGGTCACTTGCCTGTTCTTGAACCATTCTTGATTCCAGGAGGCTGGAATATACTTGTTTTTCCAGGACTAGCTTAAGATTACTCAATTCTGTGAAATAATGATTCTAAGGGTAGCGGGGGAGCAGTTCCCTAAGGAGAATTCTAGTTTCTATCCCCATATTGAAGGGGAATGGACACCAAGAAGGTAGAGCAGTTGACATTGTCTTATTGTACAGAAAAGTGCTTTTCCTATGTGTTTCCAGGGTCTGTCCCAGTGAGAGACTTAAGCAAACTGAAGAGGAAAGTAATAAGTAATTGGAAGTTCTTTAATCTACGCTCACTCCAGCTTTACTGAGAGAAATATCACTTTTATATGTTCTATGTACCCAACTTCTGGTTAGGATTTCATTTGAAAATGGAGTCGTAACACCTTGCGTATAAAAAAATTTAGGAAATACTTAGACCCATAAAATATTAAAGTAGGTGACATCTTTACCCACTCCATCCTGATGAACTTTTTGCCCTGTTTCTTCCTCACCCCATTGACCTAATTCATGTTCCTGACCCTACAAGATTTATAACCAAGTCCTCCACAGATATATGAAGATCACAAAATTAGTCCAAAGTCCAGTTCACAGTTTGTAGATATCATGACATTCAAATGTCATTGCTTAGCTTTTGTGCCTTCAAAATACCTCACCAAAGATTTTCACAAATCATGCTGAAAATTACAGTTGATAACTCCAAGCTAAGCAGTTTATTTTTTTACACCCTCATCTATGACTCATCTTCTAGATAATTGCTGCCTAAACTAGACCACGTATGCTTCTACTGGGGATTGAATCCAGGGATAAATCTATCACTGAGCTTCATCTCCAACTCTTTTTATCTTCATTTTGAGATAGGGTCTCACTAAGTTGCCAGTCTGGTTTCAAACTTGGAATCCTCCTGCCTCAGCCTCCAGAGTAGCTAGAAGTTGCTGGGATTACAGACATGCACCACTGTACCCCTTAAGCTTTTTTATTATATAGTATTAGGACTTTTTCATTACTATTGTTGACTTTCTTTACATATCTGGCCCCACATTGTCATCTCTCCATCAGGGCCTAAAGTGGCCAGGTGCCTGTTCATATAGATAAAGTTTTATTGGAACACAGACAAACCCATTTGTTCCAGTCTTTTCTGCTGTAACATCATAGGTGAGTAGTCGAAAAAGAGAATGTGTAGCCCACAGACCTAAGATATTTGCTATATATTGGACCCTTATAGAATAATTTGTTGACTCTGCTGTTTGTTTATGAATATGTATTCCTTCTTCCTGACATAGTGCATACCCATGGAGAAGAATTGGGGCGTATCTGAATAATCTCACTCACTGGTGTTCCAAAACCTGTTTTGAGGGAAATATTTTTGCCTTACCTGTTTCACCTGTGCTCTTACAATTGTCTAAACTCCTCCTTTTTTCTGTACCCTCTGTGATTTAGTTCTCTTCATCTTTTCAAACCACCAGCCTTTTGCAGGGAGTTGGGGAAGAGGGGTGGCAGTTTTCCTCACAGCACTGGAACACATTTGTCCCTGCTGCCCTGCCCCTGCATACACTTAGTGCAGCTGCAGAGTGCCACACACACTCATAAAAACCAGGGTGTGGTGTCTTTTCTCCCCTGTGGAATCCTCTCAGCTTCATAGTTGTTGTGGCCATAGCAGTGTATTTTACAAAGAAATGTTTGTGGGGGTCAGGAGAGTTGGTGAAATGGGGGAGGAGCAGATTTCCCCTAATCCATCACTGGTTTCTATAAGCAGATCATCCACTCATCAGAAGGCTGCATGGTGAAGCTGTACTTGAAGAAGAACAAGGATAATAATACCCCTTTCCTGCTGTTTTTGCAGTCTAAATGCCCTGTGGAGTGAGAGAAGACTTCAATCTCTAGGCTTGCAAATCCCTTATCTTTCCCAAACGTTAAATTAATTTTTAAAGCTATTTATTCAAAGTTGACTTAACCACTAGAATAGGAAAGATCAGACAAATCAGCTGCAAGAAATGAAGTATGAGGAAACTCGAACTCTTTGACAAAGTATTCCTGGGAGTAAATGTGTTGAATGAAGCCAGCGGGTAAATGATAAGGGCCTTTACACTGTGGATGTAAGAAAGCAATTTATCAAGAGTACATGAACTCTCTAGTGACCACAAGTCAGGAGGAAACGAGAGTGGAGGAGGAGTTCTGAAAAAATACATTAGAAATACTAAAAAACTGTGTGCATGTACTTTTGAATTCTTCCATTATTATGCACTAATACTGGTATGTTAAAATAGGAGTTGCTCAGATTGCACATGAACTGTAGCTCATACTGTTACAGGGTAAGTTTTTAGGAGAAGCATTAGAGAGGGGCCATACTGTAGCTTAGAATTTGAAAGACACTGAGGTATTCTCAGGTGTAATTATGATGTGGGCCAGGATGTTGTTCAATATTTATTTGCCTGACTCCAGAAGTTAGATGGCCATCTTTCAGATGTACATTTTTCTCCCTTTTAATCTCTTAAAGAGCATATGTGTATAATTCTGACAGTTAATGGCAACACCTTTTGTGTTCTCTTAAGAGTTCTAGGTGCTTCTTGCTCATTATCTCACTAATCTTGGCAACATCTCTCTCTCTAAGTCCCATAGCTGATGAGGTATAACCTTAGTCATTAACACTGGAGAAACTGAGGCAAAAGGAATTGAATTATAAGGAGTAGGGTTCCCTGTAACTTGGATGTGGGTGAGAACTAGAATTTACGACCTTATCTTAATAAGCCCCCCCCCCCCCCAGGGAGATATGTTATTTCTTAGATTGGAGAGGAGAACCCCATTGTTGAAATGCTAGTTTCATTGAATTACTTATTTGAAGAATAGTCATCCTCAATTTTCTCTACTGAGAATTATTAATGCAGTTAGCTGAATTTCCCAGATTTTGATTTTAGTCATTTGTTTCCATTGTCATCTGACAGTCGTGTCACAACTGTTAAGAAAGTGACTAAATTATGACTTGAATATTTTCCCTAAAAAACTCCCAGAGAACATGCCAGTGAAGACAAAACTATCTAATGGGGGAACAAGAGGGAAATTGGCTAAACTGTTTTCATTATCACCTCCCTTAGCTAATTGGAGTTAAATTTCTAGCCTTCCACATAGGTGTCAACTTTCCTTTTATTCCTATAGTCTAAAGAACACACTCACCCTCCCCTTTAAGCCATTTAGGTGAATCTGACTTTTTTAAAATGACTATCAGTTGAGCCTCCTCTTCCTGCAGTATGAGTTAGGAATTGCTTTCCTTTTTTGTTCTGACCACGGAAATTTGAATTGAGCTGTATGTACTTCAGTTGGCAAATTAATTACTCTGGTTTTTAGAGCCAGCCCTGGTCATTTGAAAACATTCTTAATGACTCTCTTTCTGAAAGTTGAATGTATTTGGTGTTTACTTTGTCTGCAATTTATAAACACCCAATTCAAAAATGAAAGAAAGATGGCAGATCAAGGAGGAGAGGAGATATCGCTTAAATATCCATGGTTGTGATTGTCTATAGAAATGGAGCCCTGGTAACATTTCAGTTATGTATCTAATTTCTCTGTCCTTTTCATCTTTATTCCCCTGTCCCTGGAACATTGGTGGGATGACTGCAGCCTTGGATAAGCTCAGCACACAGCACCTGTACCACCCCACCCAAGTGGAGATTGTGCAGTCCAACGTGGTGTTTGACATCAGCAGCCTGATGCTCTACGGGACGCAGGCAGTGCCTGTGCGGCTAAAGATCCTGCTGGACCGGCTCTTCAGTGTCCTGAAGCAAGAGGAAGTGCTGCATATACTGCATGGCCTAGGCTGGACTCTGAGGGACTACGTCCGGGGATACATCCTTCAGGTAGGGGAGGCCCTGAATGCCGGTGTCTGGACTAGCTCTTAGAGAGTCGTGTGAGAGCCCTGGGCACACTTGGTCTCCTTCCTCTTCCTCACAGACCCAGGTACAAACACCCTTCTCTGGTCAGCAGGCTGTTGAGGACATTGGAAGAAAGATGGCAGCCCAGAAGGCACCACTACACCTAAGTGGTGTGTATTAAAGGGAAAAAGTGGTCTGTTGATTTGTGTTACTTTGTGTCTTTTGAATGCAACCCTTTATGCCTATACAGTGGGCTTTCTCATTTCTGGAGTAAGTCTTATAGGAGCCCTATTAGTAGGATGGGCTCTTTGAGGTAGATGGTGGGCATATGAAAAATCCAGGATTACACTCCATGTGGGTTTAGTAAGGCTTTTTCTCACACTTAGTTAGGAGGCATGGTGTTTTCATTGGTTGTCATGTACCCTTGCTATTTATTGTTTCAGCATCCAAATCAAAGGAAGAACCGTAACCTATATGAACTTCCCGGTTGTGGAACTAGACAACCCTCATATCATAGTTTTCAAAGTTTTACATTCTCAAACATGGTTATAGACTTGGCCTTCACAGTATCTGTTCTTCTTCCAGGCAGGAGCCTCTGCTTTGTGTCAGTGACACTTTTGATCTGGTTGGCCTTCAGGCTTAACTGGGAGGACACAGCCTCCAGCTTTTTTCTCTTCCAGGACCCCCTCCCCATCTTTCGTCGTCTTTTTTTCAGCATGTCATAGGTCATTTTGCAATGTATACTTTGCCTCTGAAATGGTTTTATGGCCCTCTGCCTTCCTATAATCCTTGAGGGGTAAATGTTGAAAACAGCATGTTGAGGCCCCCTGGATCCAGAGTACAACCCTGGATGTTGAAGAAGCAACACCCCCTGTTGAAGGAGATCTCAATTTGAGAAGGTAGAATCCAAAGTGGTTTTTGTCATTTCCTATGGAGATAATACCCATAGAATTGATACCACATACACAAAAATTGTTTTTGACTGTGCCAGGATTGTGTAGTGCCAGAGGTAATTCACGATGTTTATAACCTGAACCGCCCTGTGTTATATGCAAGGCCCTGACTGCCGGTTTGGTATGTGATTGGGGAGGGCCTCAAGACTCCCCATTGACTTAACCTGTCATCAGGACACACACATTTCTGTCATTCTCCTGTGTGGTACCTCTGGCTTTTAGTCAGGCAGGAGAGCAAAAGAGGGTTGGTGAAGAGAAGCAGAGAAAGAAAAAGTGACATAACCCATCAGCTCCCAGAATAGTCATATCTTTGTTTAGTGGGAAACTCAACTTGGACAGGATAGAACTTTGACCCTCAGAAGATCAAATGAGCCAAGGGTGATAATAATAATAATTACATGTTGCATTTTCAGTTTATGGAGCACATTCACAGCATTATTTCATTTGCCCTCGGATAGGGACTTTTCAAGTGGGAAAATGGGTAGATAAGTCCTGGGTAGAGAGGGGATGTGAAGGGCACAAGGCCCAGGAGAAGGGGGCCAGGAAAAATGAGGCATAGACCAGTTTTACAATCCCTGCTTATACTGGCCCTGGGACCTGTATAGTGCCATATCCTTCTGCAGTCATTTCCACAATGTGATTGTTAATGTCTGCTTTGAATTTTACTATTCATGAAGGAAGAGATGTCTTAGGGATGTTTAAATGCAGTTGGTCTTTCCTTTATTTAAAACCTGTGAATATTTTGCTCCAGTTGGGTACCACGGTAGTTCATTGCCTCCCCCATGATGCCTGCTTGTATCATCAGTGCTGTATTTCAGTTCCACCTGTACCTTTTGCCTAAGACAACAGGAGCATGTGCATTGTATCTTTCTGTCCAAACAGTTAGATGTGTGCATGGCTCTACAGATTTGCCATCAAAACAACCTGATAACACCTCATTATAGCATTTTGACAGCCATGTAGAACCTGCTAGTTTTTCTGTGATAGGGCAGAACTGCCCTGTCGTGACCAGAGATTTTGTTTTTTCTTTAAATAATTACCTAGGTATTAATTTTGTCTCAACATATCTTTGAGTCAAGTATAGAAAATGTACTTCTTTAAAATATACTCTGTATTTCTTTTTTGTATTAAAGTCCAAAATTTCAAGATATAAAATTGAAAATGAAATTAAGTATGAAAGAAAAATTTAGCAAAAACAACAAATGTATATAAAGCCTTTCATTTGGGAGTGAAATATTATGTATTAACACTGTCATTTATTGTGATGCTTAAATTATAATTAATACAAATTTTCACAAATCTCAAACTTAATATAATAGTTCTTCATGTGGAGTCTACAATTGACATTTTCAGAAAATCATAGATTTTTTTACATTTGAGGAACTCCAGGTTTAGTTTCTGTCATGTTTTATTGATAGAATTGATGAAATATAGATTTTATTTAAATGATGCTTTTTGTCATACCACATTTATAATATATTTGTTTGTTGTGGAAATGGTGCTTGGATTAGGAAAAAAGTCAAAAGATTGTAGGACATAAAACCATTTTCAATTATTTAGTGAGAAAACATTCATTTTTATAAAGAAAAAAGAGCTAGACTATAAAAGTAAACCCCTTTCTTCTAAAGCTGTACTTGATTATTGGCCAATACTTTAAAAATTTTATGTACTAATGATAAGGTATGCACAAATGACTTTGAATATAATTATATATGGCATTTTTGTACAGGTAGACTATAAAATGTGCATCTGAAGGCCATGAAACCCTATAATGCACTATTAGTGTACAAGTCATTTTATCTGGCTAAAACTCAATTGTCTTGTAGCCCTCAAGGCATCAATTTTAACATTATTGCTCTCAACAACAGTATATTGAATATTATGTCAGTTAAAGGAGAATAATTATCAAGGCAAGTTAGGGTGGCTGTTAGTCTTACCACATATTGACTTGGTTAGCAGTTGGCTATAGATTGTGTTACTGGGCAAATGAAGATGTACGGTAAGTTGAACTGGTCAAGCCAGGATATTAATTTAACTCTCTCTGGGCCCAAACCTATATCCCTTATGTATACCCAGTTACTCTGGCCTTCACAAGTAGTTTTGAATGTGGAAAAATAGCAGGTGCATAATCTGATTTTGAATTTTTGGACATGGGGGAAAATGAGAATTAGGCTATTCTCAAAAGTATCATTTGAAAGCTATCATTTGTGTTTGAAGAGATTCTGAAAAGAAAACAGAAGATGACAGAGATTCATTTAAAAGACTGGCATATCTGTTAAGGATCCTGTTGTTGTTGTTGTTTTAATGAAAAACAGCCTTTTACTTATGTGATTGTCTATGTAATTTGTAAGTTAACCAGTTGGGGATATAATGTAGAAGATGGGCTAAAATTATTTAAGAGTCTAGGAAATATCTTAAAGGTAAAAATCCAGTATTCTTTTCTGTATTTATCTAAGTATTCATTCAGAAACTACAGAAGAAGTAAGGAAATTCTAGGAATTTTCCCAGAACAAAAGAAAAATGGGAATATATAATTAGATTAAAATCTAAATATAAGGGAGCATATGATGCTTTTCTACTACTGAAGAATAATTTTTATTTCAGGTCTGCCTCTCATGGTACATTTATTGATGACCAATGAAAGCTATGTCTTGCATTTTAGACCTTTCCCCATTTCCCCTCTGTGTTTGAAATAAGAATATAGGTGATTATCTTTGTTGAATTTAGTCATTTAAAAATCAGATTTTCCCACAGTCTTCTTTCAGTTTGAACATAAAACTAACTTGCCTGGGCTCCTATACAGTCTGTCTGTGGAAGTCTGATGTCCCAGCAAAATTCAGAGAACCCTTTCAGGTATTTTGAACCAAGATCATCAGAAGTACAGTTCCTGAACACACAAGCATTTCCTCACCATTGGGGTATTTCTAAGGTTTCTTCTGCTTGGAATGCCCTACTTCTCTGCATGGGTAATTTCTTGTCATTCAGGTGTCATCCAAAGTCCCACTTCCTTACAGAGGACCAGCAGAACCAGTGGAAGGAAGTCTTTTCTGGTGTAACTTTATCTCAGGATGCTTTTCTTCAAGCTCCTATCAAAATCTGTCAGTAAAGTCAATTTTTAAATGTTGTTCCTGGCTTTTTATCTAGGGAATACCACAAATGCAGGGCACTTGATGAGTAAGTGGCTAAATGAATGGGTAAAAACCTCTGCTTAACTTGGTACGGCCTGATACTTCACCATGACACTATGGAAGATCCAACAACCTCAGTTGGTCCAAGGGCCCTTGGACTTTCTCTTGCCTTCTCAGGGACTTATGGTGGTAGCTTCAGTGGAGCTACTGAGGGTAGTAAGAAGCCAAAGCTTCCTTGCCTTCTAGCTAGCACTCTGTGTAGAATAAGTGATTTGTGGTATCAGTGGTAGAAAACATCAATATTTAAGCAAACACTTATATTTAAACAGCCCTTTGTGGAGCAAGTTCACATAAGTTTGTTCTTTGAATACCCTTATACTATGTTTTCAGTTGTTGCCAAAGAATTAACATATGATATAGTCAAGGCTCAAAGTTTTCAAGTGACTTTCCCATGATTATAGACACTGCTGATTGGCATAGTTGATGTACTGTAAGCTTCCTGAAACTAAGAACCACTTTTTGTTTGTTTATTTATAGTAGTGAGGATTGGACACAGGGGTACTCTACCACTGAGCTACATCTCCCGCCTTTTTATTTTAGTTTTCAAAATTTTGAGACAGGGTCTCACTAAGTTGCTAAGGCTAACCTTGAACTTTAAATCCTCCTGACTCAGTTTCCTGAGTTGCTAGAGGTACAACATGTGCCACCATGGCTGGCAGAACCACGTTAGCTCTTGTTCACCACTGCAGTGTAACTTCCAGCACCCAGCTTGCCTTATAATAGGGTATTTTAAATATCAGGCAAAGGAAATTTTGAAATCTGACTTGAATTTGGTCTCTGATTCTAGGGTAGTGTTTGGATTTTTTTCCCTAAGATTATCAAGATGTCTTTTCAGAATGTAATCTGTGAGAGTCTTATAGAATCCGATATCATGGTTGGAAGAAGAGGGAAGGCCTGAGATACTGAACTAATGATTACCTCAAGATCTCCTGTATTCAGGCTGGGCGCGGTGGCGCACGCCTGTAATCCCAGCACTTGGGAGGCTGAGGCAGGAGGATCACAAGTTCAAAGCCAGCCTCAGCAACTTAGCGAGGCACTAAGCAACTCAGTGAGACCCTGTCTCTAAATAAAATACAAAATAGGGCTGGCAATGTGGTTCAGTGTTCAAGTACCCCTGAGTTCAATCCCCGGTTCCAAAAAAAAAAGAAAATCTTGTTTTCAGTGACCTTAGGTGAAAATTGGTTACCCTGTTCCTTCTTTTGCTCTTTCCTGATACTCCATTTTGTTTCAGGTTATCTTAACTCTTATTCTCCTATTTCCATGGCTAAAACATTCCCCAGATCTGATATTTATCATTAATGTTTCATTGTAAATTCTGATCTTTGGCTTACCTTTCCAAGAATATGTCTTTTGCAGATGAGTATAAAAACAAAGTTTTTATACCTAGCTAATAAGATTTCAACTATACTGTGTGCAGGGGATAGAAGAGAGGTGAAATAGCTATTTTCAGGCTATAAAAGCTATCAAGGTTGGATGGCAGAAGGGCACTGGATATTGAGTCAGAAGACTGGGTTAGGGCTGGGTGTATATCCAGTAGTAGAGTGCATGCTTAGCATGAGGCCATCGGTTTAATCTCTAACAACAAAAAGAACAAGAGGAGGTTGAATTAAAGTCCGAGTTCTGCTACTGATTGTTGACATATAGACATCTTTACAATTCTCAGCCAGTTTCTTCATCTTTAAAAGTGATATAACTTCTTAGGCCTTTCTTGCATTTGAGTACCTAAAAAGATGGAATAATGTAGATGAAAAGCATGCTGTGAACCCAGTTAATTGGTGTTTTTCACTTATATTTATGCATAAAGTTAACTCTGACTACTTAAGCAGAGAAATATCAGAAGCCAAACCTGTATCTCTGCAGACGTCAGATGCTTAGAAAAAGATAGTAAATACCTTTTACACATTAGTAGTTCATATCAAGAAATTGTTTCAGTCCTTAAACCCTGACGTACTTGTGGCCTAGCACAATAGGAGTTTGTTTCTATCTCAACAAGACTGGTCAACATTTTTCCTTCCAGAGGTAATTTGAAGAGAGGTGATTTAGAACCACTGCTATTTTCTGGCATTTCCCTTCTCTGAGGTCTTAGGTTCCTCATTCAGTTAGCAGCTTAGAGAAGATGAAGGTTTTGTGTGGGACACTTTCATGGCCCAGGTCTGGACGTGGTAAGGGGCATGTCTTCCCCCTGGACACTGATCAAAGCTTCTATCTCAATGCAGCCACATGACTGACCAAGCTAGAACATGTCTGCTGGACAGTCACTCCCAGGTACACCTTTGCATTGTGGAAAATGAGCATGGGTCTGTGCTCACTCAGTGTGGTGGCATTGCCATAATTATACCCTCTCTCTATGTAGTTGGATCAGGAGAACTTAATGCAGTGGAGTCATGTGGGAAGGCAGGTTCGTGGGTTTGAGTCCTGGCTCCAGTTCTTACCAGATGTGTGAAATTAGGCCATGTCTGTATTTACTTCAGTTCTCTCCCCTGTAAAACAGGGATAATAACAGTACTTCATAGCTTTGTTGTGAAGATAAAATAAGGTGATGCACATAAAGTGTTGAGCAGTGCTACTTGCTATGTCTCCAGTCAGTGTTTACTGTTAATATGATGATGAAAAAGGTGATGATAAACCATTACAGACTGCTGCCAGCCTTTTATTGGTCATTTTAGGACTTTGTTTATAAAGTAGTCTTAAATCCTGGATCTCCATATTTCTCTTTGCTTCTTAGAACAGAATACCTTTCCAACCAGTCAGGCAAAAGCATAGCTGCTATTCAATCATGAATAAATCACACATACACACAAGCCTGTATACACATTTGTACCTGCAAACATGTTTGAAAACAGTTGAGAGAAAAAAGATTATAGTGATAGAGACACTGGGTCTTAGAGTTGGACAAACTTGGGAATAAATCTTGGTTTTACCTTTTTTGATAGCTCTGTTACCTAAGAGAGATAATATTTTAACATGTTTCTTCATGTATAAAAATCACATGAAATCATATTCATGAAGTATTTAGTGCTTATCTAGCTCATAGCACTTTTCATTAATAGTGGTGAGTGCGTGCCTTTGCCTGTGTGCATTTTTACCTAGTGATTATTATTCTACATATGATATTTTTTTATCATCTTTGTAGTTCTCTATTTCATTGTCCTTTCTAAGCCCCTAACACAGAATGAATTAGTTTTGACAAATTCATTAAAATGATTAGAGTATCTAGACTTTCACTGTATTGCATAAAATAAAATTCATTTAAAATAGGTAAGGGCTGGAGGTGGAGCTCAGTGGTAGAGCACTTACCTAGCACGCACAAGGCCTGGGTTTGATTTCCAGCAATGAAAAATAAATAAATAAAATAGGCTGCCTTTTTTGTGGATATTTGTCTGACCTCACAGATCTTTAGCAAATTTCTGAAGTAGAAAGCAGAAGGAACCTAGGCATAAGTTCATTTAGGTGACCTTTTAATTGATGAGTTAATACATGCTGAGTACACCAGAGCAGCCTCGTAGAAAGCCCACACTCTAATGAGCCAGACAACAGTAAGCAAATGCTGGGAAGTTTATGATGAAAAGGACAAGAGTTTTGACATGACCCAGAGCGTTGCTGTAGAGAAGGGAGTATTCAGCCCCCAAGGAGAGACTGGATTATTACCACAAGGACGTACAAAAGATGTCCATGCCTCATGTCACTGATTTGTGAATCTTTTCCTGGAGGGCAAGATCACATGTGTGAATGGTAAAGAGCCCTCTGTCTTTGGCAGAGATACACAAAATATAGATGGTTTAGGGCAGTGTATCGTATTCATAATGTCTGCTTTCCAGAGTACTTGGACCACTCTACAAACATTATTCTGGCAAACCTCCTAACCTCCCTATTAGAGCGAGAGATTCAGAGACTATTATCCCTAGTTTTAAAGTTACCATGGCTAAGGGCCTCAGGCAGACTCAAAGCTGGAAGTGGAATACAGGGATTTTGAATCCCTTGCCAAAGCTCTAGTTGAGCAGCAATGAAAATAAACACCTCAGATCCAAGGATGTAGCTTGATGTTTTGTGCTCAGAGTTAGAATGAAAATATTCCTCCCTTTCCCCTTGTGAAATGGAAATAGATAGCTTTCCACATTCCAGAATGGAATGCAGTGACTGCTGGAGTGGGGTTTGTGTGTACGGGACAAGGAGAGGGGCTTTTGCACTCCCTAGGAAGAGCAGAGGCTTGTCCACCTCTTGCTGGCTAGTAGCCATTTGATAAGAACCAATTCAGCTTTCCTTGAAATGGATATCCTCTGGGCACCGATTAAACCACATGATTTCCAGAGCAGCACTCTTGCATGTGTCTTGTTGAACTGGAGGGAAACAGCTTCTGAACTTGGATTTAAACCTCAAGGCTACCACCAATTAGCTCTTTAGCCCTGCAGAAGTACAAAATGTCCAGGAGCCTCATGTTCCTGATGGCACCTTCTTAGGGAAGTTTTCAGGATGGAGGGAAGTAATGTGTTAGATTTATAGTGGAGTGCCATAAATTCAATTCCCTAAGCAGATAAATTGCCCAGTCCCTGCTCTAATCTCCTTAGGTTTCTAGAGCACCAGAAGCTTCATGTAGCTTCTACTGATGCATGTTTTATTTGAGTTACTGTGTTCATTTCTAATATTTCCCCCAATTTGTCAGAAGGGGCAGGTGGAAGATGTGAGGAGCTTACACAGAAACTAAAGTCTATTGTGACTGTAGCAAAAAATCAGGGAAAGACTTTCAAGGCTAGTGCCTTACCATCTGTTTCTTTTGAACGACCTACATTTCCAATACTGGTATGTGAAATCATGAAGGGCTCTGAAAAGTAGAAAATGAGATTAGGATCTATGTGGGTTGCTGGAAGCTTTTGCTAAGTCCATACAGATGGGGACAAACATAAAGATACATTTGTTTGATTCATGTATGATAGCCATGTACACAATGCCAACAGCAATCGGAAAATAGAACGTAGGCCAATGCATTTGCTAGTAGAATCAGAGTGACCACTGCCAAATTGAATTAGTCTATGACGACCTGTTGAAAGAGGAGATTCTTAAGGAAGAAGAAGGATATTGTTACTCAGTACAAAGGATAGAACAAGCATTTTTCCCTGTAGGAAGAATGCTGTGTTGGAAAGAGGTGCGAACAACTTTACAGGGGAAGTTGAATTTCAGCTGGTGGAGCAGCTTTGAGCTGTGGTGTTGGTGGATGTGGTTAGTCCAGGCCCTGGCCTGTTGATCTGAAGCTCTTTATGAATCATCTGAGGTTCCCATATCACCACTCCTTTCTAAGGGAAGGGACTAGAGATTCTGATGGTTCACAGACCTGGTATTTGTTGCTAATAACCTTCAGACTTAACAAGGTAGGTAACTAACCAGTGACTTATTGAACAGTTTTATTCTACCATTGTGATCCTGTTGCTGTTTAGGAAGTCTTCTCATTTTTTGGTGGCTACTGAGGGACCTGCTTAGTGCTTGTGCACCCTCCCTCCATCTCTCACTCTCCTTTTCTCCCTTTCTTTCTCTCTGCTCAGGGAGACCTGAGATCAGGGACTTGTAGAGTACATTGGACAGTGCTGAGCTTGCATTTTGCCAGTGGATTGTCTCACAGGACCACAGTAGGTCATAATGCATAAGGACCCAAGATAAGACCATGAAATACTGCTGGAGAGCATTTTCTATCCAGCACTTGTTCACTGTGCAGTTCTTACCTCAAGCCCCCAGAAAAATGTATTTCAGAGACTGAGAACCAAAGGTTCTTTGTCTGAGGAAGCACTTTACCCTGGCTTCCTTCTTCTCGTGTAATTTTCTCTCTTTAACAAAGCCATAATGATAGTGTCAGAGTCAGCTTTCTAGTTAGTATGAGTAATGTGGTTACTGTATTTTCTATTTTTATTTTAATATGCTTTTCCTGCTGTGGATTTTTGTTTTGTTTTGTTTTAAAAATAGTGTTGAGCAAATGTAGTAATTCACAGATGGGTGCATACTGTGTCCTCTGAAATACAATTTTGAAGGAAGGCTCTGTTCACAATTACTTAGTAGGGTAAATAGGAAAAGGTTTGCGACACAGACAACTGAAAATACTGGTTCATAGTTGTATTAGACCAGATTTCAGAGATAAACAATAGAACAACCCATAGGTTTTTGCTCTGTAGTATCTGTTAATATATGTTGTCCATTTATTTTATGATGTGTTGAGAGGAAACAAAATTAGGGAGCAAGGGAAATACCTTAAATTGCTTCATTCATTTACCTCTTTTTAAAGTTTGCAGACGTGTTTAGAAATTTTAAATTAATAATAAGAAGTACGTTTAAATTCCTCTTGAAAGAGTAATTAAAAGCTACTTGTCTCTGTGCTGTCATCTCTGCCAGAATTAGAGTTCATGCTGAGTATGTTCCATTGAGTCAGCCATCATTCCATCACCAGCAGGGATTGCTGTTCCACGTATTGACATGTGAGGGAATGTCTGTCTTGCAGTAGCCATGGGTTTGTGCCAGATTTTGAGATCCATAGGGGCAGTGTTGGGAGCTTTTCAATTCTAAATCAGGGTTCCGATTCATAATAGCTGAGCCAGGGAAGTCGGGTTGAATCCGTGGCCAAAACCACGGTAAAAAACTTTTTTCTCCCCCTTACCCTTTTTGTAGTGCTTTATTGCTTTAAAATATGAGTGTCTCTGTCCATTGATCCTCTAGTGACTTTCCGCTGGATTCAAATTGTGGTCTCTTAGGTGAAAAGGTCAGTGTGTTATTCATTCAGCCACACATCAATGGAGATTAAGTGAGAGCAGTACAAGACATTTGGATCCTGCCAGACCTAGGGCACCTGAAGGAAGTTTATTTCGTTTCTCACTGCCCTTAGTTCTGCCTGCTGCAGAAGAGGATGGCCCAGTCTTCTGGGAAAGGGGGAGGGCTCTGATTGGCTGTGTGCTAAGTGTCTCAAATCCATGGCCACAGGGTGAGTAAGAACCCTTGAGAATCAAGCGTGTCATTTTTGTAGCATCACCTGATTTAGTGCTTTTCCTCAAGTCTGAGATGTCTCAGGGGGCCTTTTTCCCTTGCAGCACTGATCTTTCAATGAGGTGCTAGTGTCTGTCCTGAGCAATAACAAGGAAAAACCATGAAGTGTGAACAGCTCTTATTAGGGGGTAAATGTCATTAACGCCTTTGTAGCCTTCTCTGCAATCTGAATGCTCTTGTCAAGAGAGTGCCTCACTGAAGCCTCCCTTACCATCATATAAATGGAATTTAAGATGCTGAAGTTTTACATTTTAATTAAGCAAGGCCGTTAGCACTCTTTGTAATGCATTTTTGTAGCCAGTTATGCTTGTATGTCTTATCCTCTAAAGTAAGGCTATTGAAAAACTGTTTGTAGAAATTATTTAAGGATTTGAGGAATACTTGGTTTACGCTATATCAAAGTTTTAGGTAATTTTTGGTGTTAGCAGGGAATGGATATTTCTCTCAGCTTTAATTTTGTAGATGTGAGACCCATATACTCAAGTATAAAACCATTGTAATGTCCATATTTTTATGTATGATATGAGAGAACACTAGCATTTCACATTAATGAGTAGGTAAATCTATATTAATGAAAAGTATGAGCATAGAATGTTTAAATAATGATTGTATTATTTTCATTATATAAATAGAAATGTTTCTCTAGCCATGAATTGGCCTTATGTAAATTTCTAGTGTTTTCCTGAAGCAAAAGTTTTATGTACATAAATTAGCTTCAATAAACCTCCTCTGTAAGTTTGATAATTTCAGAGTACTTTCTAGTTACTCTGGTTATGTGTCTTTGAGTTACAAAATAATAGGACAGTAAATAGTTGTGCAGTGGGAGAGTCAGATACAGAAAAAAAATTTCCCTTTTACTCTGTAAATTAATTTTTAATAAGAAAAATACTGAGATGTCTAGTTGAAACTTGGAAGGTAAATCTGGAAAAGTTCCAGGAAAGTTACAGGAAATTAACTATACTCATTATTGCTAATTTAAGATATATAATTCGCCATTCTCTGTTTATTTAGTGTACAATCTGTTTCAAATTTGATCCTCCCTCCCTTCTGAAAAATCTCCTTAGGTCATAGATTTTGTGTTGTTCTTTGGTCACAAATTTCCTATTTGTTTTTGTGTTTTTCCTATTACAAGGGTCTAGGAAAATACATTCCTTCAATAGATACTTATGTGAGTGGCTGCTATATACTAGAGGTATAGAGACACCATATCTCTGTTGTCTAGTGGAACTTAGTAGCCCATACTAATCTAAAGTAAATAGAGATCATTCGATACATTTTTAAACAATAAATATATGAGCAAAACCTATAATTAGTGTAATAGATATATATAAACTGTTTGGACTTAATTCCAATTTACTTGAAAAGTTAATGCTTTAAAGAATTTTAAACATTCCCCAGATATCTTGGTTGTACTATTAATTTAAATTCTGCCACTAAAGGACTGACTAAATAAAAGAAAATTTCAGCCCAGGCCCCATTTTCTGAATTAAAAACATTTTAGGTTGAATTAATGTGATATTGCTATCTATTATGGAAAACCTACCTACTTATTAGATTACAGAAGTTAAGCAGCAATGATGTGTTTCCTTCCTAGTCCTTAACTCATAAATGTTATGACAAGTTAATGAAAACTTATTTTAAAATTCCCTTTTAGTGAGAATCCAAAGATGATCATTTTTAGCCCCATCAGGATCGTTTCACAAAAGCTGCCTCTGTGAAGTCACGCATTTAGAACAAGGTGATCTCCATGGAATTGCTGTTACCAGTGCCACTTGGGGAGTAATTGGGCCAATTAAAATGAAGATGTTTTACATTAAATTGTGGTGCCTATTAAAATAAAGAACTTCAAATGTAGAATCAGTCTATATTCCTTTGTTAGTTTCTTTCACTTAGTACATAGAATTTTAGTTTAATCTGATAGCTTGACAAATAAGTAATATATGCATATAATTAAGAAGGTGATAGTCTAGTGCCAGTAGGTGGTTCTTATGGAAAGCAGTCTAAAATTTGGGGGACAGTGAGAAGAGGCTTCAGCTAGCACCATCTGCTTTGCCTGCTCCTTTCTCTCTGCTCTACCTTACCCCTGGATTCAGGTAGTTAATATAAATTAAAATTTCTAAGATTCACACTTTAGGATAAGTTGGACCAAAAGATATGTAGAGTATCAAAATTATCAAAGATATACAGTAAAATTTCTCTATAGCTGTTTTTCAAGGCACCAGATGGGAGGAAGCTTTACTGTATCATATTTCCATATGGAAAAGTATCTGGGATCCGAAAGGGGCACGCCCTTAGAAAGGGAGTAGTTCTTTAAAAGGAACTTTATAAAAGAATGCTAGTATAGGGTGTTCACGTTTGATTTATTCACTTGAGCATATTGCTTTGAAAGCCCTAACGGCATTCTGGGTATAAATTGTGGTTTCCTAGACCTAAGGAGTGTCTGATAGTTTAAATTTCAAACTTTTTATATTTTCCTATGCCACAGGTCAAATATGTCTTGCTATGAGATTGGTTGTCATTTACGTTCATTAAGGTTTAGCTTTTGTTAAAGACTGTTGGATTGAATTTCTTTATGAAAGAATTTTCTACACATGTAATTTTATGTTAATAGAAAGTCAACATTGTAGAATTTAAACAAATTTACGTGGTAACAGAGGTAAGGTATAATTTCTCTACAGTGTTTTTTCTTTTCTTTTTTTAATATGTATGTGTGTTTTTTTGTTTGTTTTGGTTTATTTATTTATTTGTTTGTTTGTTTAATTATTTTGGGGTAGTACTGGGGATTGAGCTCAGGGGCACTGTACCACTGAACTATATCCCTAGCTATTTTAATTTTGATCTTAATTTTGAGACAGGATCTTACTAAGTTTCCCAGGCTGGCCTTGAGCTTTTGATTCTCCTTCTTCAGCCTCCCAAGTAGTTGGGATTAAAGGATATATTAGTCTGTACACACACACACACACACACACACACACACTCACACACCCACCTTGGAAGGAACATGGTTCTTCTGCTATCCACTAATTTATAGCAATAACACCTGTAAAAGAGTAATATGTGGTTGTTAAGTATAACAATACTTACTGAAGTTTTTATCCCCCCTCCCAAATAATAATGGGATATTTTGAGTGAGTAAAAGGAGATTGAATGTATGTAGGCATTGAATAACTTGGGACCTTTATAGTATATATTCAGAATATTAGTCAATGTATGAGTATTTGTTTTGGATTCAGTTCCTAAAACTAAACCATATTTTCCTGCAGAGCAAAATACATTGATAGTATAGACATCTTCCCCTCTCTAAAATAATTTGAAAAACCAAAATAATTATGTTAAATTTGAAACTTCTAAACATCTTTCATCAATATTTTTCTGCTTAAAATGAATTTATAAAATGCAGTATAAATTTTGTTTTATATGGTTTTTGACCATGATAGTAGTTTAGTGAGATTGATAGGTCCTAATATATTAATAATTTTTTAAAATTTAGTTTTGATTTTAAAAATAATCAAATAGAAGGGATTCTCTTTTTATAGTTGATCTAACCATGAGGAGCATACAGCTCAGTGAGTAAAATAAACAGATAATAAAACTGCTTTTGTTAATAAAAATTTCATTTAGAACAGAAACTAAAATTTGGCTTAGAAAATGCTCCCAAACTTTTTCCTATTTCTTTCTCAAATGTATCATTAGAGGAAAGAATAAAAATATGAAGATTCATCTGAAAGATGATTACATTTTTTCTTTTTCCTTAAACTAAAGTATTAGATTGACTTAGAATTCTATGCAGGGTTTATGGGATGTAAACAGAGCTTTATTTAATGTTACAGTTACTGTGGACAGGGCTTACATACAAGGCTCTTGAGAGAGGAAGAGAACATTTTTTTCTCCATGTCAAATAGCCTCTACAGTTCATGTTTATAAAATGAGAGAAAACCAAGTGAACACAGAAACAAAATGCTGTATTTTGTGAGTTTTAAATAGTGAGAGAGAAACATATTTAGATATAATAAAAATTCACACACTTTCTTATTTTATTAGTGCTTTTAAGACATGTAGAAAAGAATTTGACTGAATTTCAAATAAGAAAGTTCCATTAGATATTTTAGATAGTCTTTACTACATTGCATCAGCATTTTCACTTTTCTGTAGTGCCTTGAAGAAAGCCAGTACCGAAATGTAGAATTTTCTGAGAGCATTGGAAGAGGTTTCAAAAGCACCGGGGGCAATCATTGTCAGGTTAAGAAGTTTTATTTCACTGATGCTTTTGAAGTGAGTAATGAGTTATGTTAGTTATACACAGATACGTGATAAACACCCAAAAGTTAGTGGCTTAAAATACCACCATTTTGGTTCTCTTCACCAATCTGTGGGTCAACTGGGAAGATCTGCAGTGAGCTGGCATTGGCCAGGGGTTGGTTGGTCCAGGATGGCCTTGTTTACACATCTGGCTGTCAGATTGGTACTGATTGTCAGCTGGAGAAATAAGCTGATTTGTTTATCCTTCGTCATGCAGTAGGCTAACCTGGGCTTGTTCATATGGAGATAGTTGTAAGGTTTGGAAGAGCAGCAGGAGAGGGCAAGCCCAAGTGTGCAAGCTCATTTAAAGTATCTGGTTGCTTCATATTTGCTAGCACTCTTCTGGTCAAAGCAAAAGTCAAGTTGCCAAGGTCAGATGACTGTCTTAGAACATGGATGGAGGCAGGAACAGTATGGGGCCAGTGTGTAATAATCACATACTGCATTCCTGATTCAGGAAGCTTCTCTTGGTAGTGGTATGCATGTGAAACTTAGCCTGAGTCAAGCTGTCTCGTTTAGAAGCTATCACCATAGTTCAAGGAGAAATAAGGCTGGCATTAAGGGTACCAGCAGGGATAGTAAACAGCAGAGTTAGATAAAACCATTTACTGACTGGATGTAGTAGGTGGGGGAGAAAGAAGGTACTCACAGATTGATATCAGGCTTCAAATGAAGGTACATGAGAATCTTGATAACTGGTGAGGTTGTAGACCTAACTGTATTTGTAGTACACACAGGACATGATGCAAACCTCGTAAACAAGTCCTACCCTATCCAGAAACATTCTTATGAAATGAGACTGACTCTTTCAATTCTTTTTTTTTAACCCATTACATAAAATTCATAATTAGATGTGGTTGCAGGTGCCTGCAGTCCCAGTAACATGGAGGCTGGGGCCAGATGATAGCAAACTCGAGTTCAGCTTGAGCAACTTATCAAGATCTGGTCTCAAAATCATTTTATTGTCCAAGTCTTAGAGCCAGAATATAAAAGTCTTAATTTAGTCATTCATTTGTAAGCTAAGGTTTAATCCCTTCAAATTATATGTTTTTTGAAGAAGTCATGTTTAGGTTATTTATGGAAACATCCAAAATCCATCTTTCTGTTAAGTGAATAGAAATTTAGGTTGCTCTGGGTTTCTTTGTACCTCTTCTGGATGCTTGGAGAACCTTTTTATTTTTTATTTTTTATTTGTTAAGAGTGTGTGACCTTACCTACAAAAGGAAATAAAGAAGGATACTTGAGAGGAAAAGCAACTTAGTGCATTATTTGCTTCTGGCAGGAAAAGATGCAATTTATCATTTAAATTAAGATTAGGATACATAAACTGTTAGTATAACAAATGACAAAATATATTTGAATTTTATATTACGATCCATTAAGGAAGAGAGATTAGGGAAAGGAAACGTAGAAGGGAGACACAGGCAGAGTTTTAGAAATGATCTTCTCATGATTCTTTATGATTAAAGCAATGTGGTTTTGCAACCATGGATACAAATCAGATAGAATTAGTGTGCATAGTTAGATGTTCCATTTCTGCATTACTGTTGTGTGATTCTCTCATTCATGGTCAATCTCAATTACTATAAAACTTAAACAGGAACATTTCCACAATATTAGATCAAGGAAGAAAACTTACACTTAGTAACTGTAAAGAAGCTTGACAGGACCAAAACTAGTTCTCAGATTTGGATCATCTGATACCACATCTAGAGTTCTTTGCATTGAGTAATGCTTCTCTTTAAATAATAATAATTCATTCAGTTCAGGACTGTTTTTAAAAGCACTTACACAGTTATTGATTCATTTGATGGTCACAAAGTCTGCCTGTGTTAAGTAGACTTGGATATTTTTAAAAACAAATTTTAGAACTCAGACTTATTTTTTATAATTACATTGAAACCTTCTATATTATTAATAAGAATGGTTGTCTTAAAATTTGATTTTTAAACTATTTCTCTGCAATAAAATTCACTTCTATAAAATTTTTCCAGCTGCGTTAGGAAGACCTATATAAACATACACTTTAACTCAAGTAATACTTATCCTTTTTTCTCCTTGTTGGCATTTGTATGATTTCTGAATGGTTAGCTATTTAGTTGCAATATATTTCCTTTTCACACATGATTTACAAATAGCAGTAATTTTGAAAAATGTAATGTTTGTTTTAAGTTTATAAACCCTGACATTGAAAGAATGAGATTGTGAATGTATTCCATAATACAAATAGGCAGAGTTTTCTTACTATCCAGATTTGGTTTTAAGAATATGAGTATTTGATTCATCCTGATTTTCTGCTTAAGAGATATTGTTCCATATTTAACTGAAAGTAACTTACCTCTAAATGTTTCTTACATTTTAATACATATGAGCTGTCTTTTCCCCCATTGGTTTGATGCAGAATTATTTTACTCTTCGAAGCTTTGTTCCTTAGGTTTGTTTTTTTTTTCTATCATAGATCAGTTTACAGTTTTTAAAAACAAGGAGTTGAAATGGCTAGAATCACATTTACTAATTTATTATAACAGAACAATCCAGGCATATTAAAAAAAAAACAAAAACCTGTGTGCCTGCGACTCAGTCTTTGTGTTTGTTTCCAGAGGCTGTGTAGGGTGTTTCCTGTCCAAGACACAAACCATATATTTCATTTGTCATATCTAATGTTTTTCATATCCGGAAATCATGCTCCAAGTTATGTTTCACAAGAGATCATAAAAATAAGTGATCCAAATAAAATTTATAGTTATTTTTTAAAAATCTGTCATAGCAAAATCATCTCTTTCTCTTCTTTTTCTCCTCCCCAAATGGGTACAGAAGGGATTATAAAGTTTAAATGAGTATGTATTTTTAAATGAAGTCTAGGTTTTGAAATGAGACAGCCATCTATTATTCAGAAGAAACTAGTGGTGTGTTAGTAAATGCTTCATAGCAGTTCTCTAAATGAAAAAAGACCTGGTTGCAATGTTTGCTGATTTCCCTGGTGAAAATATCCCACTGTGGCAGATTTCAGTCTGTCATTCTCAGTCTCTGAACATGGGATTGGGAAGAGATGCCTAGTACATAATAGTACATATTATTGTGTAATATTTCAGTGGTATCAAATGTAAGTTGAAGTAAGTAACCTCAAGACCACAGATAATAGTAACATGTAGGTAAATAATTAAGAGTGAAAAGTTTTGAATAACCCTTTTTTAATATTTTTGTCATAAGTTTATACAGTTTCATTTTTAATAATGTCTATGTTTGAACAACCAACTTACAAAGTTCTTGAACATACAACAGTCAAGTCTTTAGGCTGGTATAAAACAGGTGTAGTATACTACTGTGAGAGCCATTTCTTGTGACTGACAGAACAGAGATTGGTTGTGGTTGGTGTCCATTGTAGAGGAGGGTTTCTTTTGTCATTGTGCATCAAGAGGAAAGGCAGTCTTTTGCTCTTTTAGCTTGAATTACTAAATACCACCTGGTCCTATAAATTTTGGTATTTACATTAATATAAGGCCTTAACTAGGAATAAAATAGCATCTTTTATGAAAAGGGCAAAAAAATACTTAAGATTTTCATCAGAAGAATTGTTCCTAATTATTCCATTTCTGTTTGTATGACTATTGTATGATACCTCTCATTAAGCATTAGAAGGAAAAAATTTTCTCTTGACTTCTCATTTAGGAGATTCTAGAGTCAAACTCCACTCCAACATCAAGAAGCTGTTTAAATATTCCTAACAGGATATAGAGATACTATGTATTTAATGTGTTGTTACAAGAGAATATCCACAGATTTGTTTTTAAGTGTTTTTTGAGAAAAAAGTTAATATGTATTAGCAACTGAAGTAATGAAATGAATATTATATGCAGCTGATGGAAGAGTTTTAAAATGTATTTTTGTCCAAATTTCCTCCCATTGCTATTGATAGCTTATTTGTGATATTATTCGAGCATCTAGAGTAAAATTTTACATCAAAAATATTACTGATTTTTTTGGGGGGTGGAGAATATAAGATTTCTAGACAAATTCATGTAGATGGGTTGACAAAATTGCTGGTGTGCTTGGTTAGGAAGAAAAATTGGACATGTTTTATGCATAACCCTTTGAGTATTAATTCTGACCAGATCACACTGTAAATAATGTTAACTGTCATAAAATAAACACAGCCGGGGTTTGCACCATATGTTTTATAATTATTTTGCAGCTTCTCTTTTTTTGTTTGTTTTTACTGAAATGGAACCTACTGATAGCTCTGTGAAGTTATGTTTATATAAAAGTAAATCACACTTGTACTTTAACAAACTTGGCTTCACAAACCAGTGTATCTAGGCAGTTTTTGTTTAAAAAAAGAAAAAATGAAAGGAAAGAAAATCTCCCCCTGCCCCCATCAGCGTCCTCTTAAACAGAAATTGGCTTAATGTGTTGGTCTGGCGCTTGTTTTTGCACATGTGAAGGTGGTGTCTTTGGAATGCCACAAGAGGAGGGAATCTCCTAACCACTGAACTTACAGAGGGTATTTGGTTTAAGTAGCCCTGGAGTGGCCTTTCAGACTGAGGCTACTGTGGTCTCCTAGTTTGTTTTTGTTTTTTACCTTCCTGCTTGCAAGTCTTTAACACTATCAGAAATAAAGTCTCCTTTAAAACATTTAGGTAATTTTAAAAACTGTTATTATTTTCATAATCACCATCTCGCTTGATCTCAGGGGAGGCTGGGCACCCTTGATTATCTTTAATAGAGCATATGAAACTGATAGTGCCAATGGGAGGTGGGTGGCAAGTTTCGTAACAGACCTGCCTCCCCCTGTCCCTCCCTGCTTATTGCTAAATATGTCTCTTGGCAGATCTGACAATATTCATAATTATCAGGCACTGTGAACCCTCACTGCAGAGCTGCTTCTGTATGACACCTGTCCAGCTCTTGCTCTCTTCCTGCATCTTCTCATGCCTCAGCTTGCTGGCTGACCTCAGGTCAGAGAAACAGTCTGCCATTAGTGAACTCATTTCTCCTCATCAGATTCTCAGACACCAGCAGGCCTGCCCACATGGTTTACGTCACCATGGTTTGGGGTGCAACTCTCACACAGTAGGCATTTCATGAATTTCGGAGAATAAATGAGAAAAGTTAATGCAGGCCTTGCTGTTGGCTCTGTGGTTTCCACACTCCCACATCTCCCCCACCTCCCTGTATGAAATGCTTTTCCTGCTTTTGACAGACTGACTTAAGTACAATATGGTCTTTTCCATAAAAGCTCCTCTTGATCTTCGGCTTCTCTACTGGTTAGACAAAAGGTTGCTCAATTTTGATAAGACCCCTGAGAAAGAGAATCTAAGAATCCCTGGTTTATTTTCATAGTGCCTACCAGTTGTCATGAACAGGGGAGAGAGTAGAGTGGAGAAATATGTAGCAGTTTCTGAAACTTTTGTTCCAGAATGTATCAGTAAGGTGGAGATTTGTTACTGAATTTTGTAAGTGGAAGAACTCCTGAAGATGAAACTGTATCCAGTGAGATAACCTATGAGGGGAACTTGTAAAGGCAAGGTGAAGGGTGAGCACACCTTTAGTAGTTCATGAATGCCAATAGTTCCCCTTACATATGTTTTTTAGAAAGCTTTGATACTGAGGGAGCCATCAAAGAATTTGGGTTTGGGGACTTTTTTTTAACAGAAAAATTATCAGGTATTTGTAGAACAGTACACTAAAAATAAATCTTTTCTTTCTTAGATACATTGGCAATCTGTTTTATGAATATTAGAAATTATGTATGACCTTATACCTATTTATTTATTTAGAAAATTTTATTCTACTACAGTTGGTAATTATCTTCTGTTATGAATGTTTGACTAAACATTCTCAATAGAGAACCAAAAGATTTTAGTTAAGTAAGACAATCTTGGGAAATGTTAAAGCATATCAACACTTACTTGATGGCGTATGGTTTTTTTGTTTGTTTGTTTGTTTGTTTGTTTTGCGGTGCTGGGGATTGAACCCAGGGCCTTGTGCTTGCAAGGCAAGCACTTTACCAACTGAGCTACATCCCCAGTCCGGTGTATGGTATTTTTTATTATAAAAGTCATATGAATTGGTACAGAAATTCAAACATTGCTATAATTTATAATAAAAGATGTTTCTAGCACCTTCTTATACAGAAACTCTCCATTTTAATTATTTGTTGTATAGGCCTCCATATAGTTCAGGTACTTATAGTACCTATTAAATTCTCATTATTAATTTTAGTAAATGGATTTATTCTGTATATGTTCTCTTATAGCTTAATTTTTGAAGTTTTAATGATGTGTCTTACACAGTGGAGTGTACCACAAAAATGGTCTGATACAAAGAGGATTCATATCAAATATTCTGTCCACCCCTGGAACCTGTGATGTTACCTTCTTGGAAGAAGGGGTCTTTGCATATGTGATTAAGTTAAGGTTCTTGATATGATCTTGAACTATCTGGGTGGGACCTAACTTCCTTCATATGTGTCCTTGTAGACAGAGGCAAAGGGAAATGAAGGACAGACATGCACAGAAGATGCATACAAAGGCGAAAACAATGTGATAGAGTCAGAGGTTGGAGTGACCTGCCTACATGCTGAGGGTTGCCAGGCACTAGCAGAAGCTAGCAGAGGGGCATGGAACAGGATATCTCACGGATCCTCAGAATGGTGCCCCTGCTGGCACCTTGACTTTAAACTCTAGGTCTCCAGAGCTATAAGAGAATAAATTTCTATTGTTTCAAGTCACTAAGGTTGTTGTAATTCAGTACAAAGTCCCCAGACAATCAAAGCAGTCCTCTTGCCATGTTGGTAAATAGAAATCTTATCCATTCTTTTTAACCTCTACATAATTTTTCATCATGTGGTTGTATCATACATTATTTAAATAATATCTTTATTTACAGATATTTTGGTTGCTTCTAGTATTTTGACTTTGCAAACATTGTCAGAAAATATCTACATATGTATGTATAACTGTATTAGGTTTGAATGTTTTTGGAGAATAAATATTCAGAAATAGAATTGTCAGGTCTATTCTGTAAAGGAATTATAATTTTGAATTGGCAATACATATACTTAGTGGTCACACCATTGAGTTACTCACATCAGTTGCAGTCTCTTTTATGAGTTTCTTCAATATCCTTTCAGGGATAGACTATAATTTTATATGCATAAATGTTATTTTCTCTTTCTTTTTTCATACAAATAAGTGAATAGTATACACAGTTTGGGGCCTTGTATTCCTTGCCTGTTTTTGCTGAACAGTGTCATGAAGAGAAGGGAAGAGCAGTGGTATTTATTGCAGTTTTATTGAGTGTGCCTGTGTGTTCTGTAAAAACATTAGTGTTAGTTTATTCTCTTTAACAGCATTTGACTTCTTTTGTTTTCTAAAATTAGAATAGTTCTTGAAAAATCACTTTCTCTCGTTTTTTTTTTTTTTTTTTCTTTTCTTTTCCTTTAATAGCCCTCATTTCATAGTGGTAAATTTCAGTGGTCACACATCTTCAGCTTCTAGAAAAAATAAAATGTAGAAATTTGTTGACAATGTGTATTCTCAGAAATTTCAGCTCAATATATACTGAGTTGCCAGGCTTTTCCTAATAATGAATTGAGAACAGTTTCCACGGTTGGTTTTCTTAATGTTAATGGATGAGATGTTCCCACAGTATCTACTTGGTTTATGGTCCAGAGTCCTCATAGAGTAGCATACACTTTAGTTCATATCAAAATGACAGATACCATATTTCCATATACACAAAATATAGTAAAAATTATCTTAAGTAACAGTTATTTCAAATTTTAAAAACTGAGCTCTATGGTTTCTCATCATTTCTTCCTTCTCATTTTGCCACTCTAATGTGACTACTCTTCAGTCTCTCCTTATTCCCAAGCCCAGTTCACTCTTGATAATACAAGATGCACTTGGCATCTGTTCTGTTGTTAAAGCCCTCAGGAAAAATTATAAAGCTGTTCTTGCAAATCCATTATTATTAAGAACCGTAATTCACCTTATGGTTCTCTCAGCCCTCCTACACCTCTTACCTGAGCTCTGGGATGACGCTGCCTTCCTCGGTGAGACGGTGTTACAGCGTCTCATTTCTCCCACCTTAATTTGTAGCGATGCATTGCATTTGGGTGACAGGCAGTCGTTCGTGCTTGAATAACTCAGGATTTGAATTCTACAGTTTGTGGCATCCATGTAATGCTTAGCAGTAGGTACAGCTGTTAACTATTCGCTTATAAATAATCTTCTTCCCCTCTCAACCTGTCTCCCAGGTAGTGTACCTGTCACCATTAATAACTCTTCTGCAGCTCCCTGTTGATTTGATCTGTCAGTTGTCGTTCATGGAGGAGTGGTGCTCTGGCCTGCTGTTGAAGCTTATGCAGGTTCCTTCAGCCATTCAGACTCCCCACCCATCATATACTTGGAGGAAGTTGTACCGGGCATCCAAGCAGGCAGCGGAACACCTTCTTAAACAGTTTTGAGAAAAGTGGCATTGTTTTATAGGTTATATATGACAAGCCCTCTGTTTTAGACCCCACAGCACCGCCACAGTGGTAGATGAGGGCATGTGGCAAGTAAAGCAGATATAGCTTTCTTGTCTTTTTGATGCTATTTCTGCATCTGATTGTCATGGCATCATAATCATCCTCTGATATTACAAAGTTGGTGGGATTGGGTTTGATCTGGTTAGTGGACCTGTCAGCTGTGGCTCTCAGCCTTTATCTGAAGTTTAAGAATGAGAGACTAGTCGCTCTATTTCAGAAGGCCTCCAAGTCCTTTGTCAGGTCTGTGGTTCCTCCATTTGAACATGTGCTCACTTGCTTCCACTGTCTCTGCCTAAAAAAATGCTGCTGCCAACACTTCTTCAGGCTAATTCTCACCTGCCTTTGGGTCTCAACATAGCCATCATGTTCCCAGGAAACTGCTGCTACTCTTCATGTTTGGCCATGGCTGTACCACATGAAGTACCACATGGAAATTTTTATTTATCCCTTATTATACTCTGTAATAATTGTCTGTTTGCTTGTCTTTTTCTCCTGATGGATTGGAAGTTATTTGATGGATGGTATTTAAGTGTTGTTTGCTATATCCACATTCCAGGCACATTGTAGAACTTTGATAAATTTATGATAAGAGAAAGGGTGTATTTTTTATGAACACACTTTCCATTGACTCATCATGGTCACATCAATGGGGACTTGATACAATAAATTATGGGCATGTACCCTTTACTATATAGTATGCTACCACCATTGGCAGAGGTAGGAAAACATTTCGATTGCTTATTACCTGCATACTGAGTGACCAATGTACATTTCTTTGAAGTAGGTCTTGGCAATATAGAATTTCTTCAAAAGGGCTTCAGCAGTGATAGAAGGTAAGATATCTTAAGGCATAAACTTTAAAAGTATTAAACTATATCTGAGAAGTAATTCCAGTGTTTGTGAACACTGACTATGTTTTAAAAATAAACCCACCAAGGAGGTAAGTCATTTAGGTATTATTCTGGTTAAGTTTTCATTTGAAAATGAAATGACACTCCAGATGATCTTTGCTATTCTTGCCTCACTGGGTGTTGTGAATTAGAGAATCATCAAACTTCTAATATTCAGTGTGTTAGCCTGTGTATACAGATGCCATATATACATGTATATAATCATTCATTTACAACTAAACACAATAGCAATCTAAAAAGACCAGAGTGATAACCCTAAAATTTTGAGGATACTCAGAAACAAACAAAAATATAGGATAGAATGTTTAGTATACTTTCATAAGGACAAGGGAAGCTATGCCTATGGAAACCTAGATATATCAGTTGGCAGACAGAGTGATAGACAAAATTAAGATAAAAAGAAATTTAGTCATGTGTTCAAGAACATGTAGACCCTTGATTTTGCTATATAGACTACAGGTTTAAAATAATATCATTTTAAAGAGGAATTTGTGTCTTTAACAACAACAAAAAAGTTATAGAAAGGACTATGTAGTTAAAAGTAAGTCTTTGATGTTGGGGTGTAGTTCAGGAAATAGTGTATGCATATAAAACATCATATCCTTTCCTTCTATTTGATAAAAACGGTGAAGGGAGTTACAATGAAGATATAATTCTATCCTTTCCATTTTTTACCCAAGCATATATCTTATAGACAATTTCACATCAGTGTACAAAGAACTACCTCATTGTTTTCTAACAGCTAAATTGTATAGGTGTATAATTTATGTGTCTATTCCCTCATACACTGATAGCATAGGTATTGAAACAATTTTTTGTCTTTGGTATCCTGAGCAGTGATAGGTATTGGAAGTGTATTGCTTTCATTTGCATTTCTCTTAATGAGTGGGGTTTACTATCTTAAGATTTTAAGTTACTTCTTTCCAGTTTTTCAAAATGTCTTTTTAAGTTTTTCACACATTTCTGATTGCATTATAAATTTTTTTCTATTCATTTTTAGCACCTTTTTTATATCTCAAGAAAATTAGCATGAAGTGTATCCATCTTGCAAGTATTTGTTCTTAGTGGGTTTTCAGCTTTTTACTTGGTTTTTCATTTGGTTTTGACTTACAGTTCTTTGGGGTTTTTAAAAATTTCATGTAGTTGGTTTTATTAACTTCTGAGTGGCTTCTGATTCTTGAATCTGCCTTAGATCTTTAAGTCTTAAGACGATTGGAATGGTTCATGGTTATCTGCTAGGTGGGTGTAAGTTTTTTGTTTGTTTTTGATCTTTTGTATTTTTTTTTCAATGCTGGCGATTGAACCCAGGGCCTCAAGCATGCTAAGTGTGCGCTCAACCCCTAATCTAAACCTCTATCCCCTCTGCTGGTATCTTTATGTTATATTTGTATTTAGTAAGTTTCAAGCTTATCAAATAAATTTTCAATCAGGATTTTTATTTTTTTAAAGAATCAAAAGTGTGTCATATAGGTGTATAATTAATGTTTTTTGCATTCATTTACTTTTTTCTTTCAGTATATTAATTTTAATGATGTGTGATTATTTAAAGTATATAAATTCTCTCTAGTAGATTATTATATGTGGAAACAATAGAGTCCTAATTAGTAAATGCAGTATTTAATGTAAACTTATAATAATTTTTAGGTATAATAGTAAATGTGTATTTAGAATAAGAAATCTTCCAAAATTCAGAAGATTACTGGAATCTTAGAGATTTAGGCCTTTTTCTTTTGAAATCACCTTAAGGAATTTAACAGAAATGCTTTCCTAGAAATTCTTCCTGTTTGCAACCTGGCTTCTCCTCTCCACTTAGGATGTTCTGCAACTCTCTGAATCTCCTGAGTGCCTAGGCAGGTGAGGGACCAGAGCCTCATTGGTGGTCTGGAAAAGCAGCTCAGTCTATCCTTCATTAGTTTCTCAGGTCAGGAATACCCATAGATATCAGTCCCAGGACTGAAAGTCTCAGAGGGTCAGCATTAACTGCTTTCCCTAGCTTCTTCGTCATTTTATTTAATATTATCTTCTTCATTGCAATTCATTTCTCTTACCTTGCATGGTGTTCTCACTCACATACTGACCAAGTGATCAACAGGAAATGGAGATCAAAGATGCAGTTTATTTCACTGCACAATCTGCATATATATATATATATGTGTGTATATATATATTTTTTTAAGGTTAAAGCTAAACTCTTGAAATAGTTAAAAGGTAGTATAGTAGTGGAGAGATCTTTTTAATTTTGTTGATATTCCATGTAATTTCTTCTCTTGTGTCATTTTGAAGAGTGTTTGATGGGATTCACCTTCACAATTGTTTCCTCAGTGACTTTAATGATCTGACCTCAATTCTTAAAACAAAAATCCCTTCCATGTTATATTTTTGAATGGAGCTATTTTCATTGCTTTGAAAACATGCAAATAGACAACTGAGGAAAAGAAAAACCAATACTCATATTCTCTCTTACCTGCTCTCCTGTATCTTCTGTACTTTCCTCAGTCTCCTAGTCAAGTGAGTTATTCAGTGATGACTAGGAGTGAACTCTCAGGGCATCCCACCTTTCATATGGGCTTGGATTTGCTTTTATTTTCCATTATGGTTTTAGTCTTGATAGGTGACTTTTATATTTTTCTGGTCAGCTGGGGGTTAAAAGAGTTGGTGGTTTTGAGTTTTGGCATTTTTCAGCAGCTCCTCAGAAGAGTATAAAGTGCCCATGGAGTGGGTCCAAACCAGTGGATGTTTAAAAGAAGGGGGAAAATAAGCTGAGGAACATTCTTGTGTGACTTAGTTACCTTCTGTTGCATTAAATGGATAGAAAGAGGAGTAAATGTTGTGCTTTTGTAGTTTTTAATGTTAAAACTCTTTTAAAAATCTCAAGCCTTAAAAAACATGAAATGACCTTCAGGCTTATTGGCTCCCACTGTTTAGTTTATCAAGTCTCTGTCACACCCTCCCCCATCCCTGTAAAAAATCCAGAGTGAAGTGTGAAAAGCATCAGAAAGTCTCCTTTATGCCAGTTCAGCCTTTTAGTCGCTTGCCAGCACCTTCATCTCTTCATATGTTTCTAGCTAAGGTCTAACATGGAACAAAAACCCGACAGCAATGGAGACCAGATGCCGGTAT
Source organism: Glaucomys volans (assembly GCA_020662805.1). NCBI lineage: Eukaryota > Metazoa > Chordata > Mammalia > Rodentia > Sciuridae > Glaucomys > Glaucomys volans. Next base: position 176,313 of record JAJEJO010000154.1, on the reverse strand, counting down.
TTCTTCTCTGTCACTTGGCTGCTGAGCAGATGGAATTTATATCAATCGGGCATGCTAGGAGGAAGAGGCCGTGGCAGCCAACATGTGGAACTGGGGCTGAGTGACATTTCTGCTAATGTTTTGTCCTTGTAGAACATTATGCTTCCTCTTTGCTTATGAGCTGTGGTTTTCCTGACTCAGACGAGGTTCCAGCTCCAGCTGGAATGGCTGTCGCTCTTCCCCTCTCCCCCTGCCCCCCTTTTCAGGGAGTGCTGGGAGCTATGGAGGAGTAGTGGGGCCTGCACAATGGAGCTCTTTATTAAAATACCTGACATCTGCATGCAATGCACCAAAATCATCGAAGCTCAAGCAGAGGAATGCTGGGCCTTACCAGTCACTTTTTGTCTAGTGCTGTGTGCTTGTTTGATTTATATAATGAGTGAATGACTCTGGCAAAAGAGGACGTTGAGCATGTTATTGGAGGAAGGGAACTTTTCAAAGTTTTTCCAGGAATGTTGTCATAGACAGGCTTAATACTCATACAAAAATGCACGTATTTAAAAGCAATCATAGCCATCACATGGATTTCTTACTATGGTTTTAAAATGCCATATTCTCCTCTCATCCATTTAAGGTAAAATCAGAAAACTCAAAAGTCCAATATAACATAATATGGATTTTAATGTTGGTGATTGCTGTAAGCAGGAAGTAGCACTTCTAAGGAATCTCACATTACAAAGGATCTCTGGAAGAAAAACAAAATGCATGTTAAAAAAAAAAAAAACACATGAAGATACACATAGGAGAAAAAGGAATTGTTGGCATTTTAAATTTTGGTGTCTCCCTCAGGAGAACTCAGTGTCCTTTTTTGTACTATAGGAAATAGGTATACATGCAAAAAATTATATTTTCTACTCTAATGATGTAAATCATTCTTCTCATTTTACCTGTTTATAGCAAGTGCATGAGAAAATACTGCCATGCTGATACAGTCTTTCCTAAAGCACTGAAGTGCTCATGAAATTGCTGCTTTTGTTGCAAAGTCATCAACTCTGTCCATGTTTCCTCTTAATTAGAGCCCTGATTTCTGGTGGAAATTTGACCTGAGGTTTGGGTTGGATTGCAGAGGGACTCAGAAGAAGCCATCAGATAAGGTGGAAAGATGTGGAGTCTCCACAGCTTTTGTCCCTTTGTTTTGCAAAGCAACTTCTGAGAAACCTCTCTCATGATCTCTTCCAAATAGGTTAGCATCTTGCATCTTCTAGAAAACTCCCAAGGCAGCCTGGCTGTTTCCTTTATCTTCAGGAAACTTAAATTCTGTCCTATTTTCGCTGTTTTTAGTGACTCTCCTGCTGGGGCATTGCTCCTGAATCTCACTCTTTGGTAGTAGAGCGGGCCGTACAGCTTCCTGGAACTGAAGTAAACCATGTTGACTGGGTAGAGGTGGCAGTGCATTGCTGATGTTACTATGTCTGGAGCAAGACCCACTTCAGTCTTTCTTGGAGAAAATTCTCCAAAATTGCCTTGGACCTCTGCTTTACTTTGCTATTTTCTCACCCATGTTTGTGCCATAAACAGAAGACAAGATTTCTTGTCTCTAAAGTCATTTAAGTAATCTATTGTAGGAAACCAAGAGTGACATGACAGGTATGCCTATAGCTTATGCATGTACAGGAGAACCGAGAGCCACAAAGTACAGTTGCTCATCAGTATGTGAACTTGAGCTGTCTGTGTTCAGAAATGAAATAGATTCAAATTAATTATTTTGACTGGGCTCTTTGGAGGAAATGAATCTTCCATTGTCTACACTCTCCCCTATGTGGTTTAGGTCATGTCATATTGCTTACCCTCCAACCCTTGTCACCCAAATTGTCATTATCCAAACAGAAACAAGGTAGATCTGGATATTGAGATGTGTCTGTACACCACCTATCAACACTATTCCAGAAGAATGGGGATCTCTTGCTCTCAATTCAGGATGATCTTACACCAACTCCTTTCTCGTTTAGTTTTGCACTCACCCCTTTATCCTTTTCTCTTACAATCCTCAGCTTCTTTCTTGTTCAAGATTTTATTTCTCTCCTCTTTTCTCGTAACCATTCACATGATGAAGGGTAGACCTTCTATGTTTCCTTTACTAGGACACTTACATCAAGAATGCTTCAAACTAAAAGAACCCAAGAGTCTTCCTCTTGCATATTTTTGGGTGGTGTTGAATAACATGGATGAGTGTTATACTCTTGGCTAAAAATCTTACAAGCAGCATGGAAAATGCTCTCTGTGGGCCTCCTGGAACCCCTGTGCATGAGCATATATCACTGGAAGTGAATGCACAGACATTGTCTTGCAAAAGTTGGATTATGATGACCAAAATCTGGTGTCTGTTAGGCTTCCTCAAGAGGTATCTTAAAGATAGTTTTATTCATTCTTTGAATCCTGGGCTTTGCCTTTTTTGGTCCTAGGAACTGTGGTCCCAGCCCCCGTGCCAATGATAACTGTTGACTGAGTTATGGGTATGGTCATCTGTCCTCCACTGGGATAAGGCTACTCTAGTTCTGCCTGTAAGTACCCTAGGCATAGTCTCTTGCCAGCTTTATAAGCTGGAGCGAATTACTTATTCCCAACAAACCCCACTTTTCTGTAACACAGAGATAATAATATCTACTTTATTTGGTTTTAAAGAAAAAAAGTAGAGATAATAGTACTTGAATGGCTGGCACAGAGAAGGAACTTCACAAATGGCAGCTACTGTTGTTGCCTGCTCACACACGACAGCCCTCAGCGGCCTTCTAGTCTAACCTAGAACCTGCTGTCTCTTGAGACCAGCTACTTCCATTAGAAATCATTAGCCACTGCAAACGAGAAGCTCTCCCAGAAGGAACCTTATCTATTCCCATCCCCCATCTATTCTTTTCTTCTAAACTTTACATCCTAAAAGGAAGTTACTTCCTAAATTTATCTGCTAAAGTGGTTTAAGAAAACCCAACCCCCTTTGAAAAGGCAAGTTCCTTTCTATTGAGATTTTGCAGTTTTTAGAGTCCTTGTCCCATTAACCTAGGGCTGTACCTCTTTCCAGTTCTAGATAGAACTCCTTCTGAGAGAATTGTCCCCAACCCCCGCCCCAGTACCTGTCTGGTGGTAGAACATGCTGGGATGTATTGTGCACATGAAGGACACACCCCTGAGACAGAGTCCCTAGTCACTACTCTGTTGCATTTTAATGATAAATGAGAATGGAGTCAGCAGAGGGAGTTGCCTAAGGAAGTGTGGAGCAAATCTCTTGCCTGTCTCTTTCTCTCAGAATAAATCTGACAATTCTGGCAATCATACCTTCTCCTCTTAGTTTAAAGGCATCCTGATAATGTGTCTGTTTTTTCTTGTTTGACTCACTAAGTCAAATAAGATTGATAAAGACATTTGTTTTGTGCTTTCATTAAAATACAGCCCCTGTACCTTTATCCAAAATCTCATGCAACAGAGGCTTTTAAGAGAATAGTAAGTAAATTGTAAAGTAGGGGTATTGATTACCTTTATACATAAAAGGTTTTTTTAATTTTAAATTTAGTTTCCATTATAATATTTTTATGACACATTCGTGCTACACAGATGTGTATATATAGTTAAAAATGAAAGCATCCTTCTATTGTAGCTCCTTCCAAAATTTCAATCTCAAGAAGTGTAGTAGACCCCATTAGCCAGTTTGTTGGGTGTTCCTTCTGGACTAGAAACCTTTTTAAAGGATTTTGATAGAAATCCTGGCATGAGATACTTGTGCTGAATGTCATTTTAGATTGGCCTACAAATGTCAGGTATGGATGAGAATTATGCAATTGTCTGGTACATTTTTTGACTTAGAAAACTGAGTGCTCTATAACTTCTCTGCTCCCCTTTTGAAATGAAAATTTATATGGTTTCATCAAGCCTTCATTTCATCATGTTTATATAAACACCCCAGCCTTACTTTCTTCCAAAAATGAAATCAATGACTTGATTTTTTTTTTAATTCCTCTATGTTTTGGAGAAAGGAAGTAAACTAGTGAACTTTATAGTACTATAAAAGTGATTCTTTGCATCTCACGACACCCAGTTAGGTGTATATATTTAAGTCTACATTTTTCTTTTCTTCCATTTTTTTTATTTTTGTGAAATTGAAATTAATTTGTCAGTAAAAATTCCAACATATAGGAATTATTTTCCTCCTCTCCCCCTCCCTTCTTTCTGGTAAGCAATATAATGTTAAACACATACTTGTGGTCAGAACTGGGCCAAAATTTTTGGCAGAGCTTGACTTAATATGAGATATCACAAAAACCTTAATGCAATAAGGTAAATATTATAGTAAATGCCAGCATTTCAGTGTATATTAGCATATCTTTGCCTTTCATTTTGCTAAGATTGACTAACTTTTAATTGCCTTGCCTATGTTAAAAAAAGGAAAGAAATTACCTTATAGGGGTATGCAAACTCCAGAGGTTTTTCAGCTGTGAGCTCGGCCAAGTTGCCCTCCTCCAACCAGCTACTTCACTCCTTACTACACAGAACCTTAAATGCAACAGTAAATAACCCTCAATAAATTTGAATCTTATCTCAATCTAAAGACATGGCCATCACTATGGGGGAATGTTATTCGTCTGCAAAACCTCAGTCCGTCTAGAACAACTTACACAGCCATATCCAAATGTTTTGGCTTCATCTGGACATTGTTACCTCCCGTGTTGCTGCTGCATTCCTGTGTGCCATTTATAGAGAGATTTCTTAAACATGGTTGGGTCACAGCGCAACGGACCAGTGTATAGTTTTGCTACTTTTCCCCACAGAATAAAAAAGAAGTCTGTCATTTACCTCATTTAGGATTAGAATCACCTGATTCTTTTAGTACCTTTGTAATCAATTTTATAAAAGGTTATTTTCATTTGACAGATTAAGCATTTTAAAACTATCTGGGCTTATACATCTTTTCTCTTTGACTAAGGTAAAATTAGAGATCAGTAGTTAGTTTCTTATTAGTCTTAGAGATTTTTCAAATTGCTTTGGATTTTAAAATTAAAAGAAAAAAGCACACTAATTTAACAGAGCTTATTTTGTATGCTTCCCTGTATGTTTAGACTGTATCCTACAAAGGCTTTCAGGTAGAAGTACAGAATCTGGGAATTCTTGTCCTGAATCCTGAGGTATTCTGGGTACTCAGATACAGATTTTTTTTTTTAAAGCAGTAATGGGGATTGAACCTAGGACCTCACACATGCTAGGCAAGTGCTCAGCCACTGAGCTACATCCTTTGTCTTTTGAGGTATCTTGAGATCTGTGTAGCTGTTGTCCATGGCAAACTCACTTCTTTAGAAAATAGGATTAGTGTGTTTAGATTTTTTTTAAGTACTCCATAATTGTTGGGGTTTCTTGGCCATCTAACCTGTGAAAGCATTTCACAGTACTGCACCCAACCTGACATCATAAGGGTTTTGCCCACATCAACCCTGTCTTGATAGGATGTTAACACATACACACACACACACACACACACACACACACAGAAAATCCACCAAGAGCAACACCGAGAAAATGCATGTTAATGTAGCTGAATATTTATTAGAAGTCTGTGGCCTGGGGCTGGAAGCACAGTGAGGCTGTGTGTTTACCAGGCCACCCGAAAGGCAAGAGGGCAGAAGGCACTTATAAACAGTGGCGCAGCAGCACAAGCAGTGTTGTCTTTGAAAAGTTTTCATTTTCCCTTGAATCAGCTACAGTCTCTTACTTAAGGTCACTGCAGTTTGCAATCTTTGGCAGAAGGCTTCTTCCTTTTTTGGTAGTGGCAGTCTGACTTTTCCCCCCCACTTTTGGAAGTGTTTTCCTCTCAAACTGCCATTATCTTCCAAACCTGTTTCATGTTATCATTGTCAGATGCCTCTTCTCTGAGTTTCATAGAACAAAATGCAGTATATGAGTGTGTGTGTGTGTGTGTGTGTGTGTGTATAATACGAATTTTTTTAAAGCATGGAATTGGAAGTCATATGGTTATGATTTGAGAATGTCAAGCTTGATTTTTTTTTCAAAGTTTTTTTTTTTTTCCTCTAAATCCGTACCTTTTTCTCTGGGCAGTGAACTCGCTGCAGAGACATCAAAGAGAATGTGTACTGGATCAAGGTGATTTTTTTTTTTTTTTTGACCACATCATTGCCAGCTGTGGTGTTTATGATTAGAGGCAGGCGTTCCAGACACCTCCAAGTCCTCACTAAGCGTCAGATCTTTAACGGGATCCATCCCAACTGAGTGACACTAAACAGACAGCCAGAGGGGAGTTGGTGGGATAGAACAGGGAAGGAGGGGGGTGAGGGTAAGGGAGGCTTTGGTGCCTGGTGCTCTCACCAACCAAGCTACATAAGAAACTCTGCTAATGCCAAGCTGCAGGCTGCCCAGAGGCCCTGTAGCATGCCTTTCGACACAGCTTTCATTAGCCAAGGGATGACTAGAGCCCGGCAAACATAGTCATTGATCCTCTCTCACTGGGCGCAGGGATGTGCAGCGTTCAGGTCACAGCCCAGTGGGCTTTGAAGCAGCTCCATTTCACACCACTGACAGCCATAGACTGCTGACTTCCAGGAGCTGACACAATTCCCTCTCGGATCTCCGCGCTCTGCTCCCTGCGGCTAAGGACATTGAATTCCCTCTGGATTTTGCCTCCACTTGTAATATTAACACTTGTGTACAAGTTCTGTTGACATAAGAATTCTACAAACAGCCAGCAGTACTGATAGCAGCACATGAAAAGGAGTTCTCTTTCGTAAGAGAACTTTCGGTTCCCTTCTGGGTCAGTGTAACTGTCAGGTAGAGTTAACTGGTCCAAAAAGCAAGGGCTCATACTTGTGAAATCAGGTATCAAAGCAACAGGTTTGGAGTTAGATATTTGGGAATTATTGAAATCGAAAGGGTAGGCTTGTCCAGTGTTTGCCTCAATTAGTGCCAAAAGAAGTGTTTTAGTTGACCACAATTTAATTCTCTTGCAATGTGAAAGAATGTTTTTAAAAAATCTCGACAAGGGAGAGATCACTTGCTGTTGGTTCTTGGTGACTATAGAAATTAAGACCCTTTAGAAAAATAATGTTGTTACAACAATTCAAAAAAAGAAACAAACTTTGGTTGTCATTTGGTGGAAGGATGAGTGTCAACTTAAAATATCTGAGTGGGGCTGGGGATGCAACTCTACGTGAGCCCTTGCCTAGCATGTGGCAGGCCCCGGATTCATTCCCCAGTACTACATCAAAAAAACAAAAGGAAAATAAAGGAAGTATATGAATTTGATTTCAAATAAGAATACAGATAACAGGTTGCTAATTTAGAGCTGCTTTAGACCAATTTGTCTGTCTGCAGTGCTGGGGGTTGAATCCAGGGCCTCACACATGCTAAGGAAGTGCTCTACCAGTGAGCTGCATCCCCAGCCCTCTAGTTTAAAGAACTATCTAAATAATTAAAGGTGTCATGACTGAGTGAAAACCAGGTGATGAAAATCTGTAAGATTCTAGCATTTTGCTGCTGCTCACCTTGTTCTTCCTGATCTGCATACCCACACCATCTTTCCTTTTGTTACACTTTCAGCTGACTTTGAGCTACTCCGACCATTGCTATATCATTTATTTACATAAACACCTTATCTCATCATTCAATTTATATTTTAAAAGTTAATCTTGTATGAAGGAGGTTGTTTATGCTTTATGACATTGCTATCTTTCCTCAGGCAAATGTAATCATCAATTGATGCTTGGATGATTTTTTTTCTTTGATAATGTTTTCCTATAATAAAATGTTTTCATATACAGCTATTCCTAATAGTTTATTATGGAAACCCTTAAAACATCAGTGTTTTATAATGTACTTAAAATGTGCAGTTGTCCTTGTACCAACATTGCAAATGAATGTGTGAAGTAGAACAACAAAGTTGATTTATTGTCTTTGTCATCATGCAGGAAGTTAGTTCAATCAATTGTTATTTAATTATATCATCTCCCCAGTTCTGTTTTATTATTATTATTTTTTAACCTTTATTAGCCTTCAGGTTTACTCTGTGTCAGCATTATCCCATTTTACAGGTTATGCAACTGAGGCAGAAAAAGGATCTCAGTTTGAGTTGTGGGCTTGAGAATTATTATTCATGATGTTTTAGTGTCTTTAGTAACAGTAATGTTTAATTGCTCAAGCCTTTACCACATGTTGAAGTAGTATAATTTTTTAAAAAGTACCCAGTTCTTCTATTTGAGAAAAGAAAGGTTACATCAGCATTTCGATGGTCAAGCTCCTTTTAAGAATTTTATTTTCCCATTACTTCAAGGAAGGAGAAGATACCCAAATGCTGAGGAGGATACTGCATACCAAGTTTGTGTGTGTGTGTGTGTGTGTGTGTGTGTTTAATGGTAGCTATATTTGTGCATGCATGCATATGTGTAAAAAGATCAATAGATTGAAGCAAATTAGAGTAGGTCCCATACTAATCTTTGATTCCATTATGAATATTTGCATCAGAATCAAATCATAAAGATCACAATGAGATTGCTACGAAGAGTACTTTCAATGGAATTTTAAATGAATGTTTTGGTGTGTTATTGGCTTGTTCAGAGACACTGAGGAACACAAATGCTTTAGGGTGGTAGCCTTGTGCTTGTTTCAGTGAAATAGTATTATTTTTATACTATAGGAATAAATACCCTTATTTACTTTAGTAGCAAAAGGACTTGATTTTTCTACTGCTGGAGCTAGGTTAAGAGTAAATTTAGCTGGAAGGAAGCTGAGGCAAGAGGACCGAGAGTTCAAAGCCAGCCTCAGCAACTTAGCGAGGCCCTAAGCAACTCATTGAGACCCTGTCTCTAAATAAAATGCAAAATAGGAAAATAGGGCTGGAGATGTGGCTCAGTGGTGGAGTGCCCCTGGGTTCAATCCCCAGTACCCCCAAAAAAAAAAAAAAATGAGAGGGCCCCAAGCAACTCAGTGAGACCCTGACTCTAAATAAAATACAAAAATGGGCTAGGGATGTGACTCAGTGGTTAAGTGCCCCAGGGTTCAGTCCTAGGTACTGCCCCCGCCCCCAAAAAAAGTCAATTTAGTGATTTCTGTTAGCATTTCTGAAAAATATTTTATATTTTTTATATTAAATAAATAACAAGGGGGTGATCGATTCCAAGTTTGACCTTTTTTTTCTCTGCCTTTGCTGAAACAAATAGATATTTCCTGATGGCCTCCAGGTATAGGTCTGAAAAAGTATTTTAATGAGAACTTCACATTGGGGTTATCTGGAAGGAAATGTGGTAACATTTTGCCCATGTAAAAATCCAACAACCCTTACCCCTTAATAGGCAAAGGGAAGCAGTTCCTTCCCTCACTTTAGCACCAAATACCACTTCAGGCAATGAATCACCGAAGGATTTCATCCATCACTCATTGATAAAATTTGATAACATTTGTAGGCCAATTTATTCCGCTGGAATTTCCTCTACACCTTCCCCAACCTGCAATGTGTTACAGTTGGAGAAGGAGGAAATGTTTCAGAAATCCGTGAAAACTTAACACCTATTGATTTCTGACCGAGGAAAAAGAAATTAACCAGGTTTTATACCTTGTATTTGAAGAGCTAGTACAAACATATGATACTGAGCTCTTTGGGGACAATAGGGAGTTTTCCTGGTTTAGAGTATGACACAATATGAGTAGGAGAAAGAAGAGAGAGTGCTTGGAAGGAGGTTAGATGCTTCTGGACTTCCTGCCTTTTATGCCCTGACTTTAATTCCATAACAGTGGTACTAAGTGGTCCTCTCTGCTTTTCTTTCATAACCAAGCAGGAGACTTTCCTTGTGGTAGATGTTGTGTACCTCTAGGCAAATCACCAACTAGGCAGAAAGAAATCAGGATGAAGGCCTAGCAGGAGGCTCTCCACCCAGTAAGGGGGTGGGACATTATTTTTTCTATAAAGATGATTGATGATTTGTGGAAAAAGAAAAGTGGGTACCAAGGTCAGCTTCTCTTAAGACAGCTTGAGTGACTGTGTGGCTAGTGCTTCCTTGATGAACAGAGGTCTCCCTGACCTTGGCAGTGAGTCATGACTCATAGCCTTGCGGGGATGAATTGTTCCTGAACAGTTTCTCCAGCATCTGAGGCACAAACAGGTCTTTTTAGCCATTTTTTTAGGCACCAGTGGAAAAAACAGTCTAAACCACTTAAGACCTGAAAACAAACTAGAATATTCAAAAACACTTCTACCCTCAGACTGAACTTAATTTCAGAACCCAAAATCTGGATTTAAGAAAACTGTCAGCTAATCATTTCTCAGGTTGGAAACTGCCTGCCTGTTGGTTGGTTGCCTTCATTTCTTAGAAATGTGTAAAAAGAATTGTATATATTTCTCCTTTAATAATTCATGATTTTGTAGCTTTGGGGCTTCTTTTAAAATGGCCAATGATACTGCTTTCTTAAGCCAGATAATATTGTTCTGATTTCCTGACTAGAATTTGGACAGATTTTGGAACCTAGCTTTAGTCCAGAACCCAAAAGATATAGAAAGCCTACAGACGCCTCTTTACTAAGGATAGTGAGTTTGATTTATTCTCATTTTAAATTAAGGTTTAAACTCTTTCTTTTGCGGTCATCCTCATTTTCTATCACTGGCATGGATATCCACAGAGTCTTCTGTTCCTAAAAACCATCATAGGAAATTTTGTGAGGTTGTATGGGATTCCAAATATGTCTAATAGCAATGTTGTTGAAGTTTATTGAGTAACTTTCGTGTATAAGGCCCTTGCCACTAATGATTACAGACATTGATGAGTTTCATGCCTTCAAGTTCTGCAGAGCAGCTACCCTGAATGAGATGGTTGTAGTATCTTTACCAACATTTCTTCACAAATCAATAGAAGTTTCTGTGTTTCAGTTTGATGACTTCAGTGTGCAGGTGACCTATAACAGAAGATGCCTAAGCTGGGAGGTTTCCTTTGAGGGACAGACAGCTTCCCAGAGGAGGTAACACTCGTGCGAGGCAGAGGTGCTGATGGGTAGTGATATGTGAAGATGAAGTGGATAGTCAATGAAATTTAAGATGTGCAAGACATAAACAGAACAGAGAAGTAGACTCTTTGATGGGACAAAGGCAGAATATCTTGGAAGGAAAGCAGAGCACTGATAAATTACTTTGTATAGGAATAGCTAGCTCAGTGTATACAGTTATGGATTTGGGCCCCTGGACATAAAGAACAAATAAGAGATTTGAGCTGTATAGAACAATAGAATGAAAATTTCATGGCAGGAGAATTGTACTGGAAATAATATGCATGAAGATATTAGAGTTTTCTTCAGATATGTAGGCCAACACATATAAGGCAGAAATAAAAACAGAATGGACAGTAGTTTGAAAGTCTTGTGGTGAGACAATCAACAAGAATCATGTTGTTTGGTTCTGAGTTTTTTTTAATGATGAGAAATACAAGAACCGTGTCTCTTTTTGTTGGCTATGTTTTATTAATTGCAAGATGCCGATGATTTTTTCTTCTCAAGCATGTGGCAGGAATCCTACATACTAAAATCTATTTAAGAGTTGACAAACCTGTTGAAAAATGTACATGATGATCAAGTCCAAGATGTCTTTCACTGAGGTCATGAGGACCTATTGAGCCAAAGGAGAAGTAAGCCCCCTTTTAGGTTTTATGGTCTGATATTAAAAGGTGTTAATATGCTAAATAAAGGACAAAGGAACTGTGTAGACCTTTGTTATTATCTTAAATGTGATGTGCCGGTGTATCCATCTTAATTTTTATCTCTCTCACTGGACTTCAGATTTCTCAGTGGCAGAGAAACTGTTTCTTGCTTATCTTGACACCTCTGTGTCTAGTAAAAGGCCTGACATATACCCAATACTCAGGGACTAAAAACATTTCAAGAATTTGCATTCTCATTGAAAGTGAAGACTTAGGCAAATAGAATAGCCTTTATACAAGTGCTTGGGACTACAATGTTTCAAATTTCAAAAATTTTCAGATTTTGGAATATTTGCATAGACTTTACTGCTTACATACTTAATCCAAAGATTTGAAAACTGACTGAGCGTCATCAAAATATTTCAGATTCTAGAGCTTTTTGGATTTCAGATTTTAGGATTAAAAATCAGCCTGTAATACCAAAGCATGATCATGTATTGTATAAATGTAATTCTCTTTAGGAAAGCGCTCCTTTCTTTGGGCAATAGATGAGACTCCTCAGTTGTCTCTGGGGTTACACTCATGCTTTGTATATCTATTGAAGGTCCATTTCTTCACTCACTGTTTCCTGTGGACTTAGCTATGAACAGGCCATCGACTAGGAAGCATACAAGAAGGAAACTGATACGCTGCCCTCAGGAGGCTTGTGTGCCAGCAGGAGAGATGTGATTTCTTTATCCATAACTAACTGCACTACTAGGTAGAATGTAGTAAGTACTGATTTGTAGTTTGTACTGATACAAACTCCTGGAAAAGTTCCTAAAAGAGAGACAGGTTCCTTCCATCCTAGGAAGTCAGGAGAGCTTTACTGAGAAGTTCATTTTTTTTTTTTAAATCTACTCCAGCAAGTATAGGTAAAATTTCAACTTGCCAGATGGCACAGGGGCAAAAAATAATGAGTCATGCCTAGAAAACACCAGAATAGTTTGGCTTAAGTGTGGGATTAAGAATAGTCACATGAAAGCACTAAGACTTGCCTTGATAAATGATGATTGTCCTTCCGAAGGTCTTTTGAGGTTCTTCCAGAGCCCAGTGGGTGGCCTCCATCTACTCTCACATTAGTATTTCTGTGACTTTTTAAAAAACTTGTTATGCTTGTAAGAGATTTGTGAAATTCAGTATGGTGTTTTTAGACTTACACTTGACCATTTAAAAGTTAAAGACTTCACTACAGTTTTCTTCCAAGTTTTAATAGGAAAAGTTTGCGATAGATTTTTTAAAGCCTTCGTGAACTCGTACCTGTGCCAGTTTCTTCAAATGACTTTTCAGAGTCCATTTCTTACTCAGTCTTTGGAATGAAAATGAAGAGAGCTACCAGAAAGCTACAGTTGTACTGTCTGTTTGGGGAAGTGTATCTGCTACAGTCCTCCAGAGTTTGTGAAAGAGATTGTAAATGTGGTTCATGAGACTTTGTATGCTTGTGACCATGGTATAAATGTGCAAAAATGAAGCTGCAGCATCACAGCTGAAGAAACTGTTAAGCAGTGTTAATACTATCATGAATGCTAAAATAAAATTCAAATTAACTGATTGAAGTTCTTGGCACTTAGACTAAGGAGTATATTTCAGGGAGGAAAGTGTATACAGGTTTTTGTCTGTAATATAACTGTTACTGATATGGATTTCTCTATTAGAAGTTTTTCTCTGTGAATTTAAAATACCATTTTCTTTCAGAACAGCTTTACTGTTTCAAGCCTAAAATCTTTTCTCTTTAAATCCTGGCTGCATATTCCGTGCCCCTCCCCTCCAGGCACAGTTTTCTGTAGATGCTGGTTGGCTCTGAATGCCAAGAGTTAAGACAGGCTGAGCTTCTATAAATCAGGAGACAGCTTCATTATCAGAGTTATGCGTTTTCACCTTAATAGATAGCCAGCCCTGGTGTTGGTGCCAGGCCCGGCCTTATCATGTAACCATCAGCACTGTAAGCTGGAATGTTCTTTGTTTGGATTATTTACTCCTTCTATAAACGAAGATTAGAGTAAAAAATGTCAGCGTGGGGGCCCAGCAGTGCTGTTACTGGAAATCTCAGTAGCATGATGTGGGGTATAATTTGCCAATCGTAGGCAGAGCAGCACTGGCTTGGTATTTATAATTCTATCTCAACTCTCTGCTGAGGGTTTTGCCCACTTTATCTCATTTAATCTTCCCAATAACCCTAGGAGTTAAGATTCTGTTCTTCCCATTTTACAGATATAAAAACAAGGCTCAGGAGGGCTGTTTTGCCCCATCTTAAGTGGTACAAGACAGAGAACTGGGTTTCAAACCCAGGCATTTGACTCAGAGCCCTCGCTTCCTCCCATTAAAGGAGTTCCAAAGACAGTACTTTAAAAAAACAATATAAACTGGAATTTAAGCTGCTTGTAACCATGAGATGGTTCCACAGTTTTGACTTAGATCACTTGATCAGGGTGGGAAAACACTTTTGGTACTAGAATTTTTATTTATTTAGTCTTAGTTTTGTATAAAGTATCTAGAGTTCACTAAATTTGATCAAATCTTGTCTGATCTTCAATATTTTGAGGACCTATATCTTTCTTCCAGCTTTTAGGGTCTCTTTTATTTAAGAATTTACATTTTAAGCCAGCCATGGCGGGGCCTGCCTGTAAGCCTCACAACTTGGGAGGTTGAAGCAAGAGGATTGCAAGTTGGAGGCCAGCCTGGGCAACTTTAGTCTCAAAGGGGAGAAAATTTTTCAATCTGAATTTAGCAAAGAAGCAAATTGTCATTGACTAAGCCACTTTGAGAATAAAATATATCACAGAAGCCGACTAAGCATCTTGTATTGTTTGGAATAGGAGTAATTGTGAAAAAGAGAGACATTTTTTTGAGGACATTTGGACTTGATACATATAATCTAGAATTAAAGCAGTTATTTCTAGGACTTCTGAGAAGTTTGGTTTTCAGTAAATGGCATAAATAACTGCTTCTCTTTTGTAACATGATTTCTTACCATTTATTTTTATGTGTATTTTCATATACAGTGTGGGCAAATAGACCTTCTTTTGCAGATGAGGAAACTGTGACTTGAAGAAATGAGTGATATTGATAAGATGACATCTAATTAGTGTAGGCAATACATTATTGCAAATTTTCTCATGGATTCTGACTTGCCTGTAGGTGCTGGGGATGTTTATAAGACCAATATATACTCATTTCTTGACTAGAATAAATATGTTTCTGATTTGCTCTAAGGTTGGTTTTTCCTATTGAACTATATTTCCTGGATGAAACCTCTTGAACTTAATAACTATCACCATAAATATGTTTAATGGACTTACTGGCCCATAAAGAACTACATAGTGTTGGCCCATGAAGAGACCCATGTAATTGCTAAATAATGGTACTTAAGATATTTATAAAGGTGCTATTGATTTATAGTTTGTATAACCATATATATTTATAACATTATAGTGACAAATAAAAACCTGAATAAATAATGTTAGGTTTATAGATACTAGTTGCCAGGTATAATTAGATATGCCTCGTTTAGGTCTACTTTTCTGGATTATCCTTAATCAGGTTTTTGGTTTTTGTGTGTTGGATATGTTTTTGTTTTTAAATGAGAGACTATTTAACCCCACTTTCCAGTCCTTTGTTTTTGTTGGATTTTTTTGCTTTGTAATACCTGGAAAGGAACCCAATGTTCCAGGCATGCCAGACAAGGGCTCCACTGAGCTGCACCCTCAGTCCTTTGTATTTTATTTGAGGTAGGCTCTCATTTATTGTTGAGGCTGACCTCCAACTTGCAATCCTCCACCTCAGCCTCTTGAGTAGCTGGGATTACACATGTGCACCGGACCCAACTTCTGTCTCTTAATTTTGTCATTTCACCACATAGCTGGAGACCTACTTCCCAGACAGTAACACTACTGTCTGATGAAGGTGCATGATCTTCCTTTCTCCTTCCTCACCGGCTTTGTGCCCATATATTTTGTGTTTCCTATTTAAAAACAAAACACCTGAAGACTTTCTTTAGAAAAATAAAGAGGGGGAAAAAAGGCTTAGTTGGATTTTAAAGCATAAATTAGAGTACACACAGCCATTTATTTATATTATTGGTTAACTCATGGCACTAGGCCTCAAAGAGGGATATTTCAGTTTCATTTTTGCCATTCAGTGTCCTCATTCCTACCTATACCCAGAGCTGCTTAGAAATGGTGTTTGTTGTAATGCTTTCAGACAAAAATAATATGTGTGTGTGTGGGGGGGTGTAGATCATATATTTTAGATTTAAGAACTTTTTCCTCCTCTTTCTTATTGTTCCATGCTATGCTCTAGCAAACCGGACAATTTCACTTCATACAAAAATTTATGTTGGGGCAAGAGATAATTCATTTAGTTGTCATGATGGTTCTCAACTGTGCTTTTAGAAAGTCTTCTTTGTAAGATTTCATTGATTGAATCTCAATCCCATAAACCTAGGGTGTATTAGAATGCTCCTGTTAGGAGCTTTTTCTTAGGTCATTTCACAAGGCCGTGGGAAACTACCTTCTGATGTTTATCCCCTTGCTTTCCCTCTATGGGACTGACTACATCTCATCATCAAGGGGGAATCTGGATTCCAATGTATAACCTTCCTTTCAGTAGAATAAATCTTATGAAAGGTATTATGTTTTTATGTAAAATTGGGTTTCCTGCAATTCTGGCAAAGACTTTGGTCTGATTTATGTACTTGAATCTGTATTTTTTTCAGCCCTGTATTCTAAGTCTTAGCTAAAAGATAATCAGCTTCCAGAGTGATATTCTTATTACAGAGCAAAACAGAGTATAATGATGTATCTACAATAGCATTCTCAAGGGTGTTCCCAAAGCATTTATTTGGTGGGATATTAGGAAGTGTTATGTTTTAAAATGTACAAAGGTCGAATAAATTTGGGAAAGCCTGGGTTAAAAAAATGTTATATGATTTTTTTTTAATTTAAAATTTCACAGATCTTTTTAATATGGTGATTTACTTATTTTTTAACACATAGAATCTCAAGTTGGGGGCAGGGGGAAGGAAGGAAAAGACAAGAAAAAAACACACAAACCTCCATAAGATATGTTAATTTTCCAGGGAACGCTTTTTCCTGGGATTGGTAATCTATAAAATGTTTTAGGAAATGTAGTCAAATAATGTTCTTGCAAATAAGAAACACCATTTGAGTATGCAAGAAAATCCCAAAGTGTCTTGGTAATTCCTCAGACTTCCGTACTTCTTTTCTGTTCCTTGGGAATTTAACCAATGTGCCAAAGGCTATAGTTTTCTGTGGATATCTACAACCATCCACAACCTTACCAAGAGGGTAGGGTGACCCAGAACTTAGCTTCCCAACCTTTCTATGAGTCTTGATTATATTCAGTACAGAGGAAGGGTAAGAAACCCACTTAGGCATTCATCCTGTGCCTTGGAATTGTGGAGAGCAGGTACTTGGACCCCTCTTCATGCCTCTTAGATTTTGTACGTACCCCAGGATAAGTGAATTCCAAAGAGATGCCATCAGCTTGTACAGACTATGAGACATTGGGGCTTAATTCTACAAGAGCCAGCCCTGCTTCATGCTAATCAAGTCACTTAACATCTCTGAATCAAAGGTTTTATTCACCTTTTGTGCACCATCTGTACACTTAACCATCCATCTCACTGAGTGGTTGTGAGGGTAAAATGTGTGAAAAGTGTTGACAACTTGGAAACTTAAGAGAGGTACATGAAAAAGCATGATGTCATCATTATCATCGGTCAAGAGGTGTTGAGGGATGGTTTTCATCACTGACTCATGAGGTAAGTTATTTCCTATGTTCCGCAAGGTTTTTGGTGAAAAGGATGAGACTTACCCACTCCTTTGAATAATAAAGACATCCTTCAGCACAATTTTTGGAAGGCTAATTAGATTTCTGTTGTGTTTATGCTGTGTGTGTGTGCATAATACAGGAAGGAACGTATTGAAGAATCCTCTTAGCAAACTTTAGAGAGCACTTGCAGACATTGTTCTAAAGTCCTTTACTTATATTTGCTCGTTTTATCCCACTGTCTTGGAGATACAATTACTTTGTTTCATGAGTAAGGCAACTGAGGCACAGATCATTAAGATAACTTGCACAGTGTCACACAGCTTAAATAGCAGAGCTGGGGTTTGAACTCCTGAAGTATAGCTCTGTAGTCCATGCTGTT
The DNA here is from genome assembly GCA_020662805.1 of Glaucomys volans. Classification (NCBI taxonomy): domain Eukaryota; kingdom Metazoa; phylum Chordata; class Mammalia; order Rodentia; family Sciuridae; genus Glaucomys; species Glaucomys volans. The sequence goes on along the minus strand of JAJEJO010000154.1, from coordinate 158,457 downwards.
AGCCACTCTCTTTTACTGCCCCCATGATTTATACTAGGATACTGGAAGAGAGATAATTTTGTAGTTTGAGGTTCAGTACTGATGGTTAGTTCCTGGATGTGAAACATTACCTAACAGCTGCCTATCTCATTCCCATCAAAGTATTTTATTAGGTATAGATTCCATAGTCACAATGTGATCTTACACCGGAAGTAATGGGTACATCCTATTTGCCACTGGAAATGCTCTTTTCAAATCTGCATTTACAATGATTAAAGATGGTAATTATTTTTCTTTCCTTTGTGCCCACCTTGAAAAGCAAAATCCTTTAACCATAATTTACAATCTATGTAAAGATGGATTTGCATAACTCAAATCTGCCCTTGTGTCCAGATTGGCAAGGACAAGTCACATGTAAGAACTATACATATTTTAATGAATGAAGTGTTATTCATTCTAGATATTTTTTGAATTATCTGCTTTGGGTTTGGACCATGAGAAATCACTAAAAAATAATGCTCATTCTTGCCCTCTGTGTGCTTTCATATGGTTACAAACACAGTTGTATACACTTAGAAAATTAGACAAGTTAGGTGTAAAATAAGAATAAAAGAAGTGGCAAAAATTCAAGCGAATCATATTCTTATTAAACGCCTTGTGTTTGGTGACAGGCAAGGTTGATAAGGACTGGAGTAGGCTTAATGTGGCACATCCTGCTTGTGTTGGGTTTTGGTGAATGAGTAGGATTTTGAATCAAAGTGAAGAGAATATTGTTGGAGGAAAGAAGAATGGAGTGGGATGTAGTGAAAACAGGAGATTCTGGTCAGCATGGGTGTAGGTAGCGATGCACTTCAACTGGCAGGCAGGACTGGAGAAATGGGAGGTGGGAGCAGCAGGCTGCCAGGCTAAGATGGGGAGCCTGTGAATACCCAGCTACAAAATGTGGTCTTCATGTTTTCAGTAGTCTGGGGTGTAATGAAATGAATGATTGAAATGAATGAAATGAATGATTTTGGTGTTTTCTCCAAAATCTAAACATTAGGCCTGAGCATTTAGGGAACTTCCTCCCTCACATTTCAGAATGACTAGGAAACACCTTTTGGTTATATAGCTTTTTTCAAGACAGACATCATTACCCTATGTACATGCATGAGTACACAAATGGTATGGCTCAGTTAACTCCTATCATGCTAAGGTTCTCAGAACTCAGCTTTCTGGATGCCACTTTAAACCTTCACTAAGCATGGCATCCAGAAAGCTGAGTTCTGAGAACCTTAGCGTGATAGCAGTTAACTGAGCCATTAGATTGGAGATTGAAGATTCTATAGTCAGAAGAACCAATTAAAAGCCTAGTTAAGATATTTAGGGAGGAGCTATATTTGATGGCAATACAAATGGAGCCAAAAGGGATAAGTTTGAGATGTCAAAGGAATAATTGGTTTTAATTTAGTTTGATATAGTTAAAATGCTAAGTTACTCTATAATAATAAAATTAATACTTAATTAACAATAAATTAGTAAAAATTAATCCCTAAAGATAGGCTCTGGAATCACACTGTACTAATCTCCACATGACCTCAAAGAAGTGATTTAACTTGCCTAAGCCTCAACTTAGAATGATGATATATATCTTGGAAGATTTTTAAACTCTTTATGAGTTAAATGAGGTAACATATAAAGAGCTTGCCTTAACACACAACACATAGTAAAAGTGCAGGAAATCTTAACTATGATTATTTGTACCTATATTTTAATAAATTTGAATTTGCTGACAGTGTGGGTTATATTTGGGGTGCTGGGGATTAAACCCAGGGCCTGGCACATGTTACATCCCTGGCCCCAAACTGTGTTTTTTTAAAAAGTGCTGAGCGTGCCTGTGTTCCTCTGATGTCAGGTAATCAAATGTTATTAACTAACAATATCTTAGATGTGTCTAGCATTTGCTTGGTTTATATTGTACTGTGTTCTCATCGCTCTCCTGTTTGCTATCCAATAGCATGGGGAAGATGGCTTGACAACCCCTGACAGGACAGTCACTCCTCTGAGGGCAGTGGGGACAGGACTGCAGAATTGGGAATCACTGGTGCGAGTGAATCGGAATCCAGGTGCTTTTCTATCAGTAATGTGCTCTTGCCCAGTACCAAGCATCACAGTTCAGAAGAAAATAAAGCCTTGTTTAAAGGCTCCTTCCATGATCATGGATCAGACTGGCCTGACTGCTGCTTCTGTGTAGCTTCTCTCCACACTGCATGCTACATCATGGTTGGTATTTTTAGCCTAGCCTTCTCCACTGGATAATTCCTGCTCAGCCAGCATAAGTACCACCCAATCTAAAGGACTTCCCTATTTTTTCTTTTCATAAGCCCTCAGACATTTCCTACACTTTTACACTTTGTAATCCTGTATTTGTTTACCTGATTGTTTACTTAATACCCATCTTCTCCCATCAGACTGCAGGCTCTGAGAAATGTCAATCTCTGGTTATTTTGTGTTTTGGACTTCCAGTATAATGAGTGCGTATCATAAACAATAGACAATGTACATTTGAAAATGAATTTGTAAATTAGAGAATATTTGGATATATGTCAGGGGGTATAGTTCCTGCTTTTGCTGATAAATCTGAGTTTGACTAGCATTGAAATTTTCAGTGCTAGCTATACTTTCATCATCTAAAATGGGCAAAATTATAACCACCCACATCTTCACAGACAAATTTTTTTTGATAAATAAGATACTAAATACTGTTTTCTCCAAAATCTAAACATTAGGCCTGAGCATTTAGGGAACTTCCTCCCTCACATTTCAGAATGAGTAGGAAACACCTTTTGGTTATATAGCTTTTTTCAAGACAGACATCATTACCCTATGTATATGCATGAGTACACAAATGGTATGAATCTACATTGTGCACAACCACAGAAACAAGAAGTTGTACCCTGTTTGTGTACAGTGAATCAAAATGCAGTCTGTAAAAATAACAAACAAAATTTAAAAAAATAATACAGGAAAAAAAAAAAAAAAAGGCTGCTCAGAACCTGTGCAGGGGCAGCCCTGGAGTAGCCATGTACAACTGGTAGCCTAATGACCAGCCTGGGTGAATAGGCCCCCTGGCGCTGCATCCTACTGCCAGGCAGTGCCAGTGTTGGAGGGCATGTGGATCACATCCTGATCTGTGGGGTTGTTCTGTCTTCAGAATGAGAACCTTGTGTACATCCAGTGTAGCATGCTGAGGTGGAGGTCCTGCTGAGAAGCTACCAACATCATGGTGGAAATGAAGTCCCTGAGATGAGGATAGACTCACAGCAAAAGAAAGTGTTCTCCACAAGCCATCATTCAAGGTGGCGACTTGGCTGGTTGTCTGATAAGTACATCCTCAGTTAGATGGCTGTATGAATGTGGTTTTTTCATCAGCGTCCAGGATTCTGAACAGCTTTGTTGAATTTTTGGTACTTGAGGAGAGGCCCTCCCCACCTTTGGAGAGGATACAGATCTACTCCCGATAAACAGAAGGAAAGAGCACACCTGGCTGTGTTGTTGCCATAAATATTTAGAGGATGAAAATTCTCTTAAATATTTAAAGAAACTGCTGAGCCTAGCTTAATCATCTTATTGAGAGCTCTAGATTTAAAACTTGAATGTCTGTTCTTTGGAATGAAGCAGGCAGGTTAAACTGCCTTAAAAATAAAGTGTCTCACAGTTGTATCATAAAATCTCAACTGACATTAAGGTAATTGTGCTTAAGCACAATTTAGGGCTCTTTTGGATGTTTGTTGTAGACACAATAATGATGCTATTTTTAATAGTCCCATCCTAGTTCTAAAGAAATAAACCTAATATTCATTGTGCATGTGTCCTATACAGAATTGTTGGTGGGGAGCAGAGAAGATTCTGAATACTTAGCAAAAAAGGGACAGATTATAGCTTCTGGCACCATTTTGTTTGAAAAGAAACAAAACAATCTTTTGTGGAAGCCTTTGTCGTTCAGGATAGTGTGCCATGCATCTCAGACACTTCCTTCAAGGGATTCACTTGGTCTGGATTGAACTAAACTGATGTCTGGCTCCCTTTGGTTTTCTAGAGGCTATGATTAAAATGCAGATTTCCAGGCCCTGCCCAGTAAGTCCTGGCTAGCCTATGCTGAGCCCTTCTGGAAATTAGACGAAGTGCTTTTCCTGGACCGGCCGATGCAACCAAAACCAGAGCATATGACTCTGGCTCCATGAGCAGGTCTGAGCTAAATTTAGCCTCACCTGCCACTTTGGCACAGCACTTTGTACAGTGCACACATTGAGCACCCTGTCCCTCAGTTTTACTGGATCTGAATCTCTAGGCAGGGCACAAGCATTATTAACAGATGCCCTGCAAACCATGTTATGGAGCAGACTGATATTCACATCACTATGCTGGTGCTTTTGAGTACGTGATCTAATTGAGTCCACAGTGGTCTCTTGGCCTTCTAGCCCCAAATTCTCAAAATTGATGGCACGACTCTGGTGGCTGTGGGCCCACCATATGAAACAGAAAAGCAGTTTTAATTTTTCTTGTATATAAACAATATCTAGGAATGAATGCTACTGTTTCTCCATCTATAGTGTTAGGCCAGGAAAGTAAAGTACCATAAACCTACAGTCATCCTATTTTAGTGTTTGCTAATAGTTTAGATAAAAGTTGATGATCACTTTATTGAGGCATGAATAACTTCCCCCTTGGGACCTCTGCAGCCTTCTCTTGACTAACATTCTAATCTGTTCTTTTCTCCAGTTTGTGAAAGGTCGTGCTCACTGAAGATACTTCCGTTGGTTGAGGATTTGGGGATGTCGGATCTTGACCAAAACTGGGAGGGATCCCTCTGAGTAAAAGCCCAAGCTCTGTAGAGCTTACTAGGACCCCTCTCCCTCTCTCTTCCCCTCTGACCACATCCTCTTCTCTCTCCTTCCTTCATTCACCTGACTTTTGCCACTGGCTTCTTTGCTATTCCCTCTTCCTAAAAGACTCTTCCCTCAGATGTCACATCTTGACCCAGAAGTCCTTTCAGTGACACTGGCTATTGTATTTGACATTTAATCCTTCTCATCATTTTGGATTCTTGTGCTCTACTTTGTATTCCTCTAAAAACTATGATCATCTAGTAAAGTCATTGCTTGATTGGTTAGTTGTTGATTGATCTGAGTGCTGGGAATTGAACCCAGGGCCTCATGCATGCTAGGAATGCTCTTGACCACTGAGCTACATCCCCAACCCTGTATTTATTTTTTATTGATTGCTTTTCTCTATCACCAGGACTTAAGCTCCACCAGGGTAGAGATTTGTCCATTTTATTTACCGTTTTCCCCAGTGATGAGAACAGAACCAAGCGTGCAGCATATGGTCAATAAATATTAGTAGAATGGAAAATGGAGTGAGTTTGGCCCCTGTCTGCCCCACCTCTCTCATGTCTTTTCAAACTTCTTCCCTTCCTACATCCTCCTACCTTTCACTATCTCCGCTCTCTCTAAACAACCATGCTTTCTTACATCCTCTGCCTTTTAACTTTCCTGCTTCTACCTCAGATGGCTCATCCTCACCTGCTCCTCTCTTTGGTATGGCTCAGGAGTCAACTTGCTGGAAAGTCCTCCTGGGCTGCCTCTGTGCAGGTAGAAAACCCTTTCCCAGAATGGTTCCAGCCACTGTGTTTTGTTTCTGCTTTTGTCCAGCTCTTCCATTACACCAGATAAGCTCCTTAGAGGTCTTACTTGGTCTGTATTTTTAGGATCTAATACAGTGTAGCCATGTCTTATATGTTTATTAACTAAAGAAAGGAGGGAAGGAGGCTACTACCAATCTGAAGGATTTTCTCAGGATTTCACTCATTGTTTTATTTCTCCTCACATTTATAGTATGTACTCAATCTCCTAATGAGCAAATGATTTGTTCCCTCTGATACATCCCTCCCCCTAATTAGAGATTTTAAATGGGTTTTGTTTTAATATTATACTTTGAGGAAGTCTTCTGAATTTATGACTTTTAACTTCATGTTGTTAAGTAGATGTGAATGTGATCAGATAAGACAGATAAAAACCTTTTTTGGACTCTAAAATCTAGCAACATGGATGGGCATGGATATTGAGAGGACCTCAATTTGTGTGAATTTTCTGAGAATCAGATGAGTGTCTTTGCTTACCTATATCATAGTTGTTGGTAATGAGTGCTTTCTCTTTGTGCATACTTTGTTCCTTCAACATAGTACTTATATGAAAACAAAGTGGCTTAATCACTCAGTTGCAATTTCACTATGAAATTTTTGAATAAAAATGAAATAAAGTAAAAGCAAGGGAGCTCTAAATCTGTCTCATACTCTACAGTACAGATGATCACCGGTGAACATTTTCATAATAGCATTGTAATGTTCTGAATGTTATTTATACTAATGATAGAGAATGTCATCTTAGTAATGCCTGTAAAAAACTTACCACATATTAAGTTGACTTAAGACACACCATTTCAGATTATCCATAAAGATTTTAACAGCAATTTGCTGTGACTGATTTGTAACGATGCTTACTACGCATCCTTACTTGAGTAGACTTTATGAATAGCTATAGGAAAAAAAAATTGGGCAGCACTTTGATGCCCACAAAAGGGTCGAGCTTTTGCTAGTTATTATATACATGACACATTGTTCCCAAAAGATAGGAAAGTACATCATGTGATCTCTCAAGGGGCACACATCTCAGCAGGACACCTTAATAACCGTGCCATGTGAATACCTTAAAGTTGACTCTCAAACTGTGCTTTTGTTGGTTTGAGAAAACCATATGCAATAGAGAATTCCTCTTACCTTTTGCAGGCAGAACCAACAGCCTGTTAATCAGCTGAAGTGGTGAATCATTACCAAAAGAAACATACCACGTATTTTAAACATTTAAAAATACATAAATGTACATATGTTCTCCAAAATTTATTTAAAATATTTTTTAGTCATAGATAGGCACAACACCTTTATTTTATTTATTTATTTTTATGTGGTGCTGAGGATCAAACCCAGTGCCTCACACATGTTAGGCAAGCTCTCTACCACCGAGCCACAATCTCAGCACTGTTCTCCAAACATTTGAGGTTAGCCAGGGCCCTTAAGTGTGGATGGTTGTGCTCATTGGAGTTCTGACCTGACTAATATAAACCACCAGTGTCATGTATCACTGAGATTTTCACCTCTGACTGCTGCAGAATGAACCTAAAACTTACACCTGAGCAAAGGGTCTTGAGTGCAGACTCCTCCAGCCTTTGCCTTTCCCACTGCAGTGTGAGAACGTGTTTTTTTCTAAGTGGCCCATCATTGTTATACTTCCAAACCATTGAATTTACTGTTGGTAGAGAATATTTATCTCACAATTACAATTATATTTTACTGATTTTTAAATAATATTTCATCTAATTAAGAAATTGTGTTTGGAGGTGAAATTCTTACACACGTCTGAGAATAAAGAACCAGCTTTTGGTAGATTATTCAGTAAAAGCAGAAGTGAATGGTGATACTATAGTGTATTTTACTGATTTTATGTATTTAGCATGCTGTGGACATCAATATTTTTGAGTGAATGGTTCTTTATTTATTTGTTTGTTCGTTTATTTTAAGATACAGAGTCTCACTATATTTCCCAGGCTGACCCTGAACTTATGGGCTCAAGCAGTTCTCCTGTCTCAGCCTCCCAAATAGCTGGTACTAAAGGCAGACATCAATATATTTTAAAGAAGAAATAAAAATGTTAATTAATCTGGCAGCATTAGCACACAGGTAGTAGTAATTTTTCTTTGATTTCGGCCTGTGTATAATTTTTAATTAAATTAATTTTGTATCTTTTAAGTGATAAGATTTAAACTATAGTGAAAATAGCTGTAAGAAAGTGGTAACCCACCCTTAAGGCTTATGAACTTACATGCACACCTTACAACTGAACAATTTATAATACATGTCTTCAATTATGACTTGACTTTCCCAATTGGATAAACTCCTATCCTCTTCCATGTTAATATGGCTCAAGTGTATTCACTGTTTTCTGTCTTAACTCTTCCTGTTTCCTAGTCTTATCATTATTGCAATTTCTCCATCTTTCAAGGTATTCAATGTAGTTAGAAAACAATTATTTTGACTCTTAACTCTGACCCTCTCATGACCTGTCAATTACCTGAGGAATTTCTGATAAATGTATACTATACTAATGATAAAGAAAGCCATCTTAGTAATGCCTGTAAAAAACTTAACCTACATAATAAGTTGACTTAAGACACACCATTTTATAATACTCATAAAGATTTTAACAGCAGTCTGCTGTGATTGATTTGTAATGATGCTTACTACCCATGATTAATTGAGTAGACTATAGAAGAAAAAAATTGAGCAACTTTGCTGCTCTTGGAATGAACGACCTCCCCAACTCCTCGATGAGACCCTCACCAAGTGTTGAGTATGGCCCTGAAGTTGAACGGATGTGATGTGAGGCTGAAGTGATTGTACAGTTAACCACTTTGCCTCCAGCCATATCTCTCCTTGAAACTATGGCCAGATCTTTTTCGCGTATCCCCTTTGGGAAAGTAATTTCACTCTGCACTCAAAATTCTCAATGACTCTTCATTAATTGCAACATAAAATAAAATATATATATATTTTGGTCCTAGCCTCATTTCATAGGTCAGTTTCTGCTTTTTTATGCCCTATAGGAACCTGTCACAACCATGTTCCTGCCTGCTTCTCTGACCTCCAGACTTGTATGCTGCTGTGCATACTGAGCCATCTGACTCATCTGACTGTGAGGTCTTATTTGCTGTTTATCTAAGCCCTAAAAGACTGCTGGACCCTTTCTTCCAAGGATCCCTCCTCACTGACCTTTGCACATCTGAAGTTTAGGGACCACTAAATCTGACTCAACTTCATTTTATTTTTAGTTATCTAGTTTTTATATCCTCAAGTAGAGAGTAAGCTCCTTGAGAGTTTCTCCAGGGAGTGTAGAGTACCTGCTGACTGGAGAGATAAGATGATCAGGCCATGGCCCCTGCCCTCTGGGTGCTCACAATCTAATGGAAAAAGAGAGAGGTTCTTATACAACACATGCGCCCACGCACACACATACACACACACACATACAAAATGGATCTGATATAAAGTACGAAGACTCTAAAATTAGTTCTTTTAGAGGAATATATTATATCTAGATGAGAGTTTGGGAGAATGAATTTTTGCTCACCGTAGGGAGAAGGGCTTCTGATTTGGAGGGGGAGATATTTGAATTAGATATTAGATATTTGAATTTGGGTGTTATTGGAAAAAATAATAGGCCTCTTGTTTTCTTGTAGAATGTTGTTTCAGAGAAAGCAGTAATGGTATTGCTAATCAAGTAAGCATTAGGAAACTTCTTATCTTGATCAGATTCGCACAGTTCATGGGACAGACACCCAAGGGCTCCTATTCCACCACCAGGAGTTTTCAGCAGCAAGTTCTGTTGTATCCTCAAATTTTGTTAACATTCTTTAGAGTCACCCAAATATGTGGGGACATTTCAGAATCACCTGAACGTGTGGAGCATCTGAATTTCTAGAGGATAAGGAACTTTTCAGCCATCCTTACATAACACTCAGATCACTAGAGAATGTTTACTATTGAAAGTACTTCAAACCTGCCATGGAGTTAGCCTTTGGGAAGGAGAAAGGCAGGGGACATAATATCAGCTGAGAGCCTTTGAAGGTGGGTGATATGATTTCTCCTAAGGATGCTAAACCACACATCACCACACATGCGTATGGAAAAGTGAAAAATGTCAGAAATATATTTATGTAAACCTTGGATCATATTTGCATATACAACATTGCTCCCCTGAGACCAGCAATGATTTGATGCTCTATATTTTGTCTTTTTAAAAGTTTCTGTGGTCCTAGGTCTGCTTTGTGTTGAAACTGTTAATCTCAATGCAAGGTGAATTAGCATGTTGTCTGACACAGTTGCCACTAGCCACCTGTATATTTAATGAAATTAAGTTAAATTAGAAATTGATTTCCTTAGTTGCATAGCCACATTTCAGGTGTTCCATACTGAACTGAGATATATGATTAAGGATTACCAGATTTTAAAGATTTAGAACAAAAACCAAATGTAAAGTATTAACAAAATTTTATATTGCTTATATGTTTAGCTAACAATATTAGTATATTCAGATTAAGTAAAATTATTAAAAATAAATCTAACTTTAATTGTTTTATTAGTATTACTTGAAAACAGAATTCTATGAATCATGTATTCCTCTTTGACAGTGCTGACTTAGAAATCTCCTATGTAATTTTTAACTCTGTTGTAAAAAGTTCATACTGAATGGGATTACTAAAAGTTTTAGAATAATTAGTAATGAGTAATACATGTTGTTGATGACTTTAGGATTTCTAAAATTTTCTGCCTGTAATTTTGACTACTCCTACCAAATAGTACTTTATTTTCTTGCTAAAAGAAGGTACTATCCCTGTTTAGTCCATTACCATTTAAATTTCTTTTTTTGATCTGGTTTAAATTATATAATTGCTTCTGGATGGAAAATGACTTAGGCTGGCTGAATGATCAGGATTAGAATTCAAATATCTTCTCAATACTGCCACTACAGCATTTTTTTAAAAATGGGAACTTAAAAACAATCCAGTATCTGAGGCAGTATTCACAGCACATGAAAAGGTCTCCAGATTGAGCCATTCATTTGCCAATTAGAAAAAAAATGTGTTTCACACAAAAGCATTTGACTCAGTAGCTTTTATGTAGAGCACCAAGGATTCCTCAAAGTTGCTTCATTTATTTATGTGAGGTCAAACTAGGTTCAGCGTCATATTTCAATTTGTTTTAATGTAGTCCTGCTAATGTTATGTTTTAGTGTTAGTTCTGCTATTAGTACCGTTGTCATTTGTTTGATTATTTTAAAAGATATATTTAGAGCAGAAAACAGACTTCCTAACCTAGGAGTTGTTAATATTTTATGTTATTTGGAACATCAAGGTATAGTGGGTTGGGGAGAAAAATCTCTTGTGAATTTGATAAAAAATTAGAAACCTAAGAAAAGGCTATTGCCATGGTTTGGGCCTAACTTTATTAAAATGGTTTGTAGCGACACACCCTTAAACATAAGGGAAGGTGGTGCCTTTGGTCTATAAATAGAGGATTTGGAAGGGTTGTGGAATTGTATTAAACTGTCTGAATATTTTCCTGTATTGAACCTTTTTTTCTAAGCTTAAATCTTCTGTTTCTCCATCTATGGTAACATATCCAGGAAACAAAGTGGTTTCCTCATTGTTTGCTTACTGATCCTGCATTAGAAAAAGACCAAACAAACATGGGAGAAGGAGGGAATATTTCATACAACCACTTTCCCTATTAAAGGGAACCTAGAGAAATGTTTATTTCTTCAACAGCCACCTTCATTCCAGGTAATCGGCTTTTGGGCTCATGCAGCTGTAGAAATGTTACTGGAATGTTAAGAGCGACAAGAAATTATTGTTTCTGTGGATAGCTCGTCACTTTTTCTCATAGGACTTGGCTGGGGTTCAGTGCTCTCTTTGGTCTTATTTGAATGGTATTTTATCAGTCAGACAAAATAATATTCAACTATTAATATCGTTCTGCTAAAACAGTTTAGAATAAAGATTTAATGCTCTCTTTTCAGTGAAGAGCTTGTGCCTACCGTGCAGGACTGTAATAAAAGAGAAACAAATGAGGCAGCTCAAAGTTATGGCTCTCCATGGCTTTTAGGTCTCTCATACATTTTTATAAAACATATATCAGAACTTCTGAATTGTTAAATTGGGTTATTTTTTAATGCAATTGTATTCAAATATGGACCTGAGAGTAACACTGCTTGTCCTGTTAGGTTTTGGTGTTTGAAATTGGTTCTCCCCTGGCTCTCAGAACTACTGTTACTATGGCCTCTGGTCCATAGCTGGAGAGGACAATTGACACAAGACTGAGCCTCCAATTGCTCTTCTCGTAAACGAGCTCAGCCCCAGGCTTACGTTCCTGCCTTTAGGCAAACAGGTAACAGAGTTACCTATCTCTTTTCTCATCTGAGAAAGGGGAGTATAGGAGTTGTCACTTCTGGATTCCCCAGAAGCCTTGACAGGCAAAGGTAAGATTAAAGATGTCATGTGAATCTCCCATGTCGCTTCTGTTTAGTAATTTGCACTCCTCATAGAAGCCCAAGGGATCTTTAAAGAACAGAGAATAAACTTGAGCCCAAAATGTCAAGAGCCCAATGTATCAATAAATGTTTGTGGGATTGTAGTTTGACACAAAACTGATAATTAAGCAAGTATCACTCAAAAGAATTTTATGAAGAGACTTTCACATAACTGTCCAGCCATAGTACTAGGAGGATAACAATGGTCACACATTGATTCACACACAGGAGGATTGAGGTGAAGCTCAGGGTATGATTTGGCAGTATTTGTCCTGCCCCAAACTAAACATTGAGCCAAGGCTCAGCTAAGGAAGAAACATTGAGTGATCCAAACCAGGAATGGTGTTATCCTTCTTACCTCAGGAAAGATTACTGCTGTCCCAACACTTAGAAATGGCCAGAATTTAACACTCAGATCTCCCTCCTGCACTGGCCTCTTCCTCTTCAGCTGAAACAGGAGTGTTAAGAGACCAGAATGATCTGAAGTAGATGGATCACTAAGGCAGGTTGTTTTGACTCTACTAAGTTCCTTGCATTAGAACAGGCATCCCTAAAACACATTAGCCTCCCAGGGCAGGAGTGAGAACACAAAGCAGGAAGCCTGCCCAGGTCTTTAGGGAGATCTTGAGTGCTTTGGGGTAATTTATTTTCAGAGGGTTTGAACTAGACTAGCTCATGAGAAGATGGGAACATTCAGGATGGTAAGAAAGCAAAGTAACTGATTCCTTTTCCCTCTCAATAAATGGTCTCCCTGGAAAGCAATCCCAAGGAAATGTTTCATTCTCCTGTGCTTTGGGAATGAGAGTGGGGGTGGAGGTTGTGGACTGCTTGGAACATATATATTATTATTGTTGTTGTTACTGTTATTATTATTTGTAAGTTCCAGAGCATGAGATGAGCCCATTGGGGTGTAGGAACAGCCCTGAAAGACCCAGTGTGATGCCTGGGCTGGGTAATACATAGTTGGTCTCTTGTCAAATTAAGCAGAAACTCCAGAAGGCTGTGGCTATGAGATGGATTTGGCCTCTAAAACCAGAATGACCCACAAACCAGGTTTTTGAGTAACAGATGCTTAATGAACATTTCTGCCCCAAGTTTACAAAACTGCAACTCAAACTAGGCTATAAAAGGTTTACCAGAACAGGAGGAAAACCCAAGTTAGTGGGAGATAGTCAGAGGTCTTGTGTGCCCAACTGTGAATCAGATTCTTCCTCTAATTTGGAACCACAAAGTTAGATGTTATGAGGAGTAATCATTTAGACCAAAGTTGAGCTGCCTAGAATTCTCTCGTTGAAAACTAATTCATTACTGTAGGTTCAGAGATAATGAAAATCAAAAACACCATCTGTGTGTATATGTGTGCTTGCACATGCACACTTGAGGAATTTTCAGGAAACCTGAGTGGTGCCTTCTTCTTTATTAAGGGACATTGTGAAACTACTGCAGTCCCTTTTTTGTATAGTGGTTGTAATTATAACCACAGGGATATTGTGTTCTCAAACAAACATTCAAGCTCCCTCATACCAGGTTGCCTGAAGCCAAGCTTCACATATGGATGTGTATAACAATGCCTCATAGTGATCTCCCTCATCACTTGTCACTGGCCTTCCCTCTGACGGTGGAAATGTCTTTATAGTCTATGCTTGGCATATTGCTTTTGTTCATCTTAGGTTCATTGTGTCTGCTTTAAACAATGAGAGGACGGAGGTCCTTGCACAGTGAAAGTCCTTGCACAGTCCCTGAAACTGGAGGATGTGCGAGGGTGAGCACATGCAGCAGTAACTGCAGTCCTTAAGAAATTCTTCATGATGCTGTTTTAAGTCATTCAAACAGTTGGAAAAAGGAAAATTAGATCCACTTGCATGCCAGCCAGCTCTATTTTAAACACATGATTATTTTATTGGGGTGTACATTAATTAATTCTGAAATAGGATCCTGTGTGACTTGCAAAGTTGTGTTGAGTAGCTCAGAGTTTAAATATTTTAGTTTTACAACTCTGTTATGCTGGCAGCCAGCAATGGTGTCTCAGTGAAGTCAGCATATGAGCCCTGCTTGCGATGACATCTGGAAAGCTTGTTTTATCTATAAGCACAGTTGTAGACAAATGAAAGCAGACAGATGTAAGGCTGGGGTGGCATCTTCGCCTCGAGCACTCTCTGGCTGTACATTTTCCAGTGTGTCAAAAACAGGGAGTTTTTTTTTTCGGGGGTGGAATAAAAACATTCTGTCACATCCGTACACCAGCTACTGTGCTGCCTTTTCTGAACTCTGGTGTAAAACGACATAGGTTGTTCAAAATTTAGCAGGAGGGAGAGTTGGGAGTCAGTAGGAGGTGCCTGAGTGTAAAGGGGCCTTGACACCAAGGCAAAGGAAGAATTGGTGTCATTTTAAAATGTTAATCACAACCGCTTTTGCCAGGGAGAGCCAGGAAAAATAGAAGAGTTGTCAGAAGGTGATTGTGCGCTCTGGGTACGTTTGTATTTTGCTGTTTTCTTTATAGACACGATTCATTAAGCACCCACTGTGTACAGAGAGGTCTACATAGTAGTTTGTTTAAGTGGAACAAGATGAGAACTAGGTGTCATGACATCTTTGCCGAGTGGCTCTCAAGTCTTTTTGCTCAGGGACCGTCCAGCAGGAAATCTTGTACAAGGGCAGCTTTCCTTGTACACCGTTTGTTTGTTTGTTTGTTTATAGTAGAAATTATCATCCCTCAAAATAACATACATACATGCATGTGTATTTGCTGGGATTTGAGTTAAAACAAATCTTTTTCAAAGTTCTTGATCCTGCAGTAGTGATAGAATTATCTGTGCCTGCCGGGGAGTATGAAATTGGTATTTTCATCTCTGGGGATTTATGGCTCCCTGTTTTATGGCATATACTATATACACCATGTAACCATTGCTAATTATTGTGATATATGTTTTACTGAAATTTTGGGAAGCCTGGATGTAGCCCTGTTTAGCATCTGTGTAAGGGCTGGATTGCCCACTCACAGCCAAAACCACATGGCTTTATAGCTTGGGAATCTTATATCTGAGGAAACCATGCAGATACATGTAATTTGAGAGCATGAAATAATGGAAATGAAGGGAAGGGAATAATGTATAAAGAAATGAATTATGGTCAGTTACTTCTGTCTGGACAGAAATCTCTCTTGGTTTCAGCAGCAAGTGTCCTTTTCAGTCACTCAAGATGGTTGAGAACAGACTTTTTTTTTTTAAAGCAATAAAGTTGCATTATGCTGTTAACAGGGGAAAACATTGTTGTCTGTTTCCTGTCCCATTCCCACCACACCATTATCAATCCTTTCTGAGTGCACAGTGCTAAGATCCGCTGAGCCCTAGTAAGTGCCTTTGTGTGTTCAAAATGGCACTTTTTTGTTCTACATGCTGCTAGGCATGGTGGAGAAAATATACGTGTAATCGAAAATGTACAGCAAATTGCCATTTGTACCTGCGAAGACTAAATGGTCTAGTCAGATGGATTGTCCAGTGTTAGTAACACCTGAGTGAACTGATGGGTTGACCAAGGAAAACCCCTGGACCTTTGCATGACTTTTCACTTACACCATCTGAGGGTTCAGTGACTCCATCACTTTCTCCAAAGTTCCAGAGTCCTGGGATCTGGAGATTTTAATGTTGTTGAGGTTGATTCCACTGAGTTGATGTTATATAAATTGGAAACACAGAGCGAATCTTTTCTTAATTCTTGTGATCCCAGTTCTTCCTGATAGTACTAGAATGAGAGAACAGGTAACACTTCATAATCCATAAAGGCCATGATTTTGGCAACCAGAAAGATTTCATGTTTCATCATCCTTCTTTCTGATTTTAATGAATAGCTGCGGAGATCTGACAGTCTTTGAATCAGTTTTTGTAGTGCCCTTCAGTGCCAGCTTAAAATTTAAACCATTAAAATGGAGTCCATAATTATTCTTGTATCATTCACTGGAAGAAGAGATTTTCTTTTTTCACTTCTTAAATTTGAGTTTCTATAGATGAGTATTTAGAGCATTTTAAAAATGTTTGCCAACACTGTTTGATTGACCCAGTGGCATATAATAACTAGCAGAGAACTTGTGCTGATACTAATTTGATATATTTATAAGTTAAGTGATTCTGCTAAATCTGTTGTAGTATTTACTCATCTTGATGTCATGAGAAATATCCTTTATGAAGCAATCTCCTTAGAAAGCTGTGTTTGGGCCAGATGAAAATTTTTCTTTAGAAACATTAAAACAAAACTGTGGACCTATAATTCCCCTCATGGTTTCAGTAAATATTAATTATTATTGAAATACATTGATCTTGTATTATTACTGTTGTTATTATTACTGACGTTTTAGGGTCCAGCATGTACCACATACAGTACTAAGCCTTTTACGTGTTTGTATTTTGTAACTAACATATATTGAGTACTTGTTATATTATTTTAAAGCAGGTTTTCATATATAATTCTCAGAATGATCCCATGAAGTCAGTACTGCTAGTACAGTCATTTTGTCAGTGAGGATGTAGGTGCAGAGAAGTCAGCTTGTCTACATTCAAAAATCTTTCTATATTGTTTGTGTTTGGGGGAGCATTAAATTGATTTTCAGCATAGATTACTTTTTTTGTTGCGGGAGATATATCAGGCATTGAATTCAGGGGCACTTGACTACTGAGCCACACCTCCAGCCCTGTTTTGTATTTTGTTTTGAGACAGGGTCTCACAGAGTTGCTTAGTGCCTTACTTTTGTTGAGGCTGGCTTTGAACACATGATCCTCCAACCTCAGCCACCCATGCCCCCTAGCCACTGGGATTACAGGCGTGTGCCACCATGCCCAGCAGCATGGATTACTTTTTATTCCAAGTAAATTATGAACATAATGCTCTTTATATATGTGTTTTTAAACTCAGAAACAAACTAATAATCTGTTGGTTTCAGAGAAGATGCATTGAAATTGAACATAGCCATTTGGAAAATTAGCAGTACATCAGTGATGGTGATAACGTAACCTGTGACATTTCTGCTGAGCACAGGATTGTGTCTGCTGGTGGGGCAGTGCAGGGTATTGGGAAGCCAGAGTCAGTGCTGGGCTGATAGGGTTTGAATCCTACCTCTGCCACTTATGAGCTCTTTGACATTTTGCATATCATTTTTATTTTTTTAAATGAAGGTAGTAATATTAACAGGATCTATATAATATTACATGTATTGCATGAACTAAAACATGGAAAGCACTTATTATGGTGCCTGTTATGTAGTAAACACTGAACCAATATAAGCTGCTATAATTATTTTATGATGATAAGCTGAAGCATGGGGGAAGCAGCTTACAAATAATTTTCAAGATTTTAGAAATATTTGGAGACTGTCAAAGGTAACTGTCCTTCCAAAGGTTAAGCTGTTACAGAGAGCATTTTACTATCCTTGTGCTGAGCTTTTAAAATAAACAGATAAATAATCTAGCAGATATTCTACCCAGAGTGCATAAAGAAAAATTTAGACCTCACAATGCAAGTTAGGTTGTATTAGCCTAAACTAAGCACTTGAAGTGTTTATATCCCTGCTTTAAAAATGAATGCTGACCCAGTGATGTCAGGAATTTTTTTCTCTGATATTGTAAATTATACGACTGTTATCTCATGCTGATCAATGAGACATAAAAAGGTCCTTACAAGCAAATATAATAAAATGTTGATTGCAGAATTTAGGTCGTTAGATATATGACTGCTCACTATAGGATTCTTTCAACTTTCCTGTATATTTGAAATTTTCAATAGTAAAATATGGGGAGGGGAGGATTCTTAGAACTCTCTCCCATGGAAGGGAGAATACTCCTCTTAGAAACTTGAAAACCTTGGTTAGGCCCTGTGTCTTTGGCCTCAGCCATGTCAGTTGAAGTGGTGTGGAATGCACACACAAGCATACTCCGAAATCCCGTTCTAGTGTAATTGGGGGAAGTAGGTGCAACCACCAGTGCTCTTCTGTTTTGGAGTCCTTTTGGTTTTATGAATTGAATTCCTGGTTGGGTAGGGGTCATTCGTTTATTATCAGTGCCATGCTTCTTTTCTTTAGTCAAAGCTGGAAGATCTTCAAAAGTGTGGAGAATGCTGGAGCCACAGTACAGCCATTTCAGCTTAATGGCTCTGTTTCATACTGACATTCCTTTGTGACCCAGAGCAGTTTCTAGCAGCTCTAGGGTTAATGTGAAACCCTCATTTTCTAAGCTAATACACGTCTCTATGTTAGATGATCTACACTTATTACATATAACACTCCTTTTGTTTCATAATGTGAGTTGAAATGTTTTTAAGCTGAATATTCTGATACTCTAAGACTGTTGAAGAATGAGATCAGAAATTAGGTTATAGATGACATGTAGGAAAAAGGCAGCATTTTATAACCTTGCAGAATAAATTTTAAGTTGAAACATTTGTGTCATTTATGTCATATGCCTTTTTTCAAAAAAGCACATTGGCTCTTTAACTACAGTTGTGGTGACGTTATAAAGATATCCCCTTCTCACATCATATCCCAGATCTTGCATTGAATTCTGGGTATCCTAGATAGAGATTCAACAAGTGAAGTGTGGCCAGGGTGATGAAAGCGCCTGTAGGCAAGCTTCAAGGGAGGCTGTTTGAAGACATTGACAGTTCTTGGTCTAGGAGAAAACCTGTCAGAGTGGAATCTCCCCGCTATCTAAGGGCCTCTGCATGGACCAGGGGGCCTTGATTCTGTCAGTGCCTCAAAGGACTGAAAATTAAAGGAAAGCAGACTTTAGCCCAGCGAACAGAGGGACACACAGCAGTGAGAACCATGGTCAATGACACAGACCACTTCATAATGTAGTATGTCAGATGCAGCTGGGATTTTCCCCTACCTGAATCCTGTCATCTGTTTACAAAATGTGGAAAGATGTACCTTTTTCTAAGAAAAAATGATAGTTGCTAAGTATCACCAAAAGATCTGCTGGAAGTTCAAATGGGGAGCCAGGTAGCCCCAAGAACAGAGAATTCAGTTTGTTCTGAGAGTCAGTTCTAAAATCAGAGCTGAAAGAAGTGTCCTCTGCTCTGGGCTACCTGTCCTTTTGGAATCACTCAAGGGAAATCACCTCTTTATTCACGATTATGATACAAAGAAATAGATGATTTTTATAAAAAGGAAAATTAATTCTATAATATTAAAACATAAAATACAAAATATTATTACACATTACATATACTTAAACATAACTATTTTTGTAGGATTGTATGAGTATAGTCTAAACATCAAATGTCTCCTAATGAAGGACTCAGTTTTTCAGTGTATTTGAAATTATAGGCAAATCAGGCAGAATTTTTGTTTTGTTTCCTTTGGGGAAGGTTTGCACAAACAGCTGCACATTTAAAGATAAATGTTATGTAATTGATCAAGAAAATAATATAAAAATAACTTCTTTTTGGAAAAAATTTTGACACTAATAGCTCATAATCTTAAGATGATTTTGCTGCTTATACATTTAAAAGTCTTGCTTTGTGAAGAAAATTAAAGAGAGGTGTTTCTGTTGTTTTCTTAATTGCCACATTTTTATCAAGGAATGTTTGTCTTGAAAAGCAAATATGAAACACTAAAGGGCAACCAGAAAACATTCCAAAGCTGCATATTTCTTTGACTGTTCTTCAGGGAGAAGTCTTTCTCAGGTTTGAGCTTTTTCTTCCTCTTTTGTTCTTTTCTGTCCTACTGGAACAACATAGTGGTCTGGAACTCTGTCATATTTACGTTCTAATTGGATATCAGGGACCCTCTTGAGAACTTCTGCTACCTTACCTCTCTTTTGGATCTTTGCATTCAACAGTCCCCTCCATTCTTCTCCCATTACATTTATAAGTCTCACAAAATAGAAAGTTTTTGTGTATTTCAAAACTTTTACTTTATTTATTTTTAAAAATAAAATTTCAGGAATGATGACCATATAGTGCTAAACATAGAGCTGTAAAAATAAGAATTTGTCATGTTTAGGAAGAATATTAGACAGTGGTGGATTAATTTAGTATTCAGTCATTTAACACATTCATTGAACACATAGCATGAGCCAGAGTTTCTCAAAGTGAGAAGTTATAATGGTGAGTAAGACAGACCTGTGGTTCCTGTCCTCATGGAGTTTACAGACCAGTGGAAAGAGACAGTATCAAATCAAACTGCAGTAAGTTGAAAAAAAAACAGGCATTTTTAAAAAGCAAGCTACCTAGGGGATTTCTGGAAATGCTTCCCTCATGAAGCAAGCTTTGAGTAGAGACCTGAAGTAGGAGTTGCAGTTAATAAGGGAGAAGACAGTAATGGGGTTATAAAAAGGGAGAAGCCTGGCGTGCTGTAGGAACTGGTGACAGGGACCTCACTGGCACATTGCAGGTGTGCAGAGAAACCCAAGTGTGGCATGAGGGACTATGTTTAGATACATGTTTGCCTTCTCTGCCCTGCTGCTGTTTTCCATAGTCCTTCTAGAACTTTCCTAGGATTATCACCCACAAGGGAGAATATACTTTTTACTATAATGAATCATAATCCTCTATTATTTAGAGTGATGAAGGCTTCTAATAGCAGCAGAACTGTGAATGGTGTCAGTGCCTGGCCTCCCATGGCAGATCTTTAGGGGGAAGCTCTTTCAGTTTTGATTGGTGGGTAAAGCAAAACTCCTATTGCTCATCAGCTTACCCTCCAGGCTGCCCTTGGTAGGGAGTTGGTAGGAGATCTTTGGACATGGGAATTGCTTCACTGTTGACAGAAAGACATGGTGCATTTTATTAAATTAAATTAGGAGCATGTGTATGCTTGACAAAGTGAGCTAATGAAGGAAAATGCATCAGAAGGATTTATGGTGAATTGATTAAAATTTTTCTTTGCCAAAAGCTCTTCCGGCTTAACGCTTGGAATTGTAAGGCTGTTGGTGCTGCTAGGCCCTCCAGGTTCTCACTTGCCTTTATAGTAGGCAGTTTGGGGACTTTCTTTCCTTTGAGCAGCCTCTCCTTCTGCAGCATGCTCTGTTGTAGGCAAAAGTATTCCCAACCTGCGATCTGAATTGCACGGAGGAAAGAGGATAAAAGACACTGTTTGATTTATTAATTTCTAGTGGATTAGAACTACAAATGTTTGCTATGTTTTTAATTTGAGAAGTAGAGAGAATCACAGCAGCTTTTAATTATGCATTTTGTGTAATGCAGCTCTGAATAGAGCAGAACAAAATTAAAATTGTGGATCAAATACTAAATCTGAGTGGATGCTAAAGTGAGCTGTAGTGTAATGCTAATGGTTTTGCGTCTTCCTGGCATTATGTCAATAATGGCTCTAATCACATTAAGTAGAGAGCCCATTAGCTTTTTCTTTGCAGCAGCATGCACCATAGCAACATACTGTGAGTTCTGAAATAACTTTTGACATTTAAAAAAAAAATACATTGCCATGTTCTGGCTAAGAGGCAAGAGTGTAGCAATGTGCATGTGTGAAGACAGTTGCATTCACCATGCTTTATTATATACACAGTACTGTTCTTTTATTAGTAGAGGCATATTAACCATACCTAACATGATAGCTTGGAAAAATGCAATCCAATACCCTTATCTTTATAAATTTAACAGATTTTCTGCTATTTTCATGAAACTAAACCTTTTCTGGAATTCACCATGGTATAAAATCAGATCTGTTTGTATAGTATTTTACCTAGACGGATGAAAGGCCTTTTAATCTTTACTTGCTTATCAAATGGCATCGCATCTTCTAGGTGTTTTGCCTTATGTAATTCTGTTTCTATGCTGAATCTGGAACAGAGAAGTCTGGTTCAAATCCGCTTCAGGTCCATTTTGGTAGAGGGCTCCTCCGTAAATGAATCTGCCGTGTGGTTGTCATCATGGAGTTTCTTAGTGACCAGGAGACAAGAATGAGTATAGTATATGAATAATTCTTTAAATAACTTGGTCTTTTGAGAAACTGAGTATCTTTAAACTTTCTACCATTTAAACTTTTCAAAGAAAGCTTTGGGAGTAACTAACATGAATCGCTGTTTTCTCTTAGACACAATATGAATATAAACTAGAAGCTGGTAAGACAGTTTTCAGAACAGCAGTGTCACTGAGTCTCTTTATTCTCCATCTGTGTCTGACCTGACTCATTATGTAATCTTTCTCCCCAAGCCCTTACCAACCAGTATATACCTAGAGAACACCCACATGGTAGTATTGAGGGCTTATCTTTGATGTTCTCCTCTTTCTTTATTTGGAAAAAAAGAAAAGAAAAGAATGGCGTTGCTTCAGCTTTCTAAATAACCCATGAATCTCTGCCTTCCTGCCTGCCCCATAGGTCACTGCAGACCTTCCTTGTCTCTTGCCTGCGTCTAATGCTCCTAAATATTCCTCTTTCTTCTGCGTTCTGAATGGTTCTAAAGAAAGCAAGATATAATGATGTATATGTAGGGTTAATTTCTTTTTTTCCTATGATTTTTTTTAAGTTAGCATGCATAATTCTTTCATTCAGTATGGGAACATTAAGAGACTTTTGCTTAATTTCTATAGCTGATCATTGTGTATTGTTAATACAGTTTGTATTAACTGTTGTTACTGTATGTTACTGTTGGGTATCTCATCTGTTTATCTTTGGTGGCAAAGGATCCAGATAATTTGGAAAAACATTGCATAGCTTTTAAAATTTTCCAGATAAGTTATAATAGCTCATGATTGGCCCCCAGGAGGTCAGACAATGCTCGATAGATCTTAAAACACTTTGAGTATTTAGTCATCATCATGTCTTAATGAGATAATCATAAATAAAATTTAAATCACTTTGAATTGGGAAACAGGGAGGCCACATGACTGTGTGAGTTTGCTTTTGGCAGTGATTGTACTAGGACCAACGTGAGGAATACTTTCCATTTTGTTCTTATATTTTAAAAATAACTCCCACTTTACCTTTTAATTCAGAAGAGGTAGCTTTGGTTCCTTAAAGGAATTCACAAGTGTTCCCTTATATACATGTGTAGCAGTCTTGGCATTCCAGAACACTTGTAGGTTTGTTTCTCATTAGAACCCCATGAGGGAGAAAGGTAGGAAAATGAGGTCTTCAAGACATGGTGTGTGCTCACAAACTTGAATCCATTTGATTCTTGATCCCTGGCACTCCATTATATAATGCTGCCAGAATGACTTCTCACTTCTGCAGAAAGATATTCTACTTTGACAAGTGCCATTCCTTTTACCTATACCTGGGAGAACACCAAACAGGGAAAAAGTAAAAGCCATCTGGCTTCCCACTAGGAGCTTGATCAGGTCCAGAGTGGTCTCCTGGAGGAATGTCCACCACCCTTGATTCCTCACTATCTAGATCTGCCTCTCTGTAGATGGCCCTTATCTAATTCCCGTGTTTTCATCGTCTGCACACAGGTCTGTATTTTCATATGGCTTTTGATGTCTGATGGCACTCTCAGCAAATCTATATGAACACAACTAAGACCAAATTTTTTATTTTTCACCTCTTTTGCTAGGTTTTCAAAACTTTCTCCATTACCCTTTCATTGAAAGGTTAGCACCTCTTAAGGCTGAGTTCTGTGTGTGGCCCTGGGCAATTCTGAAGTTTGATAAAACAGTCTTTGCCTCTGAGGGACTTTAAAAAAAATCTCAAAGGCAGAGGGAAGAGGGGAGTCAGTCTGGAAGGAGGTGGAGGGTGACTAAGCCTAGTGGCCTCATTTGAATTTTTGTCCTTAAAGAGCACGAAGTCTGGTAGAGGAGAGTAGATATCTTCACCTGCAAGAACCCAGGTGAAGATAAAGCTATCAGGCCATGTTTTGAAAGCTCAATCTCAGCTTTTTTGTTTGTTTTGTTTTTTTTCCTAACTTGCATCATTCTGTCTTTGTCGAACTAATGCAGGGCCACATCTCATGTGAGCAGATTGTCGTCTCTGCCCACACTCCCAGCTTTCCTCACACTGTCTCTGCCTCTCTTCCTCCTTACCCCCTCTCCCCAAAGAATTGGGAAGAGAAGGAGAAGACAGATGGAAAAGGAGTGAGAGTACATACCTACCTCCTGGAGTCCTTTGCATCAGTGCAGGACTGCATATTTTCTGTGAGGCCTTTAGAATGTGCCTTTACAGGGGAAAAGCAATCTAGCTGCTCTCCTCAGTTTGACCAAACTGTGTAAAGTTCATTTTTTAAAAAAAGTGCATATTCATGTTTGAACACCCTCACTTCAGAACTTCTCATTGCTGTAAGGTAAAAGCAAGATTTACTTCTAATAAACTAAGATTTATTCACACACACTAATTTATCAGAAGTGTTTAAAATATAAAAAGCACACATAAAATATAATGTTCTATAGCATATAGACTGAATAGCTCATAATTAATTAAAAATGGCAAGATTTTGAAATAGAGATATATTCATTCAGCAAGCATATTTATGAGCTAGTGGTGTAATAATTGCTTTGAATATAAAAGTGAAAAGTTACTCTGCTTATTGTCATGCAAACCAGCTGTCAAAATGCTAGGTGATCCTTGTTAGATGTGGACAAATACAACTGTAAGAGCAAGTACTTTGCTGTCAGATTTGGGGCTAAGGGTCTTTTCTACCTTCTTTTAACTGTGTCACCTTGAATAAGAATTTTTTAAAAAGACTTTTTTAATTGTAAATGGACACTATTCATTCATCCTTTCATTCATTCATTCATTCATTCGTATGTGGTGTTGAGGATCGAACCTAGTTCCTCAGGCACTCTGGGCAAGTGCCCTATCACTGACCAACAATCCAGACCCTTGAATAAGAATTTTGTTAAACTTGCCAAGCCTTAGTTTGGACATAATAGTACCTACCTTCTGATGGTTATTGGGGGAGATTATTTGAGGTATTACATATAAAATACCTATGAAAATAAATGGTGGAAAGCAAATGTGAAAAAAAAAAAAAAGTTAACCAATGTTACGGGAACATTAATAAGAGGAGGAGCTTCTGAGTGCCTTGGGCCACCAGGGAGGACTTCCCAGAGCAGGTATCTAGAATTTGAAGTGATACTCAGAAGATGGTAGCATGTGTTTCTCAGGAAGGGAATATCCTATGCAGGGTAACAGAACAACATCCAGTAGTACAGAATCATCAGAAGTAATAGGATGTTCCTGAATCTTGTGAATCAATATTTCCAGAGCACAAGAAGATATAGAGGAGATAAAAACCTGAATAATTAGTCAAGTGCCAGCTCACAAAGGACCTCATTCATAAAAGACATTTTGAGTTTACACTCTGTACCATTCATCTCCTAAGTATAGTACTTGTGGTTTAAACAGTATGTTAAAATATGGAAAAAAAAATATAAATTTCTATTTCTTATTTTATTTGGTCTTATAGTACAAGATTCTTGTACATTACTGTAGTGGTATATGTGCATAGTTTGAACGTGATATTCAGCCAGTGCCCAGGTGTGGCCACAATAACCGTTTTTATGGCTGCTGTGTATTCTGATTGGCATTTGTTCAGACTGATTGTTGCCCAGCTGTACCCATTATTAAAAAGTTATATTCTCACTCCTGTAAATAAGAATACCAGGGTGGTGTTGTATACTCATGTTTTGTCACTGGTCATGCATCTGTTGACTACTCTTTTGAGAGGTGGGAATTCACTGGAGAAATCTAGATGGGGGAATGAAATGTTAAAAATCTTGTGTTAGAATTACCACTGAATCATCTTGAGGACTAAGTCAGCACTGAGAAAGGTCATAGGAAGAGATACCATTTCCTGGTTTATTTAGGTCTAAGCACGCCGTAGTTCACAGTTGAGGAACAGATGTCCCCTGTCTTGATGAAAGACTTGCGAAAGAGGTATAAACATGATTGCTTTAATGTTTGAAGGGTCAGTGAATAGAAAAGATACTATTTGATTTTTTTAAATTGCATCATAGCATATACTTACAAACAAGAAAGACAAAGCAAACCACCAAGACAAAAAATGAAGCCTTTCAGAATATTCTAAGAAAGGAAAAGTAGATGTGTTCAGGAAATTATGGAAGTAGTACTTAAATTATTTTAATAACCTCAGTGCTGAAGGCATTGCACAGAGAAGATGCCCAGATGTTGATCTGTGTGCCACCCTACTGTGGTTCACACATCTCAATATTGGTCTGTGGGGAAATAATAAACTTTTAAAAATTTGAGGGTCTTAAAGAATTGTTAGCTATTATTAGTCTCTACAATACTCTCCCTTCCCATCTTAAACCATTTGTGTTCTTGAGTTATGAATTCTGCACTGAGAGGAGAAACTGGGAAATAATCTTCCATCATTTTTGATATGGAGCACACATTTGTGACAAATGGAAATTTAATTCTGACTCATCAGTGCAATGAGATAACATTGAGAACACCTTTCATTCAGGTAGTTCAGTTAAGGGATTTAGTAGATACCTGTATGCTCACAGTGGCCAGTTTTCAATGCAATAATTTTTCTTTACTTTTCCAAGTGATTTCAGAATATCATCTCACTGACCCTCATTCAGCCTCCTGAACACTACCTTTATTTCATTTTCAATGAGATTAACAGTGTTTCCTGTTACATGCAGCACACAGTTAACAAAGCAACCTCCTTTCTCAAACCAAAACAAAACGAATGATAAGGGAAAGGAAGGCTGTTTCTAGGAGTGAAAATGGAAGGAGAGGCCAGTGAACAGTGTGAGGAAAGACAGATCAAGGGCTTTAAGTTAGGGAAGTGGTCAGTTTGGGAGGAGGAGAAGGAGGGTGGGTCTAGAGAGTTAGGAGTAAAACCAGGAAATCAGGAGTTGAAAGGAAGAAACTTCAAGTAAGTCATTGAGGATCCAAAGCACAATAGGGAAATAATGGTAAATAATCAGAACATGATGTATAAAAAGCAAAGATCAAGGAGAGGGAGGGCGAAGTGAAGACCAAAAACAGCAGTAAAAAAGTAGCTTGTAGACTAATGAACTGTTTCCCTACTCCTCTCCGTTTCATTTGTGAAAGAGGGAAGATATACTTGGAGATCAGCTCAATTGTGGACTATTCCACAACTGAAGCCCTTCCTGTTGAGTTTTCTACTTTCTGTTATGTGGGATTTTCTCCCTTACTTTTCTCCAAACATCATCTGATTCTCAGGTTAATTATGTTGCCAACATGAAGCCTAACATACGGTTTGGTTCCTACTTTCTCTCAGTTTGTATTTAAGGGCAAAAATTAAATTCAAACTTTGGGAAAGGGAGAGAAGAAATAGGTAGTTATAGATGCCTCCATCCTAATATAAAAGTTGGGGCAAAAATATCTCTGGAGGTGACTACTGAGCCATTCTTACATAGATCACTTTTAATTCTTATTAGAAAGTCATGTTGAATTGACATCATCAGCATATTGTGTTCCAGCTAGCATAAGTAACATTTTTCTTTGGCTGGTAAATGGAGATGGTTTGGGGTTATTAAAAAAGAAGGAGAAGAAAGAAAGAAAAAATTATGAAGAAATCCTGGGTTAACTCAGAGACAGCAGGAGGATTTCTAAGAGTGGGAGTGGAAAAAGCAATCCATAGACTTGCCGGTGGACACTCATGAAATGTTAATAGGAACTGCATGTGATGAAAGGCAGGAGGCTCTGAGTTTATCTTGTTAACTGTTTGTCTACAACTGGATGTATGCGAATGAAGTCAAGGGACAGCATTAAAGAAATTATTTGTTGGGAAGCAGACACAAGATTCTGTTTACTTTTGTACCTTAAAGAGAACACTACCAGAACTGGTGAACTGCAGGCACAAAGAAGCAAGCAGACTTTCAGCTCAGTGGCAGGTGGTATATGCTATAGGAAAGGAAATCTCATGTACCTGAATAAATTCCCAAGAAGGTTAGAGCCCCTGACATGGTAGGTATGTAAAATCATGCAGCTGACATGAAGGCCTTTTGCAGTTTTGTAACCTCCTGAAATCAGTGGAGCGAGCCATCCCTGCTGAGGGAGCATGTCATAGGGTCTTCTGCCTTGACATGGAGGTGCACCTGTGATACCCGAATCCTCCTTACATGCCCTGAGCATTCCTGGGTCATGGGCATGCAGGCCCTGGTTTGAACCATTTATTCATAGCAGATCAAGAATCTAAGTATCCATGAGACCTCACTTAGGAGGCTCTTAGAGGATTAATAAAATATTTACAAAATAACGTATATGATGGTTTCATTTTTTAGATATTTCGCCCTAATCGCATCATAAATTCTCATTCAAGTGACTTTTCTGTTCTCTGAAGGAAGTCCCCCCCGTCTGCTGGAGAAGCAGAATCAGATTCCTGGCATACTTGTATTAAAAGCATGGCAGTGGCCGGTTTCTCTGCACATGTGTGTTCTCTTTCATACACATACACAAACGCAAGAGGCAGTTCAGCAAAGGGATAAAATGATAATTTTTACAAAAGATTTATCATTGATTCAAATGAGTGGCTATAAAATATTCAGAAAATTTATCCTATTTTTTAAATACATTTTTAAAAAATTATTACAGACTTCATTTTGACTCATTGTACATGAATGGGGTACAACTTTTCATTTCTATGGCTGCATATGATGTAGATTCATACCATTCATGTAATCATACATGTACATAGGGTAATGATGTCTGTCTCATTATGAAAAAAATATTTACATGTTTTTCATGTTACTAAGGGAATCCCAAGTTAATCAAAGTAGTTTATACAATGATGAATGAAAACTATTGGTAGAATTTTTAAAAATGTTTAAAACTTTGTTCTTTAAAGTTTATTATGTTGCTGGGTCCAGTGACGTGCACCCATAATCCCAGCAATTCAGGTGACTGAGGCAGCAGGATAGCAAGTTTGAGGCCAGCCTTGGCAACTTAGACCCTGTCTCAAAATAAAAAGGGCTGGGGAAGTAGATTCTGTTTTAGTAGTTGGATTACACAAAAAGATTTCTAGAAACAGGGTCAGGATTTCAGTTAATCCTTGGGTCTATGCTAAGACCACATTTATTTATATAAGTGACCATACTGAATACCTGACATATGCCTAGAATTCTGCAAAATCTTGCATAAGAACTGTCATTTAGTTAAATCCTAATAATAACCTTAAAATTCAGGGATTTCTATCCTTGTTTCAGAGCTGAAAGACTGTGGTTCAGAGTGGTCATATAGCTGGTAAGTAAAAGACTTGGTAATGATGCTCAAGTTTGAGATTCCACACCACATACTATATTGTTTTTCATTTTGCTTTGTTCTCCTTTCTATTCTGTCACCCCTGACTTCCACAAAGGGAGAATTTCAGGATTGTAAGCATCAGAACTTATTTATTCCCCTGATGGTCAGTGCTTAGTAATAACAGTACTCTTATTTCTTGTGCTATCTTTCCCTTCATCTGTGTGTTATTCTTCTTTTTAACTATGATTTTTAACTAACTGTCTTTTTAACTATGATTTTTCTGTGATATAACTTGGAGTTGGCTTTTCAATACATGTTATCCATCTTGATAAAATATTTATTAGATGATTATAAATTTCCAAAAATCTATATTAAAATGTTCTTTAAGATGAACAGTAACATTTATCTGACAAATCTGATATTTTATATATATAATATTTGTGTGTATGTGTGTGGGGGTCATATACCTCATTTCTTTAATTTTCTTTCTCAGAGTCCTTTTGGAAAGGGATAATGGAGTGGCAGTTGTGGCCATAGGAAGTCTGTGTAATCTGTGGTTTATATACATGAAAAATATATGCATTTGCCATGATGTTTTTCTTTTTATTTGTTGATGATGTGCACAGGACCCAACTTTCCCCTCCACTGACTTGTGATTAATCCTGTTCCTTGTTTTCTCCAATGTCAGATCTGAACACAGGCTGCCTTCGCTGTTTGAGTGCAGCTGCTGTTTGCCTGCTGCTTTCTTTGTTGCTGTGTGCGGGTGCCTCAGGCCTAGGTCCTGGGCCCCCTTCTCCTGCGCATATTGCCTGTGTTTCTGTAGAGAATTGTAACGTTCTTGGATCAGGGACTTTTACAAATAGGTATATTTTTCCTACTTGGCTTGGAGTGATCAAAGACCACCATGTTTCATTTTGCCCAGAGCCCTCAGTTCTAGCCCCCCACTCTCAGTAAAATCCATTGCAGTGTTTTACCCTAAAGACACAGAAAACAAATGCAACACCTGTGGCCTGAGAGCATTGCTTTCAAAGGTCTGGAAAGTCCCCAAAGGTTGTTTGTAAAGTACACCTTAGCCGGGATTCAGAGGCATGGCTGTGTCTCCCTCTTTCCTAGCTACCTGGGAGCAGGAGACTCACAGAGAGAGGGAGGAAGGTCATGTTATAGGGGAATGCGATGGCACATGTTAGGACATATCACATGCTAATTCATGACACTGAATTCTGACTAATGTCCTAAGGGGGAGAGGAAATGCATGTACAAAGGTGTATTTTGGCTTCTATTTAACTCTTTATTTCTTTTTTTTAAACTTAAATAAGAATCTCTGTCTCGATGAGTGGGATTATTCACAAGAGACTGTAGGGTTTCTGCACTTGCCTCACCCGTGTGAAGTGTAAGGAATGTGTTTTCCTTTGCCATAACCCTCCTCAACAGGGTGCTCTTACTAAAACCGGGAAACCAAACAGTAGCCGGGTGCATGTATTTGCTCCTTGTTCTCCCTTTGTCCAGATCTCCAGATCGGGGTTGAGAGGCAGTGTCTCACTTTCCCGTATGCTCTGAGTAATGGCATAATTAAAGTGAAGGGATGTGTGTGAAGTGTTTCTCCCATGGTGAGTGGCACGAAGTGCTCGTGTGCATAGTTGTGACTTTTCACCGGAGACAAATTCTTATCTTTCTCTAATAGAGTTTTTTGATGGCCCTCGATTAGGTCTACTTCTGCCTTTCCATGGGGAAAGTGTTGACTTGTAATAAGAGTTTTATTTTGTGTACCTTTTCATGTAGTCAGTGGATTGTTTTTTAAACAAAATGCTATATGGATTACATCTTAAATCATCTCACAATTCTAGCAGATTTCCATAAATAAGTAGTAGTGTCGTATTTGTAGGTCCAAAATCAATAGGCCAGCAGGCTGCGGTGGCACACGCCTATAATCCCAGTGGCTCCAGAGGCTGAGGCAGGAGATTTGTGAGTTCACAGTCACCTTCAGCAAAAACGAGATGCTAAGCAACTCAGTGAGACCCTGTTTCTAAGTAAAATACAATAATTGGGCTAGAGATGTGGCTCAGTGGTTGAGTACCCCTGAATTCAGTCCCTGGTTAAAAAAAAAAAAAAAAAAAAAGAGAGAGAGAGAGAGAGAGAATCAACAGGCCAGTTTCAGATGACTATGAGGATTTTTCCACCCTTTTTAAATGCAAAATCAAAACTCAAGAGATTTGTGAATATCCAGTTATTATTTTTTGTTACTACAAGTAAATGTTGAAAGGGACCACAAAAGCTGTTTTTCCAGCCTCTACTGGACTGGAGGCCTCTTTTGGGGAACCATTAGTTTCATCTTCTAATAAATAACATTTGATAGATTAAATACTCATTTGAATGGATGTTCTCCAAAGGAAATGAAGCTCACATAGTCCCTTGGCTTCTACAAGCCCTAATCTCATATTACTATGCAGTTTATAATTGTAGGGGTTGTTTCCCCTTAGGTACAGACTAAGTTTTCAGTAATTTTTATTTTAATTCAAATTAACTTGATACTGTAGAAGGCACAAATAAATCACACCTCCCTATGCTCAGATAAAGACAGACATCTTCCTTCTATCTCCTTCTTACTCACCTTTTCCTGAAGCTAGTAATAAAGCTGAGCAGGGGGCCATCTAAGAACTACCATTACTTACAAGAAATGTTTCTTTGCTGTCTGACTTGGGGGTTCAGATCTGAAACAACAATGGATAGGCATGCAGAAAAGTATTAACATAGCAGGCCCGAACTGCTGTCCTTAGAAAGGTTGCCCCCTAAGAACTTAAATTTGGGGGTATTCCCACCATTTTCTAAGAAAAGAATAGCTCATTATTCTTCGGCTGTGCGAATAACATTGTTTGTGTCCAACACCTCCTTTCCTTTGGCAGTCTAGAACTTGGGTCCATACTAGAAGCAAAGGGTACTTACTTGAATATCACCAATAAAAACAATTGAGTTGCTGATGTACCTGTCTTATAGACAGAACCTCACATTTGTGACAATGTGACAACAAATGTGAGGTTCTGTCTACAAGTCAACGCTGGAGGGTTAAGTGCATCCTGTGCAACTCCTCTGGGAAGACTCCTGGAAGTGTGCTCCAGGTTTCCTCTGGGCTTTGCCCCTTGCCTATTTTCCCTGGCTGGTTTAACTTCGATCCTTACACTGTAGTAAGTCATAACTGTTGGAAGACTGTTTGCTGAGTCCTGTGAGTCTCATCAGTCCTGGGATTGATCTTGGGCACCCCCAGACAGTAGTTCAAACCTAACTTGGGTAGGAGTCCATACAAAAGAGAAATCAGAAACACCGAAGATATGTGCCTCAAGATTTTCCATGTGTATAACCACGATTGTATATTATTTCCTTCCCAAGCATTACTTTATTTTGCTACTGAGTTTAGTTAGTAAATACATTTAAAATACTACATATTTAGGTAGGCACTTCTAGTCCATTCAGACATTGGTATGAATCACATTCTTGTTCTCTACTCTCACTGGAACTGAGGAAAGACTTAGTGCAGTATGTTCCCTCTCTCCCTCCCTATCATATACCTACACCCCTCCCTGCTACATAAATTTTCCCTGCTACCTACTATTCTAATACTCTGAAATCTGTGCTAAATAGAATTTCTTACATAGATGGAGTACATTGGCAATTGACCAAAATGTAGAATTTTTAATGAGTTATTAAAAGAATAAATATTACATGAAATTAGAATTAAAATTTTTGTTGTTTTTACTTTATTCCACTTCTTGGATGTTTATCTATAATATGCCTTTCCTTACTCTACTAACTTGTTAGAATTTGCTAGAACTTCTAATAGAGACCTCCAATTGAAAAGACTCCTTGTATCCTTATTGGGAAAATAAAGAGAAATAAAAGTACTGCTGAGAAACAGCATGCAAAAGAGCATTTGGGGGAAAAGCATAAAATGCAGTGGACTCAATAGTGGCTGCTGTTGGCCATGACTGACACTACCTGCTGCCATTGGCTCAATAGTGCTCTATCCTGTTTCTAAGAGTACCCCTCATACATGTTTTACCTTTGTGATTTAGTAGGGTGACCTTCATGCCTTACTTCTAAGAAAGTTGAAAATAGAACAAATAGAGCATATGAATTTTGGGCAATGTCTATTTTAGATTCCAGGAAAACAGATGCCAAAAGAGAAAAAACAAGTTGGATGACAAAAATTTTGTCTCTGAACTTAATAAGTTATTACATAAAAGTTAAAAAAAAAGTAGTTTATATTTTTCCATTAATGATAATTTGACCTTAATTTCATATTAAATTTTGTATTAAAGGAACATAAATATTTGAGAGTTTTTATTTACTAGTACCTTTTATTCCTGATATAAACATGGTGAGTTCAGGAAAAAAAAAAAAAATCCTCGTAGTGATGTAGAAAATCAACAGCTAATTAATTTCGTAAAGAGTGGCTTGAGCATTTTTCTTGCACTGTGGTTCATTGAGAGATGATGCACTCAGCGATTATGAATTATTGGTTTTTTTATTTTTTTATTTTTTATTTTTTGTGTGTGTGTATGTGTGTGTGTGTCTGTGTGGTGCTGGGGATTGAACCCAGAGCCTTGTACATTTTAGGCATGTGCTCTATCACTAAGCCCAAGTTAGTACATCTCTAAGACAAGCATGTCATGTGTTTTTTATTCCTGGGACCATAACAGACATGGTTTTAGAAGCAACAAATACTAATAGGTTTTAAAAAATAAAATAAATCCTCCTATATTTTATAACATGGACCGCCTGAAGGGATTCTCTAATATTTTTTCAGTATCTGTCATATTCATTCATTATCACTTTTCTACTTTCTTTGCCTTTTTCTCCTGTGCCTTTTTGGTATAGGACAAGCGCTCCATATTCAAAATTAAATGAGTACATTCAAAACTGGCCTCTGTTTTCATATTCCTTTATTTTAATTTTCTCTGCCATCTTAGTTTTAACAAAACTTGTATAAAGTATAATTTTCCATTCCTCCTTCTACCACATTTGCTGAGACTGACATACCTCAAACTTTGGTAAGGATGCCATGATTAATTGTTTGAATTAAAGTATTTAAAATATTCTGATCTTCAGTTTCATCATGGGGTAATTCAGTGTTTGACCACAAGTGGAAACTGATTCTGGTATGTCAATTTCTAAAAGTACATTCGTATCCCATATTTGCACTTGGGGGCTCCCTTTCTAACAGTTTCTTTCCCTTGGTTTCTCTTTTCCCCCATCTTATTCTTCCATGGCAGCCAGTAGTTTTCTGTATTGTCATTTGTTTTTACATTTTAGAATATTTAAGTATTTGTCACGTAACAGTCTTATAGCAAAATCAACTCAGAAGCACAGGACCAACCAAAATCTTAAAATACTTCAAGAAAAACGAATTGTTACTTGTTATCAGGAAATATTTATATTTTTATTTAAGTATATAATATGATATGTTTTAGTATCTGTCTGCAGATAGGGCTGCCTAATCAGACATTGGAAATGTTGTTTTTGAGTCACAAGTGGCTGTTTTTAGTTTTCTATTCTTTCTTTCTTTTTGGTAAGCTTCTCCCTAAAGACAGTTGGGCTTACAGAAGTACATGTGCAGATATAAGAATAGCACAGTGCATTTGAAATACGTGAGAGGTGCCATCCTAAGTGCTATGAAGCGTAGAAATATGAATGTCCTGGATGACCCATGCTCCTCATTACCTGTATGGAACCTGTAAGACTACCCTGTAAGGGATTATCCCAGATTACATGTGACACATAGACATAAAATGGAATACAGTCAAAGCCACAAGAAATCAGAAGAGGACTTTGGAACAGATCACAGGATTTGAGACAGAGAAAACATTTGAGAAATGGGTCTTGAACGGTGGTGGGCTCCCAGCAGATTCATGATGGCATTTCAAGTGGAGGGATGATTTAAAACAGAAATGTGGTGGTGCGAGCATAGCGTGTGTTCCCTGAAAGTCTAGGTGTCTAGTTCTAGAGCAGTGTCAGAGCATGTGAGAAAGAAGTAAGACTTTTAAAAGGTAGATTGGATCAGTTCTTGAATGCCAGGATTGAACAGTTGCTGAAATTGAGTAGTACAGGGGAGCCAGGGGAGTTTAATTTGAAGGCAAGGGCTGTAATGTGGCCAGAAGTATACTTTAGGAAAAGCATCTCTGCACTAAAATGTAGTCATGATGTAAGTGGAAAAGGTAAATTAGGAACTGATAAAATTACCAGTTAGGAAGCAGGGTGGGCCATTACCAAGCTTGTGAAAAGTTTAAAAGGCAAATCCAAGAGACAGATACCTGAAAGAATATTGACTTAACCTGGGAGTAGGTCAAAGGAAACTGACTCATCAGGTCTGGATTTCAAAGAGGGCAAAGGCGAGAGTAGCAATAAGAAGTTGGGTAGAGTAAGGAGGTAAGAGCACCTCTTTGCAAGGCTTTTCAGTGTAGTTTTAGATTCAGGCTGGTTTGAATATTGGCCCCAGGTATTGATGGCTTTATGTCCTTAGACTCACACTTTGTTGTGCCTCAGTTTCCCCATTTGTAAGATGGATTAGTTTATTTGGACATAGATGAACATTATATTTATATATATATAGATATATATATCTATGTTATATGTATCTATATCTATATATAAATGAGAAAATTAAGGCATAGGCCCTGTATTATTAAAAATAGTCCTTTAGCCTAAAAATAGCATTTCAGCAAAAAACAGATCTCCATGACCTTGTGTGTTTTAGGTTTGGTTTTTATTTTGTTTCATTTCTTCCAGAATTCAGATACCAGTTACTTTGAAGAAAGTAGTTGCCTTGTTTTGCAGTGCTAGGGACTGAGCTCTGAGCTTTGCACATGCTGGGCAAGTGCTCTACCACTGAGCTATACCCCCAAATCTGAGGGTGTTAAATTGACCTATAGGCCAAATCCCCAAAGAAGTCCTTAGAGTTTCTGTTTTCCTCATGAAATAGGTTGAGCAGATGCACAAAATAAATGAGAAATAACAGGAAAACCAGAAGAGAGTTCAGCAGTTGATAAATGTAAGAAGTTATTGGCAGAAGAAAAAATGAGGAAAGAAAGTCTGTGCACATGCACACACTTCCATCACTGTGATAACCACCACTGTTAGTGTCAGATTTTCAGCTGAGTGATATGCATTTGTTCACTCCATAGGTGTTCACAGAACATCAACCATGTGAAAGACACTGTTGCATCTTTGTTCTTTGAACACTGGGATCAAGAAAATGTCCAACATAAATGCAATATTATCTCCTAAAGCATTTTCTAAGAAGAGTAGATAATTTGTTGGTACTTTCAGGGACAAAAGTGAGCATTAAATGTAAATAAACATATAAATATATGCAGTTTGCTAAAAACCATCTTTCTCAACCTTTCACCACCCCTAGCATACTAGTAATGGGGCTGCTTCCCTGCACCAGTGGTCCAGAGAAACAACTTTCCATTTCTATTGAAGGCCTTCTTGATGGTCACAAGGAGAGCTCAACTCAGAGGAAATTGTCTTCCTGGTAGGGCTACTGTGAGATTGGAAAGAGCCCCAGCTTTCTGGAGTCTGCTTGGTCCCAGGGCTTGGCAATGGAGCATGGCAGATGTTCTCTTTTTAAGGATAGTATTGTGGAAAAAGCACTAGAGCAGGTCAGAAGAGCTGGACCATGTCCCAAGTCAACTGTCCCCACTTCAGCTTCACGATCCTCAGGCAAGATGCTCAGTGATTTCTTCATTTGTAAAGAGGTAGCACTAGATTATCTCTAAGTGCCACCCGACTCCTGCATTCATAGGATTAATAAGGTCAGTTAGCATTGATGCGTCTTGCCATTAGGGTATAAAGGACAGTTAAACCTGTGATAAAGAAGTGTGCATACCATGGAAGTTTACAGGCAGGTCATTCTTCTAGGAGTTGGGAGGAAGGAGAAGAGGGGACAATGAGAAGTGTTTCACAGGCTTATTTCTAATGGA
Organism: Glaucomys volans; assembly: GCA_020662805.1. Classification (NCBI taxonomy): domain Eukaryota; kingdom Metazoa; phylum Chordata; class Mammalia; order Rodentia; family Sciuridae; genus Glaucomys; species Glaucomys volans. The sequence goes on along the minus strand of JAJEJO010000154.1, from coordinate 121,207 downwards.
CTTTGAAGGTTGAGAATGATTGTGGAGAAAGGCAGAGGAATTCTGAAGGGTACTACTTTATAGTTTTCATGCACAATTAAGGCAGGTCGTGCTTTGTTTCTGGAGCTTCAGAGGTCTCGGCAGGAGATGCTGTTGGAAAGGTAGGTTAGATCTATATTGAGGGGACTTCAGTGCCAGATAAGGGGATTTATTATTTATCTTGCCTACCATAGGGAGCCAGTGAGAGTTTTCTAGGAAAGCTAGTGACATAACCTCTAACCTATGTTTTTGGAAATGTGGTGGCAGTGTAGAAAGAATGGATTAAAGTGAGTAGGGAAATCCTGCTATTTGTTTTCTTAAAGGCTGTCTTCATCTGTTAACTTCTACCCAGGTACCTTTTGGCATTTATATTGATCTTTTCAGGATTGTCTCCCTTTCTACAACTCGTACTGATTTCACAAACTCAATAAAATACTGTTTGTGCTCATCTTCTTTAAGGCGACACTAAGAGTTTATCTTCTCTAATTATCTCCCCTAAACATACAGGCAAGCAGAGTTGGGTATACCATTAGTAAAGGTAAAAGAGGCAATGAAATTCAGCCTTCAAAGAAAAAGAAAGTTAATGATCTAGAAATTCACTTTCCACAGTGACTATGTCTCCATAGATAGCCTTAAATAGTTTTTAAAAAGCAGAAAAGATTTTAACCCCTTAGTGGCTGTCACAGTGATGTCAGTCTTAACTGGGATTTCATTCCCTTGAACTGAAGAGACTAAAAGAAAAGGGCGTGATGTGGTGCTTCCATTTTGGCCTGCAGCACCTGCTCTGCTGAAGCTGCATTGCCTGAACACAGGACAGACAGTAAGATCAGTCTTTGGGGATCAGAGCCCTAGGGGTTGTGCTTAGAATCCATCAGGCCCATGGGCTAGGCCTGTCAACTGTGCCTTTCATGTTTTCCTTTCCTTTTGCTGCAGCTTTTTCTTCCAGCCTGTTCAGCAAGTGCACCAAAAGGTACTGTATGTGCGAGCATGCATGCTTCCAACAAACAGCTTTATCAACATTGCCGTGAGCCCTTCCTTACAAACCCGTGGCTGTCATGAGGCAATTTCATGCAAACTTTCTACATGCCCAACTAATTGAGAGGGTTGAAAACCATCCTTTAGATTGTGGTGGCCCTGCTTCTTACACTTGCCAATTGTCCATCGCCCTAGTGTCATTAACAGAGGCATTTTGAGTATTTCACATTCTGAAATGTTCTAAGATACTCATTAAGTGGCCGTCATCTCAAGAAGTCAGTTGTCTTTGCCCTTTCCAATGTAAACGTTTATTTATCTGATAATCTGCAGAATCATAGATTCAAGATTAAAGACAAATTTTTTCAGATTATTTGCAGTTGACCCAATCTGTCTTTTTCCTTTTTAATTTGAAGAATCTCATATTGTCCTAATTTTCCCTGTAAATTTTATCAGAGCAGATGTAGTCACCATGATACGGCAAGGGACTAAACTAATTTCCTTGATGTAAGCATTGTAAAACAATTTCAAATGCAACTTTGGAAACAGTGTTTCTGAACCTGTTTAATAATGTTTAAAAATGCATCAATGAAATTGGCTTAGCCTGTGGCCTTTATTACATTATCTGTTCTCAATTACATAGATTCTGTGTTTTGTGTCTGGACTAGTTATAAGTAACCAAAAAAAATGATCCCAGCTAAAGAGTGTGTCTTTATCCCTAACCCATTTAATTTGATTTAAAATTGATAAACCTTGGAAAATACTTCCAGAATGCCATATCAACTATTAAAATAATAGGAAATGCATTCTGGAGGTCAGACTAGCATTATTATTTCACTTTCCCCCATCCCCTTTTTTCTTTTATCCCTGTTGCTCTTCACCTTCCACTCACCCCAGTCCCATTGTTGTGACTCCAGAACTAAATTCTAAGTTATCAGTTCTGAAATGTAACATAAAACATTAAATATGTTTTTACTAATTGTGATCTGCTAAAATCCAAGCTCTGTGCTGAAGCTTTTTTTTATTTTAATTTCAGAAGTAGTATTTAAGTGATGACATGCAATAATTTGTTCATTCTTCTGTCTGTATAATTTACAAGGCAGTGGCAAATAAACATAGCAATACAAGATTCATTTACGGTGACACAATGGCAGATACACAGAGCAGAACCCTGCCTATGAGATAAAGTGGACTGAGTGACTTATGCAGTAATTAGGGGATAATTGTCATTAACCTCACAAACAGTAGTTTACCCATATTGTTTAAAAGGCTCCAGGATGCGTAATGACAAGGTAATCTGTCAAAGCGCTAGGGGGAAATATTAATAAGATTTGTGCAAGCCTGGATAGAAAATATGCAGAAAGCGGCCACATTAAGCTAATTGGTGGATGAATATACACTTGTAAAAGTGCTTCTAATGGCACGTTTGCTGCTCTCCAAATGACTGCCGTTAATGTGGAGAAGTGGGCTGCTTGGAAAGTCAGGACTGCTGGGACAGGAGGGTATTAAGGCATGCAGACGTGGTTATTACCTTGTGCTCTATAATGCATGCTTCCTCTTCTGATCCTTCTTTATTTTGAATTTCTGAGCTTTTTGTTGTAGGAACATATATTGATTATTTACTCTGATTATTCTGGTTTTGATTTATATTTGTTCAGTCAGCCACCAATCCCAAATCACTTCTCTTTTGTGGCCAAATAAAACTTATAATATCTATATTGATAGCTGCTTATAAATATACAGAAACACAAAATATTAATACATATGTGGATTTATAATTATACACACATGTGTATGTGTGGGTGCCTTTTATAGGAACACATTTAATCTGAACAATCAAAGGAAAGTATATCCATCAACAGTCTTGTGTGTGTGTTACAAGTAATAATGTGTTGTTCCCTGATGAATGCTAAAGCAGGAAATTAATCTTTGTGTTCTACTGCTGTTCTTATACCCAGAGAAGAACAGAGTTAAATCTCCCAATACATCTTTCTGTTCAATCACTCTCACAGTCCTCGGTGTTTTATGGAATACTCAATCCTCACTGTTTTATGGAATGCTGCTCAGTGAGAGCTCCGTCCCTTTCTTCCCCTACTCCCTCACATCCTAATGAATATGTTAAAAAGTTCCTTTGGGTTGTTCAATCAGCTTTAGTTGTGAAGTAATTCAAAGCATAATACGAGAACTAGAATTATCCGTTCAAGCTTTGGAAGCTCTATACAAATTGAGAATCTTGATTGAACTGATAGTACTTGAAAGATTAGAGGTTGAAGCCTTGTACCAAGGTTTTGACCCTCACCTGATGTGTCAAATCACCTTCATCATGGAAAAACTTCTCTTCCACCTCTGTTTGCTGTTTATCAGACATTATAGAAAAGCAGATACAAAGAATTTCGAGGGTGTGTGACATTCATGTTCAGCATTAGCCCCACAGATTCCTAGAGACCTTCTACAGATATGGTGGCAGAACTTTGGTAATGAAAGTGGGGAGGTAAGCTAGAAAATGTAGACCTCAAAGCAAAAGTGTCAGAAAGGCTCTGGTGAATTTTGTTTATTGCAGAGCAAGCAGATTTATAGTTGTCCTCGGACTCCGCTTTATCTTTATATCTAAGGGGAGAAGAAAGACCTTTATTAGGGACCATCCTTCTCTTTCCTCGTGTTTCCAGTGTTTTCTTTGATGATTTCCAACTGTGCCTTGGCTCTCCTATACTGGAAACTGATTTACTCTCTAGAATCTCAGTGGTCTGCAAGGGAATAACATGTCTATTTAAAGAGTTTCACTAGGGGAGTGTCTTGTATACAAATGCTGATTTTTTTTTTTTTTTTAAGAACCACACAGATCTCTTAAAGACTATAAATATTTATTAACATAGCTTTATTTTTGTATAACAAATGTTTTTTGGAATGGTTGAATCTTCAAGTTGCAGAATTTTCACAAGCCCTACAAATGTGATTTGGGGGATTTCCAAGGCCTCTTAGGGATTTCTTGGGCAATTTCCCCAGTTTTCAAGAAAAGTTTTTATTTGAATTGGTCACTGAATTGACCAGGGGTCAGAATTAATCCAGAAGAATTAGCACCTCTAGTCACATCATGGATAGGCAGCCTACACTGAAAAACCAAGGGAAGGACTCAGAATGTAGGATAGTACAAGAACCTCTCAGAAAAAGAAAATAATGCCTGCTTTTAATCATAAGTGCACATATTCTGAAAATAAGTTGTTGGTTACATAAGTTGGTTAAAAGTAGAAATGCCAGGGTTTAAAACATTTTAATTAAAATTATTTGTATGTCCAGATTCTAGCAATAGATAGTAGAATAGAGCAATTTTAAAGCTCGTTTTTACTGAGGCTTAGAAATTTTAGTAAGATTTTTGTTTATACCTGGGGAAGTTGAAGCTGGATATTGGTGATATTTAGAACCAAGACTAGAAATTTTAGGTGTCTTTCATTCATATTCTTAATTTGTTTCCTTTGTGACTGAATATGTGTAAGTTATTTTAAGCATAATCAAAATTTTGTAACTTTAAGGTGCAAAGTCTGTTTTGGCCTGTAGGTGTAGAGTTAGATAATCTGTGCTTGAAGTTAAAGACTTGGTGATATGCTAGGAATATCTGTTTAGATTAGAATTTTCTACTTTGAAACTTAAATGACACCTATGATACTATAAATAAACATAAAAATGTATCTTTAAAGCAGTCTCAGGTTTAATTTACAGAGGAGGTAGATTACTTGAAAAATACTTCTCTGTCTTTAAAGTGCAGTTCTAGACATTGCATAAAGTAATTTACTCCTCTGAATTTTTTAATAGGACAAAGCAAGGCACCTGCTTTATTTATTTGCAAACAACTATCCATATAGAAAATACATATGACTGGTTTCGAGCTAGACATGGTAAAATGCATGGGTACAGAAAAGAAATTCTGACAGGCCTTTAATTGAGCTTAGCTGGAGCTTTTATGATTAAATATGTTGTAAAACCAGAATGATCTATCATAATCATCATTTTCAAAATAAAAATGCTATATAGATTGTTACTGAGAGAAAAGATAAATACTCACAAATTATACATATATGGTTCATAATCAAGAGTGTTCTATTGATATAGTGAATTTTTTCAACTCTAAAGTCAAACAATGTATTTTAATAATCACAAGAAGAACCATTTAAATACTAGTGCCCTGACATTTTGAAAATGTTATTTTGTTAAGAGAGGTAATGATTTCAGAAGAGTATATTATTTAACTTATCACTACATTTTTTTATTTTAAAAAAATATTTTTTAAGATGAGTATAGCTACTGGCAAAGCTGAGGCGGGCGTATCACAACTTTAAAACAAGCCTGGGAAACTGTCTCAAGACTGTCTCAAAATAAAGTTTATAAAAAGGCTGGAATGTAGCTCATTGGTAGAGCACTTCCCTTGGATTTGGCCCCCAGTACCAAAAACAAAAACAAAAAACAAATTTTTTTTTTCAGTGGGAAAAGTATTTTCAAAGGTGAATCAGAAAAATAAGTCATAGATCATTGTATGTTGGGAAAACATAAGAAACAGAATCTAAAAGGCACATAAAACTAGCATGTTGCTTCCTTATGCTGCCCACTGTCTTCAAGGGCCATGTTACTCAAACCCAGGATCATGTGAGAAGAGGTAGTCTTTCCCTTGTACTTCCTTTTCAGGTAATTCAGTATGCCTCACCTCATTATTCCACCATTCCCTAAGATCAAGCATTTTGAATTCTACCAAAGACTGATGTATAATAGAGTTAATGTGCAAGAGTGAGCCAAGAGCAGTAACCTCTATGTTCATGCGCACATTTGTGCACCTGCATTTATGTGTGAAAAATATCTGGTTTAAAAATATAGATCCTGTGTGCAAATCATATTTATAGAGAAAGGATTCTAATGTTAGCATGTGAGATCAATAAAGTTTTCATCTTGACAGAAAATTCTTGAACACAAAGTTTTGCAAGAGCCCCAATGTTCTAACCAATAGTGGATGTACTGGTAGCCCTCATTACTCCTAGGGGCTGGGTGCTGTAGGAAAAATATTTCAAATCAAGTTATTTATAATCTGTACATGTTGAATTAGCATCAGCTTCCATAACCACAGCAAGCTGGTACATACCTACCTCAAATATTGGCATGGTCATTTCACAACAAAGGCTGCCTTGTATTGATGAGGAAAACCTGTTTGTTTTCCAAGAGATATCCACATGGTTAAATGTTAAAGTAAAGTCCAGTCTTGATTTTTATTTGCAAGTCTTTCTGTCTATACTACATCCTACTGATTCTTCCTCAAAGGACATCTCTGTTCTAAAGAGGAAAAGAAGGAGCAAAGATGTGACTGTTCAATATTGTATTTTGAAGATAAACCGTGTTCTTGAAATTCTGCAAAATACATATTTCCAAATCATAGAAATTGAGTAGGGCTTTATTACCCAAAACAAATATTGTTTTTTTTTTTCAATGAAGTCTAATTTGATCCATTTGATACAAGCATTGTCAGAATGAGTATGTTTCATTCTGCCTCCAGATAACACAGTTGTTTCAGCTGGCCTCCTAGAAACATTTGCTTGAAATACTGGGAAAGCAGTTCCATAAAAGAGCTTTGTGTGAATGGAGAATGGCATAACTTTGTTTACTTACATGACTAAACTGCTTCAATATATGTTGTGTACGTTCATGGTGCATCTTTCTCAGGCAGTACCCAGCAAGAAATATGTTTAAATATAAATTTACTAAAACAAATAAGTATGCCAAGTTCTTTTTCCACATAATTTCAAGTGTTTCTCAGAAATTATCACAACATTGCTTGAAAATTTTCCCTAAGTACTTCCCAGAATCTATTATGTTCAATAAGAATTCTTCGTGTCCCCATTTTCATTTATCACTCCTCTTTGCCTGCCCCCAACTCCCTCTCTTACACACACATGTAAGCAGGCACACTGACACACAAACATTGGCCCAGGTACACATAGGAATGTCAATTAAATAAATTGGAGAGACAATCTAACCAGAAACAAAAAGCGGGGGAATGGCTCTGAAGTAGTGGAGAGCACCCAGGATAGTTAAACTTTTTAGCTAAGAGACGAAGTTTAAAAACTGGCTTGACTCAGAATGTCTATTTGAAATAGAAATATTTGCTTGTTGTATATGGACACATCTTAGTTTCAAAATAAGTAACTGGCAGGAGAATGGAAGAATTCTGAGTTTTATGACTTGTGCAAGTTTTTTTTCTTCAGAGCTGTTTGTGTTGCTCAAAGGTGTCTGTTCCACAGAACATCTCCCTCAAACTCTTGTTGCTTTCAGCATCCAAAATCATCTCTGTCCAACCCACAAGTTATATCCAGGAGCTCTCCATTTGTTCACCCCATCTATTAAGTTGATGGAATGCCCCTTTCCAAATTACCTGAGAACAAGAACTGAGCCCATCACTTGCTCCTCAGATGACCCAGAGTGATGTATTTCCTAATTTCTGAGTCATATCCTGATGCATGTCCACCTAAAGAGGTGGTCTGCACAAAGGCAGACAGAGGTAAGGGAAAGCACCTCAGTGCGAAGGTACATAAACGTAGCTCATGACTGATGTTCATTGGTAATATTTCTGTGGAGAGGCAGTCTCCATAATTTTATAATTACATTCCATTAGTAAAAATATATGAAGTTTGTACTCTGACACATATAAAACTGTTTCTAAATTAGTAATATATTACTGTTAGTCCATGTGGAAATATCAGAAAAGAAATCATCTTTTAGGTAAAAATTAAATGGAGATTCTTGTGTTTACTCCTCATGTCATAATAGATTGTCATACAGTGAATTAGGAGAGAATGGGAACATGTATGTTTATGTTTAGACACAATATCATGCAAGAGGCAAAAAGTAATTGAGTTTTAAGTGTGAGATTTCATGCAGTTTGCGTGGTTTTAGAATCAACTTCATTAAAGTCTACTTTACATATAAAATCCACCAGTTGCAAATGTACTCTCCATATGGTCACAGAAACATCAATACAATTGTGATATAGAACATTTCCATCTCTCCAAAAAAAGTTCCCTAATGCTCTGTGTAGTCAGTCCCTTTCCCCTGATGTTCAGCTCCTGGCATCCACCAACTGCTTTCTGTCCCACCTTCTCCTATGATTAAAATGGTAGAATATGTGGTCTTTTTGTGTCTGACCCAAATGCTTTTGTAAGTCATCCTGTTAGAGTGTGCATCAGTAATTTATTCATTTTTATTGCCCAGTATTTTAGTATAGTGATATCCCAAAATTTGTCCTCATACTTAAATATCTAGAAAACCTGGTAAGATTTGACTTGTTTTATATAGCATTGTCCCATTAGTTTTTAACTCAGCAATTAATATGAAGCTTTATCTGATAGAGTACTTAAGATAGGTAGGCTTGAAATTTGGTAATTTCTATAATTTTATCCAAACCATTCCTCTTACCTTGATATTGGAATTAATCTAAGGAAAAATACAATATTTTGATGGGAAACAGATCATGAAAGTAAATTGCCAATGTGGTTATGATGGAATAATTTCTTAATAAAACATGTTTTGCAAAACTAGACATGAAATCAGAAACATATCTCATAAAACTCATTTTATTCTAAGTGGCCTGCAGTTTGTATAGCTTACTGTTATTTAATTAAAAGATCTAGGGCTGGGGTTGTGGCTCAGTGGTAGAGCACTTGACTAACACGTGTGAGGCACTGGATTTGATCTCAGCATCACATAAAAAAATTAATAAAGTTACTAAAAAAAATCTAAAATTATATCCAAGGAGAAGATTTTTAGATTTTAGCTATTTTAGGATTTTCCTTTAACTTAGATCTTAAATTTGACTGATGCTCCTATAATAGAAAACAAAATTATACTATGTCTGTCTTTAAACTATTTGTTTATTTCTTACTAATTTAAATAGTGCTAGAATGAATAGTCCCTAGATCTATGGTGTTTGGTGTTCCTCCTTTATTTCCTTCCATAGACACAAAGCAGGCAATTTTCTTTCATCGTGCTGTGACATGACCACAGGTGGGCTTGTTCTAGACTAACATTGAGGTCACCTGACAACCTAATTATACCGAAGCCTCTTATTCAGTCTTCTTCCATCTTATTACATCCTGTCCCTCTCTATTATCCCTCTTCCCCAGATAAGAGTAACCAACTAACCTTATTAATACTTTGATTTTAAAACTTATCATATAAGGTGCTTTGATGTGAAAAAGGACTCTAATAAGACCATTTAAACCATGTCAGCTAATCCTATAACAAACAGATTCTTCTGGGTTTGAGGTATAACTCCAGTGGTAGAATGTTTGCCTAGCATGCTTGAGGCCCTGGGTTCCATCCCTGGCACTGGGGTGGGGTAGCGGGGCAGACGGTGGGGATGCTCTACAGAGCCATGTAATAATAACTGAAGGCCAGATTTCTACAAGTAATCTACCAGTTCCTGTCAAATAATAAAAGGAAGTGTTTTCATATAACATGCTCAGGTGTAAATTGTTTTTAAGTGTTTTATACTTTTTCTGAGCCCAGTAAAACTGGTTTACAAGTCTGGATTATTTCATGTTACCTAATTTTTAATTAGTGATGTACAATTATTTTCACAGGAAATCAATACTTAAAATAATACCATGCATTTAACTTGAAAGGATGAATCCTATTATCCTCATTTTGTAAAATATTTCCCAACCTAACAGACTGAAGATCAGTGAACTCTGACTTTAAATGGGAAAGCCTAAAGGAATTGATTCACCAACTAGAGATTTTCCTAGGAAGGACAAAAGTCTGGATATATACCCTGGTGTTAACTCATTCATGCACAAGACCAGTGACCTTGTATGGGTGGGTCAATAGTCAAGATCTTAATACCACCTTAAGAGATGGAATTTTTGTTTTATTAGTATTCATTCCATGATAACATTTGATTCTTTTTATAATTCCTATTCGATTTTGTAAAGTATATTTGATCATCTGTACTTCTCAAACTATCCCTGGGGAAAACTAGTTTTTCCTGGTAGTCATTCTTGAGTCAATACTTAAATTAGGGGAGGAAAAAAAATGTGCCTTTAGTTATTGCAACAGTGTCCATTTTCAAATGATTACTCCTCTGAATTACTTGCAGACAGGTTTTTGGTTGTTGTTATTGCTTTACAAAGCCAACAGACTGACCCTGGTCCATCTTGAATATTGTGCAGATCTTTCCTGAAGTTCTTCCTTCACAGAAGAGTCTTAGGCTAGTGTTTGAGAAACACTGTACCAGACCATGCTTATTTCTGTTACAGAGATCTTCAGAAAAAAACCTGGGCTTTCTTTGTTCACTTTGATAGTTTCTAACTCCCTTCAACCAGTTCATCTATGGATATACCAAAACTGATGGCCATTCTTAGCAAGGAGCTTGCAAGCTCCTTGTGTTGCATAAGAAGATCAACTTTCTTTCTGTAATTTTCCCAATTATTAATGTGATATATTAGATAATCTTGATCAAATATAAGTGATAACTAATTCGGAAAGAAGTTCTATGTTTCTTCAGATTACCTGGAGCCAGAGGGGTACCCCATCACAGGGATGGCAGTTGGAATGCATGTGTAGATATTTGTGCAGTTCTTGAGTAGATGTGTTTGCAAAGGTGCTATGTTATACTTCTCTATGAGTATCAATTGCTGCCTCTCTCTCCACTGTAAGTGAAGCCTCTCTTATGACAATAGATGCTACCAAAGTTCTGAATCTTGCTTACCAAGATCTTTTCTAGTCAAAGTTAGTGACTTAACATCACAATCTCTATTTTAGCAGAGATAGCTACTCTGGATTAAAAGACAGTCTGAAGAGCAGTGGTTTTAGAAGTAGCAGCTAGAGTTGTGGTGGGCCAGAGAAAAGAGAAACCGTATGGGACTGCTGTGCCCTGTTGGGAGAAGAAGACAGGGAGGAAGGAAATGAGATGCCTCAGGTGGGTGGGATCAGTTGCTATGGTTTCTAAGGTTCATTTTAATACCAGAGGCTGCTGACTGCTACACATTCATTATTGACATGCAGATTTAGGTGCAGGCTACCTGGGAAGAATCTAGGGAAGATTAGACCTTACACTGCTCAGGAAGCAATCCCTAGTGAAAGATTCTAGAAAAAGTGATCAGTAGAGAGTAGATTTGAAGGTAAGAACAGAGTATAAAAATGGTATAGAAGTGGACATTACAGTGTTCTGGGGAAAGCCTGTTCAGAAAAAGTTCTGCTTGTCACTGTCACAAACCCATTGTGCTGGGCTGAGGAAAATGGCATCACAAAATAATAGTCCAGCATGCTGTTGAGACAGTGAACTTGAAGTCACAATTTCTGGGTTCAAGTCCTGGCCTGGAAGTCAGCACGTTGGCAAAAATAAGCCCTCCTACATTTCTTCACCTCTGATTTCTCATCTATTAAATATTCACTGAGCTCTGGAAGCAATGAGGCTCAAATGAGAAAAGCTATATTAAATCAAAACTTTAATTTTTTTGTGTACCTGTAACACCAATCCCTTTATCCCCACCTATTCCAAAAAAAATGATGTGAGACAAATCAGTATTTGTCTTGTTAAAAATGACTATTGCAGGACTCCAGGATCATCTGGAGTCACTAGGTACCCACATCATTATGTGATTGTTCCGAGCACAGAGTTATATGGGAATATTTGATCTGAAGTCTAATTTTATCCATGTAGTGAGGAAGAGATACATGTATTTGTCAGTTTTCATAGGGTAGACACCCATATGCATGCACCACACATACTGTTTATGTAAAATGACAGAATGCTAGGAGGAAATTTTATAGAGAATAGAGTATAACTGTTAGAGCTTCTTTTAAAAAATAATTCAAATAAATGACGAGTTTCTCCTTAATCAAACTAGCTGTGATGACTGAGGGCATGATTATGATCTGGAGGGAATTTTATATTCAAAGGCTGAGGAAAGACTTTCCATTGCAAAAATAATACAGATTCCTTATATCCTTCATCCTGCTTCCCTAGAGAAATGTCTTCATATAATCACCATACAGTTGTTGAAATCAGAAAATTAAGATTTATACAGAAATATTAACTAATCTAGAGACTTTCTTCAAATTTTGCCATTTTCCCAATAATATCCTTTTCTAATCTAGAATCCCTAGGATTGCACGATTATGTCTTTTGTAGTCTCATCTTTTGTAGTCTCTAACATTCTTTTTTCTTTTTAATCTTACCTGACCTTTACACTTTGAAGAGTATTACCACTGTTTTGTAGAGTGCCCCTCAGTTTTGGTTTGCCTGATGTTTTCCCATGATTGGGTGGAGGTAAGTTTTTGACCAGATGCCACAAAAATGAGACTGTGCCTTTCTCAGTGTATCCCTTCATTATGTCAGTGTAACTTCCACCAGTGGTATTAACTTTGACGTCTCTTTTAAGGTGGCATCTGATAGATTTCCCTAATGTAACATTATGAGTTTTCCCTTTGTAGTTAATAACTCTCTTATTTTTGTTTGTTTGTTTGTTTGTTCTGGTGCTAGGGATAGAACCCAGGGCTGTGCACATGCTGTGTGCATGCTAGACCACTGAACTGCACCCCCAGCTTTATTTTTTTTTTCAAGAAGGTTTTATGCTTTCTTAAACTGATGGTCAGGGTTGGAGCAACTGTCATTCACAGAGGGTTGCAAAGGGCCCTGTCCTAGTAGGTCTAAGAAATGATGCCTTATAAAATGATGGAGTTATTATGTAAGTGTTTAAATAGATTTCTCTCAATCCATGCTGAAATGGATTGCCTGACATTACATTGCAGGATTTTTAAGTCCTACCTCCAGGCAAATCTCATAGTTACCAGCAAAAATGAAAGTGTGAAATGCTTTTTAATGTATATTTAACAACACATAGTCTGATGATTGCTGATGTATAGTCTCTGTGGACTTCCTTTGCTATCGGAGGAGGATGCTAAGAGACAACTTTTTACCATTTATTCTACCTAAATCCATCACATGTTTACTTTTCAAATATCTATGACTGTCATTTATAACAAGATCATCAGAAGTCAAATACTTTAAGTCTAACTCAAACTTTGAATCTTAGGATTACAACCAATTTTCAGGAAAAGTACAATTACCTTTCACAAGTAATATTTCCCTTATTCTACCTTATGAAATTGCCTGGTATTAAATGATGCTAAAATACAGCCATTTAAAAAAGAAAGATACAGCCTAGGGATGGGAGTATGAGGGGTAATGCTACTTTATTCATCTTTTTGATTCAGAAATTCACATAACTCCCATTTAAAGGATTTCCATCATTGAATCCAGTCTCATGTCTGCTTGTGTCGAAGAAGTAAATTTCGCAAACTGTCCTTAATTCCTTCCTATGGTGTCACTATTTAATAAGGATTAAGGTACCATTTTTTTGCATTTATACTGGGTTGCACAGCAAGAGTTCACGTCTTATACTAATATATGCTAAATAGTTGCATAGTACATAGATCATTGTTGTTAAAATAGCAGTACTGAAGGCATTTTAGATCACAGAGCCCCAGTGGTCTACATTTTGTTTGCTTTGACATTATTAAACTCAATCTGTTTCTCTAACTGTGACTCTAATTACTACATTTGCATGGCAGAAAAGTTTGCTTTGTGAGTTGATTTTTATTAACAGTGCTTGCATGTTGTTTTCTTCTCTCGCTTTCAGTGTTTCATGAGCAGACAGAGCACCTTCAGTTGCATTGCATAATTATGCACAATCAATAAGTTTTTGTGTTTGTCTTTGTTGTTTCTTTGATGTGGCCTGTAGGATGCTGCCGGCAAGGTGCTGGACCGCTGGGCCATCATGTCTCGAGAAGAGGAAATCATCACCCTTCAGCAGTTTCTGCGGTTTGGAGAAACCAAATCCATTGTGGAGCTGATGGCAATTCAGGAGAAAGAAGGGCAGGCCGTGGCTGTACCATCTTCAAAGACAGACTCAGATATAAGGACTTTCATTGAGAGCAATAATCGCACCAGGAGTCCCAGCCTCCTTGCTCACTTGGAGAACAGCAATCCTTCCAGCATTCATCACTTCGAAAACATCCCCAACAGCCTTGCATTTCTGCTTCCATTCCAGTACATAAACCCTGTCTCAGCCCCTCTGCTGGGGTTGCCTCCAAATGGGTTACTTTTAGAGCAACCAGGACTGAGGCTACGGGAACCAAGCCTTTCAACGCAGAATGAATATAATGAGAGCAGCGAGTCTGAAGTGTCTCCCACACCTTATAAGAATGATCAGACACCAAATAGAAATGCCCTGACCAGCATCACCAATGTGGAGCCCAAAACCGAGCCAGCCTGTGTCTCCCCCATTCAGAATTCTGCCCCAGTCAGTGATCTCACCAAAACCGAACATCCAAAAAGCTCATTCCGGATTCACCGGATGAGAAGGATGGGTTCGGCCTCCAGGAAGGGAAGAGTGTTCTGTAATGCATGTGGGAAGACTTTCTATGACAAAGGTACTCTCAAAATTCATTATAATGCTGTCCATCTGAAGATCAAACATCGATGCACCATCGAAGGTTGCAACATGGTCTTTAGCTCCCTCCGAAGCCGAAATCGTCACAGTGCAAACCCCAACCCTCGCCTTCACATGCCTATGTTAAGAAATAACCGAGACAAAGATTTAATTCGGGCCACATCAGGAGCTGCCACCCCTGTCATAGCAAGTACAAAATCAAATCTCACACTCACGAGTCCTGGCCGGCCCCCAATGGGTTTTACCACTCCCCCACTAGATCCCGTCTTACAGAATCCTCTCCCTAGCCAGCTGGTATTTTCTGGGCTAAAGACTGTACAGCCAGTTCCTCCATTTTATAGAAGTTTACTCACTCCAGGGGAAATGGTGAGTCCTCCAACCTCCCTCCCAACCAGTCCCATCATTCCAACCAGTGGTACCATAGAGCAGCACCCCCCACCACCCTCTGAGCCAGTAGCGCCAGCAGTGATGATGGCCGCCCATGAGCCTAGTGCCGACCTGGCACCCAAGAAAAAGCCCAGGAAGTCAAGCATGCCTGTAAAGATTGAGAAGGAAATTATTGATACCGCTGATGAGTTTGATGACGAAGATGATGACCCCCATGATGGCGGAGCTGTGGTCAACGACATGAGCCATGACAATCATTGCCACTCTCAAGAGGAGATGAGCCCAGGCATGTCTGTGAAGGACTTTTCTAAGCATAACAGGACCAGGTGCATTTCAAGGACTGAAATAAGAAGGGCTGACAGCATGACTTCTGAGGACCAGGAGCCTGAGCGGGACTATGAGAACGAGTCTGAGTCTTCAGAGCCCAAACTGGGTGAGGAATCCATGGAAGGGGAGGAGCATATTCACAGTGAGGTGAGTGAAAAAGTCCTGATGAGCAGTGAGAGGCCTGATGAGAACCACAGTGAACCCTCTCACCAGGATGTCATCAAGGTGAAGGAAGAATTCACAGATCCCACTTATGACATGTTTTACATGAGCCAGTATGGACTGTACAATGGTGGGGGGGCCAGCATGGCTGCCCTGCACGAAAGTTTTGCATCGTCACTGAATTATGGCAGCCCTCAAAAGTTCTCCCCAGAAGGCGACCTGTGTTCTAGCCCAGACCCCAAAATCTGTTACGTGTGTAAGAAGAGTTTCAAAAGCTCCTACAGCGTGAAGCTGCACTACAGAAATGTTCACTTAAAAGAGATGCACGTCTGCACGGTGGCTGGCTGCAATGCTGCCTTCCCCTCGCGCCGAAGCAGAGACAGGTCAGTAAATCTCCATTGGCTGCTCCTGCTGAGGGTGGAGGTTGCCAGTGTCAGTCTTGTCGGACTTGACATTAAAAGATCCAACGTAGCTGTTTTTGATGCACTGTAGAGATTGTCCACAGTGGCCATGTGATAACTAAGCTGCCATGCTCATGAAGGATTGTTGCAGTTGTTGCTTGTTATGATTAAGCATGCAGAATCATATGCCATCTTACCCAGTAATGCACGCCATTTTTCTGTGTGCTGTGTACATGTGTGTGTGCGTGTATGTATTTCCATGCATCTAGGTGTGAATAAGTTAACTGTACACAGTTCCCTGCCTCCCCATTTACCTTTACTTAGAAGCCGCAGCTTCTGTCATATATATATACATATATATATATATATTTCTGCTTTGCCTTGTGGCTTTTTAATTAAATCAATAAATTATCTTCATACACACATATTTATCCAATATAGAAACAGAAATTTACGGATGGAAAGAACCATAGGTCCAGGACATCGAGACAGCCTGCATCTCCGTAGGTATAACCAGAAATGTTATCATTCCTTACATGAGTATTTAGTGTGTCCTTAATTCTTTAAGAGTCATGAAAATATCAGAAGAAAATGTGAAGCCAAAGTAACTGTTGATGTGGGGAAAAGATGTGGCGGTGTGGGTTTCTTTATTTGAATTTCACAGTGTCTTTGAGCACATCTCTAAAATGTAGTCTGCCATGGGAATTAGGCAAAGAAGGGGAGGCATGCATGTACTTTAGGATCAGTTAGAATATATTTTGTCCAGCCTGAAGATGACATCACACCCTAGCTATGTAGCAGCAGCTCTGAAACAGTTGGGCTTAAACAGAAGCAGCTGGTCCTAAACCTACCATGTTCTTTCTTAAACTTAAAGAAAATGTAATATAAATGGAATATGCCAAGGTGATCAGTGGTGAGATAACAAGGTAGCCTTCACTATGGTAATAAGCCTGTGAGCAGATCATTTACATACTGCACTGGCCCAGCTCAGGTGACACACCAGTTAATTCTTCCCATTATATTGGATTGTGGTTTGGGATTCTATGTTGTCTTTTAAAAATATTTTTAGAGAAAATTTTATTATGTGGCAAAAATCAATATATGTGGAAGAAACAAAATTAATGAAGACGTTTCCAAATAGCCACCACCCATATTCTAGTGTTTATCAATTGGGTAGAATTCTTTGACAAAGCAACCTGTAATGAAAGTACTATGGAAAAGTAGTGGTGTGTCTCTGAAATATTCTGTTTTATCTTATTTGAAAGATGAACCCTTTAAATAAAAGCCATATATATATTATATAATTTCCTTTCTATATATATATATATAATGTATATATAATTTCCTTTCTACTGACATAAAAGGAGCCCAATCTATGAAAAGTAAAATCTCTAAGAACAATAAGTGGTTTTCTTATACAATGCAAAACATGCTTTTTAAGAGAAATATATTGTCTTAAAGGTTTCCCCACCCCCATTTACCTTGTTCTATAAAAGTGGGTTGTAGTCACAAGGTGTTTTCAATTCTAAATTATCATTGATGGTCCCAGAATATGTCAGATAAGATAGATATACTTCGAATAATAAAATATAATACTATACCCAACCTCCCCTAAGTTTGTAATATTCATTCTTTCAAATTTGAAATAGTGCATGAGTGATAATGAGGTTAATGCATTGAAATTTTTTTAACAAAAATAAAAGACTCAAGAAAACCTGCATAAAATATTTATGGAAATGGAGTGTTTGAAGACAAGCCAAAATTCACGCTTATTTGCATGAATTCCTATCAGAGTTTCAGTTGGCTTGCTGAAAATATTACAGGTCTTAACACCAGAATAAATAGCTGTAGGATCAAAAAGCTGTACACCTTAAGTTTGGTACTTTCATTTATGTCCAACCACTAGGAAACATAAATACCAGGATGTTTATGCCCTTAATGCGTAAGAAGGTACTATTGCGTACTGTTGGTTTGTCAGAGAAAAAACATTAATTGATGGCAGGAGGCTATTTCAATCTCCATTTTTATTCTAAGGATGTGGGAGCTTAGCCAGTGGCTGGCCATATAGAAGCTTAAACCAGTGACAGATTAGCAGGATGCTCCAGGTGGGAAGAATGGTATAGGTGTGCTCTCAGGTATGCTCCATCTCACAGGAAATGGCAGACTTTGGGAGACCGTTTATACTTTGAATTTGGTACCTAATAATTTTAAGTTTAGAATTTTGTCATACCTAATAACTGAAGAATAGCAAATTTAAAGGGGAAAAAAAAACTCCAGTACTATAATTTTGAGGGTTTTTTTTCCCTCAAGAAGAAAAGTATTCATCCTTGTTGCATCTGTGATTTGGGTTACTATAGCACTGAGGCTAGCCACCACCGAAAGGCCAGAAACAGCCATGCCATTGGGTACTGGCCTTTTTTTGCATCTCAGCAGAGTGGGCTGTGGAACGGAATTCTACTCCTTTCAGCCTTTTTTGTCACTTAATCATCTAATATCATCCTGTGATTTAATCTCCTATGCACAAAGCCTCTTGGATCACATCTCTGATCTGTCCCTTAGACTTCCCTTTTCTGCTCTTCACTTTTACTCTGTTAGTCCCTAGAATGACAGGAAGTCTGTGTCCCTGTTTTTTTCCACTTCAACTCACTGTGAAACTAAGACAAGTTTTCTTAACCTTTCTATTGAGCCAACAGAACTTCCCAAAGAAACCCTCCTTTGTCTTTAATTCTGCTGCCCTGCAGCCATGTCTTTCCTTTCCCCAGAGTTTGAGTTTCATCCTTTCTTGGCTCCATGGTGGGAGTCTGAGCTGGCTGGAGTGTGCAAGCTCCTAGGATGCCTCTTGTATGGCTGGCACAGTCGTCCTCTTCCTCCTGTCCACAGCATGGCCTTCTTGTCTTCAGGATTAGAAACCTTAACAGAAGTTACATGCAGGTCTGCCTGGCTTCATCCAAGAATTATAGACATGAGGAAGTTTTTGTTCTTTAGATAGGCATGTTGGTAAGATGGGAAGTAGATGTGAAATACAGTGTTTTAAGTTTGGCAGGTGGAAAATATTCCCAGGTCTCTTCTTATGGCCCTTCTGGATTTTATGAGATCGAGTTAATGACTTTTTGAAAAGCAAGAATGTTCTTTGTTTAATGTGACAGAGAGGAGAAAGAGACACAAGATTTGTCAGGGTTGAGATTCTAAGCCACAGTGCCAAAGGCATCCTTTTCTATGCAGTTGTAAATGAGTGTGTGTTTTAATAAATTCACAAGTCAAGAGGACTATTCCACACTCATGACAAAGAGCAAGCTAAAGGACACAAAATTTAATTCATCCCAATCACTGGGTGGCTGTTTGAATAATTTCATTCTGAGCAATGAAAGAGAAACATGAATAATTTTCTCTGTAAAGAACCCTGGTCCTCCAAGGTGATTGCTAAAGTGTTCAAGTGTGTATTGATAACACTATGCAGTATTAGATTTCAAAATTCCTTCTTCCTTTATCCATTGATTTTTCTGCTGCTGTGTTGTGATTTGGTCAAGGAGTAAGGGGCTGGCCCTTAGTTTTGAAGTATACATGTGAAATAGTTCCTGGGAGGAAGAAATTCTAACTGGCCTGGACCTTCAGACTTCAGAAAGAGAATTTTCTTGAAGATTGCATCATAGTCAGAATTAGCAAGGCTTAGTTAACTTTGGTCATTTTTCATCCCCTGACTTAAGTGTTTGATCCTGATTAGGGCTGATTGGCCTTGGATCACCTGTATATGAGGAAAGCCCATGTATAAGTTAAATTTGGTTTTAATTTAGGAAAAATAATAACCAAATAAATAAGCTTCTATCTTCTTTCCTAACATTGCTTCTTATTTGATAATGTATCAAAAAGTACTTTTATCTGTTTCAGTGACTGGCAGTTTTAAAACACCATCAACTAAGATGAAGACTTCTTTTTCAGAAACTAGATCATGTGTATAAAAAGAAATAT
Organism: Glaucomys volans; assembly: GCA_020662805.1. NCBI lineage: Eukaryota > Metazoa > Chordata > Mammalia > Rodentia > Sciuridae > Glaucomys > Glaucomys volans. The sequence goes on along the minus strand of JAJEJO010000154.1, from coordinate 101,487 downwards.
TTCTCTTTGCTGCGTTTCACCACCTTTATTGTTCTCTTTGAAGAGTGGTGGCCACTAATTGCTAAGGTTTGTCTTGAGTTTTATCAGGAAGGTAAGCATAATCTGCTTGATCTTCAAGGTGTAGGAAAGGTGATCCAGCCACATGAATAAATTTAAAAAAAATATTTGCTTAGGGTGATTTATAAATAAATATGAGGCAGCCTTTGGTGCCAAGTGTGAACCTTCCTCGATTGCTAGTTAAATCAGTCCAGATTTAAACATGTAAACTTCTTGATTTGTATAGAGTAAAACATCTGTATTTGGTTTATTAAAACCTGCTGATGTCTCCAGAACTAAATTTGTTCCTCTGTAGGCCTCTGGGTAGCTATAGTTTAAGAGCAGAAATGTATAGTTTTTGCTGGTCTTATTACCTGACTTCAAGCCCTATACAGGTGTACAGGAATAAATTAACATGAGCTACCTCTGATGAGCCACTGCATATATTAACAACAGAGGTGAAGGTGTGAAAACATGCTACCTGCCTCCTGTTATCACTTTTTCAAGGAGAGTAGCATTCATTTTTTCCATCTTTTTCTATGTTTGGAAACTTAAGAGAACTTTTCTAGAGTGAGCTTTTCAGTAAGTACACATGATTTCACCAGGTACTACCTCCAAGAAATGAGCCACTTAGCACCAATTCAAGACAACTATTAGTATATTTGCCCTAACATAATTAGCTGTCAAATACAGTATGTTAATCTCTCCAAGTACAAGAGAAGAACATTTTAAGGGAGCAACTATTTCATTTCCCAGTCAAACTACAAGTCTGCATTTCCAAAATTCTTGAATGCAGTGAAATTGTGCAGGTCCTCTGACTTTTAAATGTTAAGGAAGAGATTTTTCCTCCTGCTACTCTATTTGGCTTTGCAATAGAGCCAGCAGATCAATAGGCCTTTTGTACTTATCTCCATTACTTTCCATCAAAAGCAAACAAACAAAATAAATCCCCCTCCTGAGTAATTGCTAGTTGTGCCCTCCTCAAGCAAAACTTTAGTAGTAAGATAAACTTCTGTGTCATTCCTGTCCCTGGGGTTCTTTTTATACTCTGGGAGAAGAGCAATGAGCAAAACGGTCTCCTTGTATCATGGGGAGAGACTCTGTCAAGCCTAAAGTGAGCCTTGGATCTTCCTAATGACCTCCTGCTGGCCCAGCTGGATGCAAGACAAGCTCATTTAAGCCTCTGCTGACCTTTCACTCCTCCACCACAAGAGCTGTACCAGTCACTTCCATGTCTTCAAAACCATGGCCCAAATCTGGCAACAAAGCTGAATGGCCGGCTAGCAATTTCCCTTGCATGATGCAGAAAGACTTTTATGAATTTCTATTGATGAGACTTAACGTTAAATCTTTTGTGGCTCTATCACTTCCACTGCACAAACATAATGCTTCCAAATAGCCCTTATTTTTTCTTCCTCTAAAAAGGAACCAGCTACTCTTCTCACCAGCATTATCTTAAAAATTCTGGCAAAAATAACAGAGAAGGCAGGTACTGAGTGCTCAGGCAGTGATTCATCATGGCATCATTTGGAAAAGATCCTTTTCCTGATTTCCACCTCCCTCTGGTTCAACAGACTCTATGGTCCTTCAGCAGACTTAATTGGTACTAGGCTTTGTACGTGATTTCATTTGAGAAACTTGTTTTTATAGACAGTCTGTCTTTTCTAAAACATGTGGACCATTTTCCACCAGGAAGAGGGCAGCAAGACTGCACACCCCTGTCACATTTGCTTGAATGACATGGGTAGGATCGGTTCCCTCCTAGCTGGAAGGCTTCTAGCAGCTCTCACTGAAAGTCATCCATTTGTTGTTTACTAAAAGGAGTGGAGACTTCCTTCTCTATTTAGATTTCATACTGAAGGTTGAGCTGTAAAGCATTTCTTTTTTTTTTCTCTCTTTATAAAAGCATACTCAGAAATAATTTAATGTTTTTGACATAAGACTCCCACGAGCTTCAAATAAATGAATATGGCAGAATATGAAAGGAGTTTATACTTGCCAAAAAATTACAGTGTCATAAAAAAGGGATTCAGTGACTTTGATTCTCAAGTGCCAGGATCTTTGTGTGTGAGAGAGAGTCAGGGCAAGCTAAGTCAGATGAAGAAGAATACTTTTTAGGAAAGGACAATTTTTTCTCAGTTATTTCACATAAAACTACACTTAAAAAAAATACCTAGATTTTATGTCCTAATGCAAACTGCCTGAATTAAAACAGGAGGTATAAATTTCTGGTAAAAAGCTGTTATGCCTGAAGTGTTAGTGATCTTAACTCTAGTACTTTACAGAGTTTATTACTTCTTTTATTAACTAGGGGAAAAATTTTTACCCATTTCCAGCTTAATTTTTTCTCTTGCTTACTCTGATTTTGCCTTAGCCCTGCCACCTTTCCTAAGGTAAAGCCAAGTGATTCGCCTGAATATGTATACATGCTGCCTCAGTTTTGCTAGTGCATATGTCAATCTGAATTATGACCAGCCACGCAGAAATTATGCTAACAGTCTAATCTAAATGCACCCACATAATGTATATGTGTGTTTATACATAAACACCCACATAAATAAGAATATCAAAAGACAGATCATCCCTAATTGCCAGAAGAGACATCTGCATCTTGGAAAGTGATGTATGAAGTTACTTTATCACATTGATGGGAAATCAGAAGATTTTGTAAGTAAAATGAGACAAATTTGGGCAATGAGAACAACAGGCCTTCAGAAGGAAGCCTTTGAGGCCTGTTGGCCAGCTAAGGGGGGCCGCTCTAACTCTGCTGCCTTTTTAGTCTCCTCTGTCACTGAGGGGGCACTGGTGGGTCAGTTCGCTCACTAGTAATTGTGTTTTACAGACTTCTAAAGCAATTGGCTCAGTCAGTCCCAATTCAATAAAAGTGGAGAGCAAGAGAGAGAGCACTTTTGTTCTATTTTTTACTTGAAATTATTTCATTCAGCAGTCTGTCTTTTTTATTACCAGGACTTGACATTAGCACTCCAAGCTATATTAGCATCCATTTCAGCAGTTCAGTAATGGTATTAAAAAAACACTTAACTTCAACGGTGAATGGTTGTATGACAGTACCATAAAAAATCCACATTAAAAAAAAAAAAACTTATGTATTTGTCCCAGAAAATTATTTTTCACTTGTTTAACCACTTCAAAACTATATTCTCATGACGGGTGTTCATGAGCACCTTCTTATTCTAAGAAGCAGCCAGCAGTGGTGCTCTGTGGATTAGGGAATTGGGGGAAAATGAAAGGGAGATCCAGAGGCAAGAGGGTAGGTAGAGATGCTGTTTACCCCGTAGTTAGATTACCTCCCATTCATCAGCAGAGATGGAATTGGCAACCTCAGAGCACCCAAGGTGAAATTCTTGGATCCTCTTTCATGACTGGGATTTGATTTTGAACCCAACACTCTCCAAACTTGGGAGCAGAGCCTAACTACTTTGGCACTGTGGTGTGCTCATAAATGGCTACATTAGGTTCTAAATTTTGATTAAACATTCAGTAATTAATCAATGGTAGACACGAAGCAGTTGGCAAGGTCCAGAGCTGCAAAATGTTTAAGACATAAAACATTACGAAGTAATTAGAATATGCTCCTTCAAGAGAAGGATTGCCTTCAATAAAGAGGTAAATGATAGCATCCTGTTTATTGTGGACGTAGGCAGCCAGAGCAATATGATAAACTGCTGGAGATACACATATCAGTAATCATCCACATTATTAGTACCATTAATCATAATTCCAAAAATATGACAGCAGCAGCCAACTTTTTGACCAATTTTGCTTCTGCCTGTTGGCCATTATAACTTCACTAATAGACTGCAGAGCTCCTGTGCGTGGCAGTTTGCATCGAGAATGGAAGGTTAATTATATTTGAGCTGCTGATTTCTTCTCTCCTTGGAAAAGGCTTAGCACTTTGACAATCCCAGGAGCTCACCGTTGTTAAACCAGTAAAAGTACTTTATTGAAATTTTCTTTGTTGGTCAGGAATGAGGATATGTTTCCAATGAGATATAAGCGCCAGACTGGGACGACTGCTAATGTTTCTTGCTCCAAAGTGATTCTTGGGCAGCAAGATGAATGCATTGGTTCTTTAGATCACTTTGCTCTCTCATTTCTGTTCTGCAAATGGGTAAGAAGTTCTGCACTCTATGGTGATACACCAGAAAATCCCACAACATTAGTGGTATTCACAAACGTGTAAATATGACAAGGACATTGGGGATGTTTTATAATACCAGGAGAAATAAGCACCTCTTTAATAGAAAATTCTGCACTTTCAACCATACTTGTATGAACAGAAAGTAAAATGAACTTCACAAAAATCATCTGAATGTTTCTAAAAATTGAAATGTTTAGTAGCAGAGGTGTATTAATTAACTAAAGGTTTCATGTTTCAGCTCGTAGTTTTGACATCACTTAAATGAAGATGTAAATTAGATTGTGTTCATTCTTTTGTTCACGCATTTTTCAGTAGTTTTATTTTCACACAGAATTCTGGGTAAAGTCATAGTATGATATATTGATTGTCCTACAAAATCCTGGTGCTTCCCTTGAGGAAGTCATTCCTCCCTCTCTAATGCCATCTTTTAGAGGATCACAAATTAGCTGTTTGAATGATATGAATCATTTTTGAATGCTTTCTCTTAGTATCTCCTTGGAAAACAGTCTTGGAAAGAAATTGAAGCTCCATGTTGCACACATTATAAAAGAAAGCTTACTTTTAAAATGGAAGAAAGAATTGAGTATGAAGAGAAAAATGCATTCCTATTATTTTGGAAATACATCTTCTCTTTATATAAGTTAAATATTAAATGAGGGATGGACAGCTTGAGAATTAGCTCATCCAGGGTAAATATAAGACTTAGATTACAGCTGAGATTTCTTCCCAGTAAATCCTTAAAAGGTGCTCAGGCTCCTAGGTTTACTCTTTCTTACCCAACAATAATAGTAAACTGAGTACCATATGAACTGCCTGATTGAGAAAATTTCCAAATGCTGTGAAAACATGATCCTATTCACAATGTAACACTCATCTCACATTACAGTGCAACAGGTACCTGTCGAATAATCAGCACCTTGGAGAAGCCTCCATGTGTCAGTTACAACTCAAAAGTAGAACAGTTAGGGAACAGGGCTGTTGGATATCAATTCTGCACTTAACCTGAGCATCCACATACACATTTTCCATCTACCCATCTGCCTTCCCAAATGCCATGGCTGCATTAACATTTTTTATGCATTCCACAGCAATGACAAATTGTTTTCTAACTGTAGTGCCAGATTTAGTATGCGAAAGACACGTTTGCCTCTGCCAACAAACCAATAATTCTCACTAACATCTTCAGAGTTACAACATTTATAAAGTTGCAAAGTGGAGTAAACAAACCATCTGTTTGGCTTTTCCATATATGTCATGCTTTCTTATTAGCATATTACGATTCATTTAGTAAACAAATTTGGTGATTTCGTTCACGTCAAAGTTAGATCGGAAGCTTGAAGATGATTAACATTCCTGGGACAAGCACATTAATACATTGCTTCCTCTGCAAAGTTAAATGGCTTCTCAGGAGAATCGCCCCTTGTTGACAAGATGAGACTGTCAATTTTGTTTGCCTGCCACATTAGGGGCCGTAAGGGGATGGCAGGCTCTGAGAGAGGGGAGTCGTGTAGGCAGCATAATTCACTGTGAATTGAGAAAAGAAGTCTAATTCTGATAAATGGTCGACCCCAATACATCCTACCTGTTATTACAACAGACGTGCCGTATCTGTGCAGTAAATTAGCTAAACCCCTAAAGAGTTTGGTGGGAGCTTATCTTCAAGCGAATAATTTGAATGTAGAGGGAACTGTCTGCGTGACCAGTATGAATGATTTGTTTTATATTGAAAGGGATTGAAATGACTGAATTTTACACTTTTAATTTGCAAGAATTTGCTTAGCTTTTATTTCTTGCATTTCCCTACTTTTTGGGTTTTTGAAAATTATCCACTAGAATTTTATATTGAGTTTTCTTCCTCAACTAAGGGATCATGTTCAGACTTTCTAGTGAGAATCCTTAAATAATAGCCAGTTGAGCAACGACTAGTTTTGCAGAAACGGATATTGTCAAAATGTCATTGAATTCACAGAGCTGTACACATACTACTATTAATAAATGACAATACAGAAACATTGAGGTAAGTACAATAGGTACTACTGTAGCAACCCAGATAAGAAGAGAACTAATGAAGGGCAGAGGTTTTGATTTTTTCATTTCTGTGGGTTTGGATAGCAGGTTTACCTTTCTGTTCAGGAGTATTGTTGATTAGATAGTTTCACAGTTTATTCAAAACTGACATCTAGATTTACCCAGATTAGATAAAAATCTCTCCCCAGATTGGATAAGAATTTATCCTCTATATTTTTCCTCCCCCTCTATATATGTACAGTTGACTATATACATAAGTTTCATACCTGTAGATTCAATTAACCTCAGATCGAAAAGAGTAAAACGAATACTGTGTCCCTACTAAACATATACATTTTTTTTCTTATCATTTCCTACACCCTACAGTACAACAACAGTTTGCATGCTATTTGCATTGTATTAAGTATTATAAGTAATCAAGAGAGGATTTAAAGTATACAGGGGGCAATGTGTAGGCTTTATGAAGATACTATACATCCTTCTGCATAAGTAACTTGAGTATCCACAAATTTTGGTCAGGGGTGCTAGAACAGATCCTTGAAAACTACTGAGTGATGGCTGTGTACACACACACAAACACACATACACAGTATCTGCTCTGTATGCATCACCATGATCATTCTGGACAACATCATTTGAGAAGTGAGGGGCGGGGTCTGGGTGTGGGTGTGGGTATGGGTGTGTTTTGAATGTCAGAGTCAAGCAGGAAAATTAAAGGAAAAAACGGACCCAAAGTAGAACCTCAATTCCATTTTACCCAAGGCGTTGTAATTAATTACCAAGCGTTTTATTTCAATTCACTAAGTTTAAAATGGCTCACAACTGAATTAAGAGTTAAGTGTTGGACATTTCATGTAAGCTGTAGCTTGATTCACTATTCCATTTCTGACTGCCACAGTATGTTATCTTAACTCAGTGGTGAGACTTTAAAAATAAAAGCTAGGAGCTGGGGATATAGCGCAGTTGGTAGAGTGCCTGCCTTGCAAGCAGAAGGCCCTGGGTTCAATCCCTGGCACCACCAAAAAAAAAACCAAACCAAAAAAAAAGTCAGTTCTTTTCCTGTATCTCAAGACATATTTAAAAACTCAAAACACTTTTAATTTACTTTTGTTCTTAATTTTAATTTTTGTGAAACATTGCATACTGGCATTTGAACAAGCAGATAAAAAGAGACCTAAGAGAAGTCCAAAACAGGTACTGACTTTACCTCTCTAAAAGGTACTTGCATTTACTTGACCACATTTAATGAATTTCATGCTTTCTGTGGTTGCATGGTAAGGTTTTCATCAAAGAAGCAAATAATAATAATAATATAATAATAATAATAATAATAATAATGATAATGATAATAAAAAGACTGGTAATTCACTCTAGTCTAGTTAGAGGACTTTTACTCAGCATATAAAATAAGAAAAAAAGAAGTTTGGGTTTTGATACCTTCCCCACAATTCAAAACTTTATTACTTTTTGCTTTTTGTGATCTTACTCCTAGTGAGGCTTTTGGTAAACTCACAGTGTGGAAAGAATACAGAAGTTCAGGATAGCCCAAGCTCGAGGACTTTTTCCTACCCTAATTATGTATCCTCCCTGTACCACACTGGGGTGTTAGTAGCCTCAGAATTACCCTTTGCTTTGTCACCAATGTCTTCTTAAATTCCCTGTTCCATGCGTCTATCTTGGGATTATTGTCTTGGATGTACAAAATTCTCTACTTGATCTTCAGGACACTTAAGTTGAATTAGACTTAGTTCAGATTCTTGAAAGGTACCTTCTTGGGGCTAAATTTTAAGCAATCCTCTTCACTCTTACTCTTTATACCTATGAACTCATTTGCCTCTCCATCTCAACCTTTTTTTTAACCACCAGAGGAATTTGCCTCCACGTATCGTCATCATCTACCTAATCAAAGCAAATAGAAACTGCTTTTACACTGTTTAAATTCTTATAAAACTCACGAAGTTCTAACTCAGTCTAGATTTTTGTTGATGCTTATTCTTCCTTCTTTGCTGAAGATATTCAGAACACTAAATTTGTTTGTAAAAACTGTCTCTCCCTGGAGAACTCAGAATGGGTTGCTTCCTGGATTCTTTTGTCCAATTGTTACATACAACACCTTCCTGTCCCAGCATCTTCCTATTCCCATCTTCCTATTCCTATACCCTCTGGCTTTCTTCCCATTTTAGGATCCTCTTCTGTCTACATATGATTGTCAGTAGGTGAGAGTTCTTTCTGTATCACTTTCATCTTCCCTTTCTTTTCACCTCTTCAGTTTTGCTGATCCAAATAAACGTGTAATATTCCTCAAATTGCTATTAACCCTAGGTCTTTGTGTCTCCCAAGGACAGTATTTTATGACAGATAATGGTTTGGATTGACTGGAGAGTCCCAACAATAGGTCTATGTTAAAATCAAGCGCTGCCTTCTGTCCATTTTGTGGAGGCTGTATCCTGACCTGTTGAAGAATCAGCACTCTCCTCTTTGCCTCCATCCTTGGCTGTCCTTTTCCCCACCCCAGTAGTATTATGTGAGTTTGTTAGATAATCCCCAAGCCCACTATCCTAAGAGTGAGCCAGCAGGCTTTCCACAGCCTGCTCTTCCCATCCCCACTTCAAGTGTTTTGCATATGGCATTTAGGAGGATTATTAAACAAAAATGAAATAGATTAAGAAATGAACATAAAAGAATCAATTCTCTTGAACTGTGGTTGCATAATGGAAATCGACTACTATGAATGAACCCGTGTACTGAAGTTATGAACAGGAGAGCTAATGCACTGCCATGAGTTCATCTTTATTATTACATTACACCTGAATCAATTGATAAAGTAGCTTTTTTTTTTTTAAAGCAAGGGATGGCACTTAATTGAATAAAAGTCAATGTAATTATATTAGCAGAGGCCAACAGTACTGCTGACAGCGGAAAAGGGACACTGTCGAGCAGAGTGCCAGAGCTGGTCCACACATTTCTGCACATCGTTTGGTTGACAGATATTGAGGGCTGCTACATCATCTAATTAGATTACAGATTTCTACTGCTGTAAGTGAGAAATGAAGAGAAAATCTCTTCCTGGTAACATAGCGGTGGAGATGTGTAATTTCACAAGTCATCTTAGGGAAGAGGTGTCCATCTGGGTGATCAGTGTGTCCTTTGTCAATGTTAATTTATTCTTCCTCATTCTATGTGTCTCGGTGTGACTGCTGTGTGTCTGGCTGCTGTTTTCTCAGCAGTGAACCTAGGAAGTGGTAACTGCAGATGTGTGAGAAACAACACAGAGTTCTAGATTATAGTCATTGCAAAATGTGTGTTTGTGAAATTAAGAAAGGGAGAGGGTGTTAACAGTAATAAATGGGGGTGGGTAGGATTCCATGAGCTGCTTATAGATGGCAGATTGTACCAGCAATAGAATAATAATACGCAGTGTAACTATGGTCCCACATTCTTTTTACAACCCTGGTGGTGCCCTACCCACATGTCATAGTAAAGACTTCACAGTAGGCATTTCCTGCACTCTGCTTAGCATCTGCACTTGGAGTCATCTGCCATCTGACACCAAGGAAACAGGGAGGACTGTGTTAGAGCCGGGACCGTGGGGACAACTTCTGTTTATCATTCACATACCCACACTGCATGCATCTGTTCAGAACTCATTTGTGGATGATGATGATGATGATGTTGTGAATTTGGTTTATCTTAATTTGATTTATGATTTTTGGATTATGCAGCTGATCTGAAAATCATCAAGACTGCGTATGGGATGATCTCTTATGACAGAAAATAATGTTGTGATCAGAACATTTTAAATCCCTATTTTATTGTTTAAGTTTTTTTTTAAACCAGATGTCTAGAATGTGAATTTGTTTTCTCTCTCTCTCTTTCTCCCTCTTTCTCTCTCTCTGTCTCTCATTCTTGCTTTCTTTTGTGATCGATTTAGCAAAAGATTAGAAAGCTGATCTTATTATCACAAGGTAAGCTCAGCCTTCCCAAGTGCAGTGTGGAGAGGGCTGCTGCCCCTCTGCCCTTAAATCCGAGTGCTATATATTGTCTTGTGTGGAAGGGTGGAGAAGGGCTTTCCCACCTTTCTTGTCTCTGTGGCACATACCTCTCAACCATCTCTCAGAAATGTCAGCCATGCCTGTCACCAAAATAAGTGACTTGTTTTGATCGTCCATACTTTTTAAAGATAACCAGAAGGTCCTTTGAACTGTTTGCTGGCCACTTAGGCCATTTCTATTTTCATGATTACTTCTCCATGAAGTGGAGCTTCCCACCAGCATTGAGAAGCTTTATTTGCCTGTTTATCAGTTTATTTTTGGAAGGGTAGTGTTCAATTTAGGTACTTGTCAAACATCTGAGCCTTTGCAGGTGGAGAGAGGTATATGCCCAAGGGCACTTTAAAAATAAATGGGGGATGTAAATACAAAGGCAATGTTTTCAGAGAGATAATAACATATCAGACTTTGTAAATCATGATGTCCCTATGGATCCTTTTGGGACAAATCTTATCTTTTTTTACACAAGCAAAGCACTCAGTGAATGGAGTAAAAGTTTTGCTTGTCTAAATAGTACGGGATCCAGTTGTTGAAATAGAGGGATTTTATGTTTTTGTTGTGCTTGATAATTTTTTTATGTTCTTGTTGTGTTTTAATTTTGTCCTTTTGGGTTTTTTCTCTTGTTTACTGTGATTTTGTTTAAAGGGTGGGTGGGTTGTGTTTTAAAAATAGTTCATTTAAAAAGCTTAAATTTTAAAGTAGAATTATTTGATGAAAACATTCAGCACTAAATGTAGTAGCTTCCAAGCTCATTCTGTTTTTACGTTTAACTGGGATCCCTAATCATTCTGAGAAAAGGGATTTTTGTTTTGCTGAAGACTGTCTTAACTCTACTTCAAATTACTAATCTATTGAGCCAAATTTTTTCTTGTTTAAAACTTGAATGGCTGGGTATTATGACCTGTAATCCCAGCTACTTAGGAGGCTGAGGCAAGAGGGTTGCAAATTTGATGCCAGCTTGGGAAATTTAGCAAGACCCTGTCTCAGAGTAAAACTTTTAAAAGGACTGGGGATGTAGCTCAGTGGCAGAGCGCTTGCTTAGCATGCGCAAGACACTGACTCAATTCCTAGGTCCAGGTTGCAGGGGTTGGGGGGCAAGATTTCATTATTTTTTTAACTTAAACCTACATTACCTAGACCATTTGCTTTAAGAAATGTGCTTTTTAATATCTCTAAATACAGGGTTTGCTGTATTAAGAAAGAATGATTTTTTGTTTTGTTCTTAGGTAAATTTACACTTTCCCACTTAGACAAGCAGAAAGTTTCCATTCTTTAATCCTACTTAATGTACATTTTCTAAAATTTCTGCTATGAGGTCCTCTGTGCGGCCGATGCTGCCACATAGTAACACTATCATAACAATCATTAGAAGAAGGTGCATGGGTTTGCATTTATCCTACCATTCAAGAATTTTACTCTCTTATGAAAATTATATTAATGGAAAGTTACCCTTATTGCACCTCCCACCACCGCCACTTACCCCAATCCTGAGGATGTAGAGAAATGCTTGCTTTTATAATGGTATAATTAGGAATGAATGTGCTTATTTGATTCCTTGTGAAAACTGAATTTATTTTAAAGTGCTCTCCCTTTTCTCACCCTCCCCGCTCCCTGTGCACCTACCCCCCTTCCCTCTTGTTTTCCTAGACACAGTGCCAACATAAATCTGCATCGTAAACTGTTGACCAAAGAACTCGATGACATGGGCCTGGACTCACAGCCTTCCCTTAGCAAGGACCTCCGGGACGAATTTTTAGTGAAGATCTATGGTGCCCAGCACCCCATGGGGCTTGATGTCAGGGAAGATGCCTCCTCTCCCGCAGGGACTGAAGACTCCCACCTGAACGGGTATGGGAGAGGCATGGCCGAGGACTACATGGTCCTTGATCTGAGCACCACCTCCAGCCTCCAGTCAAGCAGCAGCATCCATTCCTCCAGAGAATCTGATGCAGGCAGCGACGAGGGGATTCTTCTCGACGACATTGATGGGGCGAGTGACAGTGGGGAGTCTGCACACAAGGCTGAGGCCCCCACCCTCCCTGGCGGCCTAGGGGCTGAAGTTTCAGGATCTCTTATGTTCAGCAGCTTGTCTGGGAGCAATGGTGGGATCATGTGCAACATTTGCCACAAAATGTACAGCAACAAGGGGACTCTGAGGGTGCACTACAAAACTGTGCATTTGCGAGAGATGCACAAGTGCAAAGTCCCTGGTTGCAATATGATGTTTTCCTCTGTGCGAAGCCGAAATCGGCACAGTCAGAACCCTAATCTCCACAAAAACATTCCCTTCACTTCAATAGATTAGTCCCAGAACGGACACTACAAATGCCAGCTCTCACCAGATGGCCTACATCTTTGAACTGCCATAGTCAGTGTGCGCTTACCTACGTGGTGGGGGTGTATATGTGTGTGCACATGTGTATGCCTCTGTGTCTACATACACACACATACACACAATTTCTTTTCTTTAGATAAAAAGATAAACACTAGGTGCTTTTGAATTTTTTTCTTTTTCCTTTATAGTTTTGGTAAAGGGATGGGATCTTTAATTCGGGGGTGAAAACAGAGTGCCCTTTTAAACACAAATACACACACACACACACACACACACACACACACATGCACACGCACACCATGCAACTAGCCCCAATTTTGATAGAATAATTCTTGGTCTTCTCCAAAGAGACAATTTGTTGTACCCATGACTGTTGCCTGCAAAAAAATAAAAGGGAAAAAAGAAAAAAGAAACAAAAAGGAACTTCTTATAGTTGTCTTTTGTGAACTTTAAGGTTTTGAGAGAATCTTCAATTAAAGCATGGCAGATTCACCTGTAAATATTTAGCCTTGAGAGGCCAATGATGTAAAACAATTGTATTGATGGTTGTTTAACTCTTTTGTTTAATTTTTACAGTTACATCCAGCTGTTAGATATGCAGGAAAAAATAGTTTGCTGGCTAGCTCTATTCATTTATGTTAGCATTAATGCACATTTTTTTTTAAAAAAAAAAACATGGTCTTGTTTTTACTACCTGTTAGATATAGTGATAAAGAGGTGCTGGCATGCTTTACAGCACAGATCTGATTTTTTAAAATGTCCTGTACTAGTACATAAATCCAGTCATGCACTTTTTATCATACACTACAAGGGGATGTGTAATATCCAGGCTTTTTTTTTTTTTTAAACTTTAAACTATTGCCATACTTCAGTAAGTGTCTTTTTTAAAAAATCCACTTGTATAAAAATGGTCTGGTCAGTATAGGGCACAAATGCCAAACAAAAGTATTAGTGTTAACACAAAACTGCCAACTTTGCACAAGTTTCCAGAAAAGAAAATACAATTAGTCACTCAACATAACCACAGGCCAATTTGTCGGCCACCAGAAAACCGCTTTGAAAAAAAACACTTGGTGATTCTTTCAAGTGCTGAATGTTATTAGAATCAACATTGCATCCTTCTTGCTTATATGTTAAGTTACATAAAAGGAAAACAAAATTATGTGGTGTGAATCAGCCAAGGCATTTCTTCTTTAGAGACAGGATAATATTTCAGGATACAAAAGCCCAAATTACTCACTATGGAACAAAGCTGAATGCAGTAATAGAGTTGAACACTCCTTTCCAAGGCCCTAACCCTTATCCTTTGAAAAGAAAGAAAGTCTGAACTGGGTTGGTCTGTTGTATGGCCGTCTCATTTGTCGCAATTTCTGCAGTAGTGCTACGATTCAGGCCTGTTTGATAGACAAAATCAAAAGCTGTTTAACAGCAGCAGTACTTGGAAGCTCTGAGAACACGTGCTAAACTTGAATTGAGCAACGCTCCTTCCAAAAGGCAGAGGAAGGGGGGTTGAGATAGGATTTCACTGTGTAGTGTTTTGTTTCCCCACACGAATTTGTCAGAGAAATGAAAGCAAGCCTGAAACCAAGCAGTCAAGAGTTGGGGGGAGGGGGTCTACTCCAAACTTTTTTTGTTTTGTTTTGTTCTGTTTCCGATGTTTACACATGTTGCCTGAGCTGGTTAACCACATCGGCAGCCTGAGCTACCACAACATACTGACTAAATGATGATATTTACTCAAGTTCAGTCTGCAGCCAAAACTATTAGAGTGTGCACTGCAGACCGTCGTCCTTTTCTTTTTTTTTTTTTCTTTCTTTCTTTTAAATGGGGAGGGGGTGACATAAACAAGGAATCGTTTATCAAACAATACACAATATAAAGAGAATGTATTTCTTTTTTGGATTTAATGGCCTCAAACATTTCTCCCATCTGTTTAAAAGTTAGATATCCCTTCGTTTCAATGTTTCATGTCATTTCCATTTTTCCTATGTTCTATGATTATTTTTTGTGTGTTCACATCAGCATTCACTTCCGTTAAATTTGCCAAAGGAAACTGTTTAATATGTTTCTGTTATTATTATTCCTGTAGGATTTATTGTACCTCACAGTATTTATTGTTTCCAAAAATAAGCACCATTCGTTGGGGATTCAGTATTTTTTATTTGTGAAAATTTCAGAAACAATAGATTCTTAAAGATAAGCTAGATATATCTAGGAGCTTTATCTTTTTGCCTCCTGAGGATATTAGGGAGGATGCTATGGGGTTCGTTTGATTCTTCATTTGTTCTACAGTGAGGAAAGACCAAAAGTATTTGCAGTACAAAAGAAACTATCAAACACTATGTCTGTTAAATGACAAATGTTTACGGTAAAAAGCTGAGGAATTAGTAATAACCGTTTTTGTTTTCTTGTATCTTTGAATTCCCCAAAGTCTTAATTGCTTTATTTTGGTGTTGTGTTAAATTGAATAGACAGAGATGTTTTCCTTTGTTTTATACCTTATAAGACTCTGTACAGTATGTTTGTTAAAGATTGAACCAGAATAATGAACGTTTGTTTGCAAACATTTTGGTCCTCTTAGCGTTCTGTGTATTGCGCTGTTGCCCCATTACCAAATGACTAGATTCAAAATGGGTGGAAAAATACTTTTAGAATCCCAACAAAAGATTATAGCAACTCTGGCTTTTGGACTACATAGACTAAATTACACCTATTTTTATGGAAATTAATACACCTTTTAATTTCAGCAACTTTTCAAAGTTACTCTCTTAGTTGAGATATTAGAACTCATCTGTACAAAATCAGCCTTTAGTCTGTTTAGTTTAATGTCAAGTAAAAGATCAAATAGCCCTAGTGAGTGAATTACATAGCTGTCTGGAGGTCATGTCGGCAAATGGATCAGGCTTAGAACAACTTTCTGTTGCTTCCCACAAACCAGGTGAATTGGCTATAGCCAGTTAGAAAAAGTCCAGAAGTAATGTGATTTGAGAAGCAGAATTTCCCGTGCCTGGAAACTTGTGTTTCCTCTTTTTTTTTTTTTTTTTTTTTTTTTTTTTGGTCAGAGAAATGGCAGTAAGTTCTGGGCAGCTGGCACTTTTTAATTATCTCCCCTATTTGCTGCTACTTTTGTGCCTCGAGTGCCCAATTGTTATGGCGGCCTTTAAAAGAAGTAAATAGCATTTTCCAATATAAAGCCTGTTTGCTTATAAAGGTCAAGGGGAGTGGATGGATGTTGTGCATAAAATGTAAAATCTGAAGCGTACAATTACTGTAGTCCCACGTGTTGCTTGTTCCTGGGTATGCCTGGGTACAGGGTTGTGACTGAACTGCAATTCTACTTAAGGTGGTGGTCCTGAGGCTTATGTGCAAATGGGAAGGATAAAGAGTTCAGTGTTTTTTAATAATTGAGCTCTTCATCTCTGCCCATTCCTACTATTTTTTCCATGGGAGTTTCCTGTTAAAACAGTTTCTCTCTTGCTACATCCATTTTATGCTGGCTGAAAATTGATAGGAATATAGATTTTCCAGGCAGTTTTTGGTTGATGTTAGCCAGAGTTTTATCACAGGTACAAAATTAAGGCAGTATTATTGTGCATGTTCCTAGCTGATGTTGAAACTTACTGTTTCTGTCATTTTAAACTGTTTTTGTAAATACAAGAAAGGTTTGGTCCACTTTGGGAATATCTGCATGCTATGGAGGGGGAAGAAAGAGAGGAAGAAAAGGGATAGATAATAAGTAATTTGGTTTTTGAAATGTGATACAAAGCTTGATCATCTTAGTTCTGCTAGTAATTATATTTAAATAAGTCAAACAGATGTACTTCATTCCAGGTCCAACACAACTGCCCTGTTCGGTCTGATACTTTTTTAAGGTTGGATGGTGTAAACATTTTCCTTTTCAATATGACAAGCATTTTTTTAAAACTTTTTTTTAGCATAATGGTGCCACCGATCTTTGTAGTATGATTTCTTTGGTCCTGAATTTCCAGGTCCTTCCTGTAAGAGGAGGAAGGTGCTTAACTGGTTGACCCATGTTCCTGTATATATTGCTCTCCCGCCCTCTAGAAAAACTCTGACTATATGGAGAACGGGCTGGTCCACAGACTGTCTTCCTTATTTTCCTCAGGAGAAACTGTGACTAGATTCCCACCAAATAAAAAGTGACCTCCTGTCCCACTTCCTTTGTTCACACCTAGATATGTGTCAAGCAAATGAGATGGGAGGCAGGGCTTGGTAATTACAATATAAAGAAGCTAGTAACCAGATCGAGATGGACCTGCCGCTGCTGCTAACAGCTTGACCCGAGCAGTCCTAACTTGTGTCTGGTCTGCTGGCATCAGGTTAGATTGACTAACAGTAAATAGAATCCAACTGTCACAAGACCTACTGCACCTGCCATGAGGAAGCAAGGAGTCAACAGGAGAAATACTATCATCCTGTGGGCGCACCCTTTTCCCAAGAGTTCTTCGAAGTTAAGCAGGTCTTACTTATTTTTTTTAATTGCCTTCCCCTGAACTTGGAATGTTTAAGGTCGGGGGTTTTGCTTTTCCCTTTCATCCTTTATTTTTAACAGGAGGGATCTAATTGAGAAAGGAGGGCAGCCAAAGGTATGTGCCAAAAAGATGGAGGGACCTCTGTTTTTCCATCAGAGTAAGACTAAGTAGAGGGTTGATACCCCCTAGTTTTGGGGTAGGTGGAAAAGAAAATAGTTACTGCACTGAAAGTCTGGTACAGCTCTGCCTAGCAGTAGGTGACAGCATATTGATGCCATGGCCTGCAGCAGGTGAGTCACCGACCACATCTGGGGAAGGGATGACAGCAAGGGCAGCTGCATGGGCTAGGGAAGTTCCTTAAGGGTCAGGGGAGCCAACAAGGGCAGTCAGGGTTGGGTTTACTTTTACTGCTTGAAGCAAAAGATTCAAGCAGTCTCCTAGATCATAAAAAAGACTGGCGGTGAGACCTATTTCTCATCCTGATGAGCAGAAGAGTAGGCTTGGGTGGTGCCAGCATGAATCCTCCTCCATTATTGTTTTTTCTTGCCACTATAGCAACGCACAAAGCCATGGTCTTAACCCTCCTTGGCTGATGATCTTTTGGTCAAAACAGGAGCTCCCTCACTGTCCTATCAGGCATATAAATAGATTCTGGTTTTCATGTTTTTCCTCATAGCTAATCTATGCTTGCTTGTGTTACTATTAGGACCATATTTGATCATTTCCACATTTACTTGAAGTTGGAAAGTTGATCACCATAATAATAGTTGTCAAAGAGTATTATTAATGTAAATCAGCTGTAAAACTGACCCTCACTTTCTCCCCAATGCCCATCTTCCCTTGAGTTCTTTGATCATCTTCTTCCCACATCTTGCACAAAATGCTTTTTTACAGTCATTTTACAATAACTGAATGTCAAATACTGTCCTTCTGGCATTTGTTGAAAAATCTAAATGCCTAATAACAGGGTTAAAAAAAATTAAGCAATTTTACAAGCACACTGAATTGGATCAGCATTATTATTCATTAGAATGCTATATATATTTTTGAAGCAACACAGTATAGTTGTCGTAAAACTCTCTTTATTCTTCTCCTCTAAAGTGTTGTTGTAAATTCATTTGACCTTTACTGCAAGAAAAAAAATCTTTTTTTATATAGAGCATCAGGACAAGGCTCAGTTCGTAACAAATAGTGGACCATTACAAAAGGGAAAAGAAAGAATCCAGGGCTGAGCAGTGAGAAGCTTCGGTTCAATTTCACCTCATATCTTTCTAATAACTTACTTGTCACTTTATTACCTTCCAGTAATGTGAACGCTGCTGACAAGACTGTCACACTAACAGCAGACAACACCCTCTCTGCTTCAGCCCCAGCTCTCTTGGCTACTTATTGCCCTGGCCCTGAAGGGACACAAACTAATAGTGTGCTTTCCACTTCAGCACTTGGCCATCAAATATAAAAGGATGCGTAATTGCCTGTTTATCCCTGGTGAAGGGGAAATTGAGTACGAGGGCAAGGCTTTCCCACCGAGTCCCCTGATGTACACACACGTTCACCAACCATCCTCTGCCACTCTCCCTCCCCCCTTGCCCCTTTCCCCTCCCAGCACACAAGCACATATGCACACCTACTGTGTCTTTAGGAAGCTCCAGGCTGTCTCTAGATGCCCTCTCCTGCTATTAAGTGGACAGTAACAAGATGACTTCTTAAATAAAGGGTCAGGAGAGAGATGCTGTCTGTGACAGCCGTCTCTACTTCTTTGGAAACTTAAGTATTGCATCTCCATGCCCATCCATTTTAGGAGTACTAGGTGTGGCCCTGTAATTAGAGAAATTTTTCCTGTAAGCCAATGGAATACGTAGGATTGGATTGCCCCATATTCTATAAGGATAGGATTAAAATATTTTTCTGCCCCTTCAAAAACTGCATGTGTTGTAAACAAACTGGTTATGCATGGTGGCAAAAAAATACATTGGGTTTTTCTTTCAACCTTTGGCATCAAACCCTTATTCTAAATGTACATATATATCTTTCAATGACAGGCTCTAAATCCATACTGTAACATGACAGATTAACCGTTTTTTCAAACTGGACTGACAATCTGAAAAAAATAAGATACTGCTTTTAACCTGTTAAAATAAGGACTACCCACATATAAAAGGTAAATTCTCCACTTGGGAGAATTTGGGTAAGTACAAGTGCAGTGAGCTTTACAAAGTCGAGGGACAGAAGACCAAAAGTACACAGGAAGTTACACGCAGAAATGTTAGATTCCAAAAGACCTTCAGCCCAAATATTGTGTTGGTATTGGATGCTGTTTCTGTGTATTGAACTACTTAATTGATGATTGAAAAAGTGGCTAGTAAGTGACTAAATAAAATACAAGACCTGTTCATGCACCTTTATCATGCAACTACGGGACATCATGCTTTCTTCCATCCCTGCAGCAGCAGGTGGCAAAAGATAGTTGGCCTCTGCTATGAGCAGTCAGTCACATTTCAAATATGATATTTGTCAACCAAATGAAACACAGTACAGATGTCATCTTTGACGTGGTATTTTGCAAGGAGAGAAAGCAGAGGATTTAGGCATAACCAGTCTATGCCAACAAATCCGTGCAAATTTCATGAATCAGTCAGAGGACTATAAAGAAAAGCACTTTGAGTAAGGACTCTGGGTCAGAGAAGGCAGTTTGTTGACTTGTATTTTTAAGTTCCTCAGTATGTATATATTACAATCACTTATCAGACATCCTAGATTCTTAATTAAAAACTTGGTTGCCAAAATTGCACAAATTCTACTAGCTGGTATTAGCTTTCTCCCTTTAAGTAACAGGGATGCTTAAGAACATTTCTAATATTTTAATGCTTTATTAGCTTTCTTTTAAACAATCTTTGAAGGGAAAAGGAAGAACAGAAAAGGGTATTTTGACAAAAATGGAGAGAAGTAGATAGTATAAAAGTATATTTCTTGAAGAAGAGAGAATCTAAGTGCTATACCAAGATTTTATAAGGCTTCCTCTTGCCAAATGTGAAGTTGAGATAATGCACAGCAAAGATGGCAAACCCATCAATTATTAACAGGCTCTGCCCACTTCTGTTATGGAATGCAAGGATTGAGAAGTGACTCTGGGGAGACCCTGGGTGTGTGAGAGAGCTCCACTCATCTGGCCCTGGCAATGTTTGCAAAAAGGAGGAGAAAACTCCAGCCCTTTTGGTAGTCCCCCTGCGAGGTGAACTGACCTGGCACTGTTTCAGCGGGAACTAGTTGCTGGCCTTTTCCATACTAGGAGACAAAGCATCCCCAACCCCACCCCCGAATCAGGCCCGTAGCTGTGAGAAGCATTGATTCATGAGGTATGATGCTCTTGAACTCCCAGACAATGTGCTGAGTTAATAGGTTCACTTGAGATGTATAAACCAAGGCTGATTGTTTATTTTTTTTAAATCTAGTACTCAATTTGAAGCGTTTCAGCATGTCTTTGTACAGAGTAATCCAACCCTCTCATTGCCTGTCTTAATCTCCCCTGACTTTCCCATTGTCCTTCTCATTCCCACCCTTCCCTTTTCTGATCTCACCCACTCCCCTCAAAACAATAAAAATAAGTAAAATAAATAAGTCTTTGCTGAAGCAAGAAGGTAGAACACTCCCTCCTTCATCCTGGTACTGATCGCTTTGGAAACATGTGTGTTCTACCCTGTCCAGGGTTTACATAACGTGAATTCAGTGGATGAAATGTTTTCGTATTATATATTAACCTGATATGACTATCTAAGATTATAATATATGGTGCACTCGCTTTCCTGTGCAAACTTTGGTTCAACCACCCTGCAGAGAATCTCACATTCTCCTGCCAGCACCAGTAGGAAGAGTGCAGGAGAGATCAGTGTGGGTGTGTGGAGGTCCGAGGCAAGGAAGGTGCAGCCCCCTCAGCAACATGAGGGTGACCGAGGCACCAGTGGGTGGTTCCCACATGAGGCCTCCCTCACACTCTTGCCAGGTTGAATCTATAAAGCCCTTGCTGCATTTCTGCTTCCTTGAGGGTGGAACAGGGGACAGACTGGGACTCTGGAAAAGAAAGTTCTCTGTTCTCTCCTGCTAATCATGGAACCATCCTGTGAAATGTACTGAGATCCCTCAGAGCTGAGAGAACCCACAACTTTCTTGTTCACCCCAAAACCACAGGTGCATCTCCAGTAACAAAACATTTGACGCAGCCTGCATATTCGACAATGAAAATGTCCAAAGGGCATTAAAACATCTTGAGGAAAAGAAAATTTCATGCAGATATGTTCCCTCCCTACAAATTTAGGGGTGTGGCTCTGTCTTGTCTTTATTTTTCTCACCTGCATCAAGCCAGTCTCTTCTGCTATGCCTGCAGCAGAACCAAAGTCTGACCATGAAAGCTGACTGCACCGAGGGCTGGGGACAGCTCACATCGCCCTGATCTCATAATCGTGACGTCGGTAGCTTCGTAAATACTGTATGAACTTTAAGCAATGGTTTTATTTTTGTTTCTTTTTGTTTGTTTGTTTTTATTAGTAGCCTAAGGTAATTAAAAAATTTTTATTTGCCATTTCCTTTGTGTATTTTCTGTACTATAACTGTCTACAGTATGTCTTTTGCATAAAATGCATAAGGGTTTGGGGATGTAAATGGAATTTTATTCATATTTTGTCCAAATACCTCTTGTAATTTGTATCAAAATTCTTGTACAATTTTTATATTAAAGATTTATCAGTCACTGATCTCTTTTTTACTTTTTTGGATTCAAAGAAACCTCAACAAACTCCATTTGGAACTTTACAAATACATACACTTTACAAATACACACACAGTAACACTTCAACTCACAGTGTAATGCACCCTATTTAAGTGTGCACTTGTTGGTGAATTCAGAGCCAATCTACTATTTGGACTGAAAATGGTGTTATTTAATAGACTCCTTAGGAAGAACAACTCAACATGGCAAAGCTGGGCTACAGTTATAAAGATCCGAGCCAACCCCAACAGATCCCAGCATACACTGCCCTGTCTTTCCTCACCAAAGCCATCCTTCTGGTGATGCCTTTTTATGCCCTTCCAAAATAACTTTGCCCAAGCCTTTGCCCCTGCTTTTGTGAGAAAAGGGAAACTAAAGAAAGTACTTGGGTGTCTTTGCACTTCAGGTTCCTGCAAATCCATTACCATCCCTCCCCCACCCTTCCAATTGTGTGGACAGCAGCCACCAAGATGATGACTCTATATTTCTTCAGACTAAATGCTTGTCTTTCAGTTTATAGTCTCTTGGTAGTGGTTTTCTGCAGATTGTGCTTTTTATAATCTAGAAATAAAACTAGCAGATGGAAAGATGTCATAATCGGTGATGTTTCCTCCTCCTATCATACTGCTTGAGGAAGAAGAATACAGAAGGTGCTCTTGACTTCAGCAGTTAATGTTAGCCTCACCTCTTACACCAATCCTAGTTATGAAGACTGTAACATGCTGGAATCTCCCTGTTTTCTGTTTTTCATCCCCAGAGCCAGATTTGCCCAACTCTTCCTGGCTCATACCACCCACTTCTCCAGTTTCCTCTGGCCTAAAATCCAAGGCATAAGCAGCCCAGAATCTGTGGCAACCAGCAGGCCCAAACCTCTAGATAGGCTGCTTCTATACTTTCAGGCCCAGTAAGAAACTACCCAGCTGCAGATATCCTTGACTAAGGGATCCTCCCATGACATCAGGGGGCCTGACCAAACCTTGCCAGGGTCTCTCTCCTTGATTTCTCAAGGAACCACAGACAGATTTGAGGGTGAAGGTAAAGAAATGAAAGGTTAAGCAACTTTGGGGAAGTCATCCTCCGTTGAGGCATGTGGTTATTAAATGCCACGGATGTGTTAACGCACTCCTACAGGGAATCCGAGGATAATTATGATGTTTTCATCTGTCATAACATGTCTGTAATTGGCAAGAATTCTCCCTCAAACAGCTCCTTCTACTCCTTAAAAAAAGTTGTTTTAAGTGTTATTAAATGATGGAAATCCTCCTGTTTAGTGGAGAGGCACCCATGAAGACAGCTCTTGGCACATAGCTAATCAAAACTGCCTGGGTCGTGGCCAGTTGCTCTCCTGAGCCACTGGAAGACTTGCTGCCTGCTAGCTTGCTCTGTGTCAGTTGACAATATGACAGTAGATTAAGTGCTACTAATTTAATAAAGCTGCTCTGAGAACGAAGCTGATCTATCAATGAAGACCAGAGAGGATCACAGCCGTGGAGGCTTGGGGAGGGGGCTGAGAATATTGAATTGCCGAAGTAACTGGGGGGAAATCTATCGATCCACAGGAAGGCACAGTTATTTTTAGTCACCTGACTCACGGACATCCAATCATTACCCATATTCATCAGAGATGTATAATGAACAGAGGTATTGATTAAGAGGGGTAGCTGAAGAGATTTCCCAACAGTGCTAGTTCACATTGATAGGTCTCCAATGGGAATACAGGCCACACAGCCCTGGAACATAACTTATCGTGTTCTAGGTCCCTCCATTGATTTTATTTGTGTGGGAGTGCAGGGGCGGGGGAGGCAGTCTTGCACACAGGGGCACTCCCTTGACCTTCCTCTGAAACTTGCCTTCGAAAGAAAAGAAAGAAAAAAGCACAACTCTGCAACAGGAACTCAGTCCTGCTTCCTGAGTCTGTCTGGGCTCCTGATCTTCCTCATCTTTGACTGCTTTGTGTTATCTTGATTTACAAAAATGTGCTCAAAGCTGGGACATGCCAGTCAGAGCTCAGAGCCATCGGGCATACGAAGCCTTCCCTCCCCTAAAGATCAACATATGGCTTCAGGAAATTATCATGTTAGGCTAATTGCACCAAGTTGGCATGGTAGGAACATAATGAGTCCCGGTTTCAGCATGCTGACCCCAAACCCAGTGATGCCAGCACATAGTAACTTTCCAAGCGTTTTGCCTCATGGCAGGGATCCTCATTGAGCTGCTGTTTGCAAAAGGCATTTGGTTGGATGTCTAGCGTGTGCCCTCAACCTGCACTGCCGTGTTCCTGTCCTACCAGGGAGTTTGCTGTGCTGTTCACAAGAGTGCTTGTCCTTCCAGAGAGCTAGTGGTGACCCAAATGCCAGCACCATCAGAGGCCATGCTGCCTGACGGGTGACACACTGCTTAACATGCTGATATGTAACTAGAAACCATTAAACCCCGGGGAGAAAAAAGTAAAGGATTAAAACAAGGACAGCTGTAAAAAATAAAGCTCGAATGCATCATTAGAAACCAGAAATTCACAAAGCGAAACTGTCTGTCATCCCCACTGGCTATTAGCGCACTTGACTTGTGTGTTAATGAAATGCTGTAGGAACTCCCAGGTGCCCCTCCACCACTAAGGCAAGGGGCGCACTTTCTTCTACTCCAGTCCCTCCTCGCTTGCACCCAGATTTGATGGCATGTGATTGAATGCACCTGCCAGCTTCACCACCCACCTGCCCTGATGTGCCTTACCTTGGCCAGCAGCCTCTTTCCGTCTTCAGGTGCAGCCTCTCCTTCCAAAGTCGGGATGGTCCTGTATGCTACCTTTTCTTTGCTCTTTTTCACTTTCTTCATCATAATGTTCACTTCAATTCTTGCTTTCTTGGATGATACCATATATGTGTACTTACATAAAGTTCAATATATCTTGATCCTCTGGGGCTAGACTGTACCTTGATTTCTTTCTAAATGTAAGAATTTGCGGGAACAAAAAAACCCATACATACATCAAGGGTTTTACAATTTTAAATCCAGAGTTCTGTGCATTGTGTAGCAACTTCAAGTTTTTGGAATGCTCCAAAAAATGGTTGTAAGCAATTGAATTTGGAGGTTATCAGGTTTGGGGGTATGTGCTGTATGAGATAATTTAAAATTATTAGGCCACTTCCAGGTTTTTAGAGAGATTCATTTTTACAAATATAAATGCTATTAACAATTCAAAGCACTCTCATAATTTCCCATCTTTGTTCTTTCCATGATCTCCATTTCAATTTTTTTTTATTATTTTTTTCTTAAGTGGAGAATTTCCTTCTAAACTTTCCCAAAGTCATTTGCAGGCTGAAAACAAGACACTTATTTGATTATTTTCAGATGTCACTTCAATTGGTCTTCAGCGGAAAGTAATCCTGCAAGATATTATGCTTTTATGCTTTCTGTTCTTTCAAAAACCACAAACGTGTGTGTTTGAAAATATGACCCTCTCCAAAGCCCTGGGCCTCACCCCAAGAGCTGGGAAGGAAGGATGGTTTCAGGCACATGCCAATTCGCCTTCCAAAGGACACAACAAGTCCACTCGCTTTTTATGCACCGAGAGCATAGCAGAGGGGGAAGCCAGCCATCAGGAAAGGTGTCATAGGAATTGTGATCTAAGCACTTAAAGATAGAGTGTGTTTATCTTGCATATAATTTATGTAGAATAGTAGGTGTTCAAATCTTATTATAGGGATGAATTGGGGAGTGAAGGGGAGCATGTTAGGAGAGTAGGGGGAGCCGTTTGTGAAGCCCCAAAGTCAAAGCCAGCCTTAAGACTATGCAGAGCCAGTTCGCGGTCAGAGTAAAGTGGGGTTAGCTCGATGCATCTCATCTCTCCCTCTGAATGCAGCTATGAAACTTGGATAGACCGCATGGAGCAGGATGGAGGGCTCTGGAAAGGAAATAGTAGCAGAAATACTGAGGAAGAAGATCAGAAGCCACAGGCCTCTGAAACGGCAGTACTTCACCATTTTCTCCTTCAGTATGCCTTGATTTGAACTCACTGAACCTGAATCCCCAAAGTGGGCAACAGGACATGACCAGAGAGCTCTCCAGAAGAAGCCCTCTAGTCAAGTAGTGGGGAGAAAACAGAATTTGGGGGGAGAGTGGAAGAAATTCCCTATTCTTTCTACTCCATTTTCTTATGCCTTCCTCAAACCTGAGCAACCCTATGGCTAGAGTAGAGCAGCAGCGGTGGGAACCCACAGTGGCCAAAACTCTGCAGGAAGGAGAGCTACCTCTCCTTTGGAGAAGCTGTTGTTATCACAAGAGGGCATGAACACACTTTCTGGTTTTTATCTCCATCTATCCTCCCACTATTTGGCCCTGCTGTGAGCACACCACAGGAAGTACAAGGCAGAGAACTGGTTTTTTGACCAGGACACTGAAACAAGGGAAGGCTGGAAATTTCTGGGGAGACACAGAGAAGGAAATCTTTGGGAAGGTGACCCTTAAAGTTGTGAATTCCTGGGCTCGCCTCTGAGGTACACAGGCAGGGAGCTGGCCTTACACAGGGTAGACCACCAACCAAGTTCCAAACGGACTACTGTATAATGCGTAGGTGGGACAGATCCAAATGTTACAAAGGTTCTGAAAACTGAACTGGCATTGAAACTACTACCCACAGAAGGCTGGTTGGAATTTGAAGCCTAATTCCACTTTGGTCAAATCCTGCTTTAAAAAAAGTACTGCTGTTTTCTACAGAATTTAAATAAAACTCATATAGGGTCAGCATATGACATCTTTGTCATTGACTTCTTCTAATATTGTGGTTAAATATACACAACACAAAATGTGTTGTTTTAACCACTGTTAAGTGTACAGTTCTGTGGCATTCAGTGCATTCACATTGTTGTACAACCATTGCCACCATCCAGCTCCAGAACTGGCATGGCATCTCTCAATATGTTACATGGTGACTCTGCACTCTGTTTTCTAGCTCTGTTCTCTTTACACTCAGCACTCTCACATGTTGCCTTCTTGATTTACACACTTCAACAAAACAAGCTGCCACGTAAGAGACACTCATATCACAAAGAACAGAGGGGAGCCTCCTGTCATCAGCTAGAGAGGAAATGAGGCCCTCAGTTCAACAGCCAGCAAGGACATGAATGCCAAAGACCATTGACAGAACTTGGATTCAGATACTTTCTGAATTGAACTTTCAGATAAGATCACAGACCCTTGGCCAACATATTGATCACAGCCCTTTGAAAACCTCTGAAGCAGGGGATCCAACTAGGCCCAAACTAAATAAACTGTGGAGTAATAAATGTTTTTTCAAACAACTACGTTTTGGAGTAATTTGTAATGCAGCAATACATAACTAATACAATATAGTACTGAAAATGTCTAATCCCTGAAATTTCAATTTATGAAGAACAAGGAAAAAATCTTTTACTTGGAAGAAGACCATCAGCAGATTCTAATATTGTGATGAGAAAGTTGTTAAAATTATCTGAGAAAAAGCTTAGAAGCAAGTATTTTTTAAATGTTCCAACAGTAAGGACAAACACTCTTGAAACAAGAGGAAAGCCAGAAAGTCCTAGCAAGAAAATAAAAGATGTAAAGAATCAAATGGAAATTTTAGACCTGAAAAAGTAAGATAACTAAACTAAAAAATTCACTGAATCAGATCAGTAGCATAATGGAGATGACAGAGAAGTCAGTAAACTTGAAAGTAGGTTAATAGAAATTATCCAATCTGCACAATATAGGGAAAAAATGGAACAGAGCTTCAGAGACACATGAAACAATAACAATTATCTAAATGTATGTTACTGAAGTTCCAGAAGTAGAGGAGAAAGAATTCAGTGAATAAAAAGTATTACAAGAAAATAATAGCTGAAAATTTCTTTGATTTAGCAAAAGACACAAACCTACAGGTCCAAAAGCCTCAGTAAACCCAAATCGAATAAAGCCAAGGAAATGTACACTGGGACACAGCATAATCAAACTACTGAATCTCCAGAAGAAAGAATACCTGAGAAAAATGATGACTTACTTAAAGGGGAACATTGGAATGACTGTGTGTTTTCATCAAAAACAAAAACAAAAAGGCAGAAGGAAAGTGAAACATTTTGTAAGTGCTGAAAGAAAAGAACTGTCAACTCCAGGAAAAATATTCTTCAGGAAAAAAGTGAATCAAAGACATTCTCAGATGAAAGAATTCTATTTTCCCCCAGCATCCATGTTCCAGAAAAGCTGCTAAAGCAAACTCTCCAGAAAGAAGGGAAATGATACCAGAAGCAAAGTTGGAATCTGAAGAAAGAGGGAAGAATTACAGAAATGATGAGTATATGGGTGAATGTAATCAGCACATTTTCTCTTGTAAATTTTCAGATGGTTTGAAAGCAAAAAAATATAACACTGTCCAATGGTGTTTTCAATGTATGTGGATGTAATGCATCCACACCCTTATGCTTCACCCTTATGACACACCCTTATGCTTCTATTTTTGTGACATTCTCTAGAAGATACAACCATAGTGGAGGAGAAGAGGTACACAGTTGCTGTGATGTGGGGCAGCTCAGGTGTGGCTGCAGAGAGCTCACGGGGGGCATTTGGGGGTAGTGAAACCACACTGAATCTATATGTGTGAAATTATATATAACTGTTCACAGAGAAAAAGTCAATTTTACTGTATACTAATTTAAAAAATAGGTGCCCTGATAGTCTGATTTCAGGAGGAAATCACCTCACCCCACACTTCTAAGTGAGACATCATTTACTTTTTTGATTTTTATAAGAATGTCCTTAGAAGATAGCAGAGTCCTTCATATTAAAGTGTTGAAGCTTAAAATAAAATCCAACAGAGGAAACCCATTGACTTAAATTCAGCTTAATTTAAAGTTTAAATAATCTTTGGTATATTTCCAGCAGTGCATTTTCATTGAAGAGAGACTGAAAGAAGGGTTGGGGAGACATCTCAGGGCATTATGACACAAGGTACCACCAGTGACTATTGACAGCCTTGGTCTGGAGCTCCTGAAGAGCCTTCATTTGATAGATGTGGCTTGGAGACTATTTCAAAAACTGTGACAAAGAGGGATGAGGAGGAATCTTTGTGATCTTAGCAACCAGGGTCTTCCCTAGGAACTCCCCATTCCTGACCCTGGCTGAGAAGTTTAGCAGTACACTACAGTTGCTGCATGGAACATCCAAATCGCTACCTACTCCTTCCAGATTTGTCCTCATGTGCACAGACTGCAGTATGACTGGAGAACAAGGGCTTATGTGGGAAGAATGGCTTCGATGTTATATCTGCATTGGCAAATCCAAGGACTAGCGACTTCTTCAAAGCAAGCGGTGAGTGGGAAGAAAGATAAGATCAGCAAGGGAGGTCAACAAGGGCAGAACTAGGCTCATGTGGAGGTAAGGGACACAAAAGTGTCAAAGAGTGAGCAGTCACCTATATAAAACACTCCAGAGAGGTCAGGTAAAATGAAAATTGGGAACATTCTTTGGATTTGGTGATTAGGGAAGTTGTCAATAGAGCATGTCCTCAATATAAATGTCACAGTATCCTCCAAATCCACTTTTCGTTGTTCACTAAAACTGCTTCACCTTCAATACCTACACAAATGAGCTGAGGTAGTGTGGATTTTGCCTAACATGGCCAGAGCATGTGGGCCTTACTCAAGGCCGGTCCATTCATAGGCTGGTGAGTGACCTATGTGAAGACCTGGTTCAAAGCAGAGATAATTAGTTATTGAAAACTGGCTCTGAGCTGGGTGTGGTGGCACACGCCTGTAGTCCCAGCTACTTGGGAAGCAGAGGCAGACGGATTACTTGAGCTCATGAGTTCAAGACCAGCCTGGGCAACCTTCTGAGAAAGCAATGCCTTTGCTTACTTTAGCACCCCAGGAACACACGTGAAGAGCTTCATGGAGCTGAGGCTCAGACCAGAGGTGTTGGCACTGTCTAAGAAGGGCTTATACCTGTGTGGCTTAAGGAAGGGGCTCTGAAGAATAGGGATTGATTTTCTTGAGGATGCACACTGATCACCACCAGTGCCTCTGATGTGGGGAGATAAAGCTGCTTCTGGGAATGGGAAAAGTAACTGGAGGTCAGAGTAGACTTCTGGCAGGGGCAACATTGACCAGAATAGAATAGCAGGCATGCAGAAAGGAGCCAGTCCCTCTCTCTCCCTCCCACCTTCTAATCTCTCTGGAACTACCACCATTGGTAACATGTAGCAGGGAGCCAATTGGCAAGGGAAGAATGGGGCTGGCAGGGTCCCAGTCCCAATATCATGGAATAGAATCCTGTGTTTAGAGCTGAAAGACAACAGCACACAAAGCAATATTTATGGAATGACAAAAGTAGTGTTGAGGCTCAGGAAGGAGGGTAGGGTCATGGTGAGGGTTGTGGTGGATGAGGGAAGTCTCGGACTGGACTCTGAGCATTGGTTTAGAGAATGTGACATACCCCTTGAGCTGAGGCAGAATTACAGAAAAGTTTAGGTATGTTTGGGGACATATTAGAGTCAGGGGAGCAATAGCAAAAATGAGTTCCAGGATAAAAGTGACTTAAAATAGTAAGTAAATAAATAAATGTCAATGTCTTTTTATGGAACTTGTTGAGTGGCAGACTGAGGAGGTTGGTGTTTGTCCTATGGCATTGAGGGAAAGAGCTACAGTTTCTGAATGGCCCCTTTCCCTCCATGGCCTACTCATTGTCCAGAATATGGGAGTTATAAAAATAGAAAAAGTTTTAGAAATCTCAACTTTCTGGGTCCTGAGAAATTATCCAGACCAATGATTTTCAAGAGTGTATGTATTTATTGCTTATTATAAAAACATTTTTTCCAAACAAAATGGTAGGTACAACCTTAAGGCACAAAACAAACCGAACCTGACGTTCTGTGGGACTGTCAGAGCTCCCCTCATTTGGCCTTCTCTCTCTTCTCTGGTGAAAGGAGACTCTGAGATACCTCCTTGCAAACTGGAACACAATCTGCCTACTACTGATCTAAGCGAATTCCCCTAGTTTTTAGGTGAGGAAACTGAGATGAAGAAAGTTTATTGGATTATCCCAAGGTCACTCCACAATCAATGCCAGAGTTGTGTTTGAAATGCAGATCTTCTGACTTCTGGTCCAGGACCATTTCCGTTAGGGCTGGAAGGAACATATGATTTATTGTCTAAGCCAAGACACATTTTAGAGTGAAAGACAGCATAGAAAATAATTGATCAGTATTAACAGGTCCACAACAGTAGTTACGTGGGACTGTCCTGAGCAAACCAGAACACGTGGTTACCCTAGTGAAACCTCACGCAGTTTTTACACTTCCTAACTCAAGGTTACTCCATCCTCCACCTGCTAACAAAGTCCTGCCTCTGTGTGTGTGTGTATGTGTGTTTGTGCATATGTGTGCAAGTGTGTATATGTGTGTGTGTTATGTGTGCTAGACTTTATTTCTTGCTTGGTTTGTTTTATTTATTTTTTTCTCAGTGCCTTTCAATCAAATGAGTACACAACCCAAGACTCAACTGGGCACCTCCCAGGGTTCATATTCAATACCTTTCTGTGTGGATACCCTAGATTAATGCAAGGGTAACAAGGCCTTGGGCAACAATCACATGGTGATCATAAATTGTGTTGAAGAAATGGTTGGGTTGACTGAAAACCTTTTTGGATCAGTCAGTTTCTTAGTTGCACACAAGAGAGAAAAACTTCAACTTGCTCATTAGAAAGCATATAGCACCCGTGACTCACAGACTTGCTAAGAAGGGTAGATTACTAAGCCCAAGAAGCAAGCAGGAGCAAGAGAGACTAAACTGTAGGTAAACCATAGTCAAAATCATACAGAGCTAGTTTAGTGAGGACCTGACCGAAATCTTTGGCTCTGGGCATTGGATGTTGCAGGTGGCCCTGCAGCCTTGTAGACTTCAGAGTGACTTCTGCTTATCTACTGAGCTGGTTTTAATTCTGAGTCCAAGTGGGTGTACCTGAATAGACAGACAATCCTATGCCATCCTGCCAGTGGTGTCTGCAATCTCAAGTAGGAAGGGGAGTTCTGCCTACAACAATCATATTTTTGTCCCCAAATATCTACTGAACCTCCTAGGGGGAAGGAATATACTTCCCTGTCTCTTTGACATTGAATTTAACCATGTTGGTCAATTACATAGAATAGAATAGAATAGAATAGAATAGAATAGAATAGAATAGAATAGAATAGAATAGAATAGAATAGAATAGAAATTATATAAATCACTTTTAAGAAGAAGTATTAAGAGCCAGTGTACTTTGCCATATATTTTCCCTCTGCCTCAAGGACAGCAATATTTCAGATAGGATGACTACATCCACCTGGATCCTAGAAATCAAGATGATGTGGAGCAGAGCCACAGTTGACTTACAATGAACATATAACATTAGCTAGAATTAAATGTTTGCAAGCTACTAAGATTGGGGAATTATTTGTTACTAGGCTATAACTTAATTTCATCTGACTGATACATATTCTCATAAGAATCATGTGATTGAAAATTTCCAAACATACAGAAGAAGGGTACAGATGCTTGACAAAAAAATAAAGAAAAGAAAATTACAATTACTTTGAAAAAATTCATCTTAATATATGAAATGCATCCAAACATATAATTTTGAAAGACCCACCTTCCTTCTTTAAGGTCTTATTTATCCTGCAGCTCTCTCAAAGGTTGCCCTCAGTCCTCAGAGTACTTGAAGAATACAAAGTTTTCTTGGATAGAAGAACCCTGGGGGCCAAATCAGCAAATTCTTCACAATCTCTGTTGTGTGTTTGTTAGAGAGATTATTTATATTGATTTTACTTTTTTAAAAAAAATCACTGAATGTTCAAATTGATTAGAAAAGTCTTCCACTGGGAAAGAACAGTTTTTGAATAACACTCAAGGCAGGTTTAGACAATAAAAAGTTGTCAAGAAAATAGTGTGTGTGTGTGTGTGTGTGTGTGTACACCCATGTGTACCATGTCTATGTCAAATTTGTTTTTAGGTGATTTTATTTCTAAAAAAATACATATTTTGTTTTAATGCATTTAATGAAAATAGGGAATTGATTATTTTTCTAATTATATAATCAAAATAAAATAGTTGTGGCTGTTTGCTATAGAATTATTTTTCCTCTTCTAAGGAAATTAAGCTCAGCACAATTTTCTGGCTTCTTCAAAAGTTTTAAGGTTCCACAATTTCATTCACATCTGCTCATGATGTTCAGTTCTTGCGACTTGGTTCACAGACTGAAAAGAATCCTTAGTTTAAAAAGCAGGTCAACCAACAAATTCCAATGAGAATTTGCCTTA
Organism: Glaucomys volans; assembly: GCA_020662805.1. Classification (NCBI taxonomy): domain Eukaryota; kingdom Metazoa; phylum Chordata; class Mammalia; order Rodentia; family Sciuridae; genus Glaucomys; species Glaucomys volans. The sequence continues at coordinate 68,320 of JAJEJO010000154.1, read as the reverse complement.
GAGGCTTTTCAGAAGAGGCTGGGCAGAACTTGGCAGTGGTGCCAGGTGTTGGCTTACCCAAGGCATAAGGATAATTTTGGAATCTAGCCTCTCACTACTTTAGGCCAAAAGAAGCAATTCATATTCTACGAGCTCATCTAAAATGTCTTTTTAAATCATTTTTCTTTGTAGAACAGTGTTATGGTTGGGATCTGGAATGTTCCCAGAAGTACAAGTGTTGGAAGCATGGTCCCCAATACAGCAAGGTTCAGAGATGGGGTTTTTAGGCAATGTTTCATCTGACTTCATCAATGGGTTAATCCATTTGCTAGAGTATTCCATTGATAACTGAACGGACTACTAAGAGGTGAGACCTGGTTGGATGAAGTAGGTCATTGGGGATGTGCCCTGGAAGGGTTTTTCTTCTCCCCAATTTCACCTTCTCTCCTTATCTGCTTTCTGACTGCCATGAACTGACAGCTTTCTTCCACCACACCCTCTGCACGATGTTCTGCCTCACCTCACCCAGAGCCCAGAGCCGACCATGAGCTGTAACCTCTCAAACCGTGAGTCAAAATAATTTTTCCTCCTCTAAGTTGTTCTTGTCAGGTATTTTGTCACAGTGATTCAAAGCTGACTAACACAGATAGGATACACCTGTGAAATGCCACACATTTCCTTTGCCCTCTCCCAAATCAATCCATTAATCCAGTCTTTTCAATGGTGTTATCATTTGTCTACTACCTGGTCAATCCACTAATGTCTGTGAGTCCCCACAGTGTGACCTGGTTCTATACAACCATGGTCATCATGGGAGAATGTAATTATCTATTTAGGGAGTGAAATAAATGTTACCTGAATCAGTAGCATCAGAGCTCCTCTGAAAGATGGGAAAGTCTTTGTTTAGTAGTTTCCCAAACTTTTCTGTGGAAAGAGGATGCAAAGGGTGAAGTTCCTACAAATTACATGGAAACCAAGAGATGAAAAACTACTCTGCATACAAAGGTAAAAGGAAAGGAAAACAGGAGGGAACAGGGTATTGAAGAACTGGTTGGGAGGTAGGTGGCCGGTGAGAAATTCCCAGGAGCAATGGTGAGAAAGGATGCCTACTACCTATTTGTACTAAAATTTCAAATATTCTTCGAATGGTTTACCTCTACACCTGCTTCACCAAGAGTCCCTGTGTGAATAGCATAGTGAGAAAAAGGAAGAACATCCTTACGTGGAAGCATAATCCATAAAAAGAACCAGTAAAATGGAAGCAGGGGCTTGCATCCAAGGTTGCTGGAAAAAGAAAAACTTCTTGAAGATCCACCAGAAAGACTGGGCAGGAAGCTTGGGCAAATGCTCATTTGTGTTGAAGACTGTATCATTCTCATGGAAATCTCAGAGGGCACATCTACCTACCATCTCTGGCCGCCATCTTTGTTGCAGTTTAGAGAAATAGTCCCTTTCTAGAGAAATGTACATGTTATAGATTAAACCACACACGCCAGGCATCCTCCCTCCTTTTCTTTTAGCTTGTATCAAAAAGGCAAAAACTGAGTAAACATGTTGAGATGCATACAATGTGTGTGAATAGGCAACTTTCATGGAAGGAGAGCTTTTCCGAGTAGTAGCACAACATTCTAACAGGGTACTAGAAAAAGGAATGAAAGTGCAGCATTTGACATTTTTATAATATTGCACAATAGGGAACAACCTGCATTTCCATCATTAGGGGATGGATGAATGAACTGTGTTTCTTCCATGATATAGAATGTACTGGGCATCATGTCAAAATAATTTTGGTAGTTTTGATAGTACCTATACAGAAAAATCTCTAAGATCTACAGCAAAGTTTAAAAACTAACATGAAGAATGATATCTAAAGTTTTTATGAGGAAAAAAACCCTAACAAAATATAATTACATATTTGAATATGTATTACACATCCCTTGTGTAGGGAAAGGACTGGATAGGGACCTGGAGACAAAACCTATTTTGTTTGAAAATTTTAACCATGAGAATATATTCATGTAATACTTGTATAATCAGGATACACAAAAAAGTTTAAAGTATATAAAAATGTAAAAAGAGCATTGCAAGGCCAGGCCTTTTGAAGATCATTAAAATTTACACACACACACACACACACACACACACACACACACACCAGTACTGATAATGTAAATCTAGATAAAAGAAACTTTTTAAAAAGTAACCCAGCAACGTTGTCCTTGCTCACATCAGAAGAGCCCAGGACCTGAAAAAGGAAAGTTACTGTATATGCATACAACACCTTTAAATCTCAGGTTTTGACACAATGCAACATCTATTACAGTTAACCCACTTTCAGGTGTTTCATGAAGTAGTAATCACCTGTTTTTACTTTTATCTGTGAGACAAAAAAGAGGTTTCAGGCTAGCCTGTGTAAGGTCCATAACTGATCCCATTAGCGAGGGTTCAGTTCCTTCTACATTAGGAAAAATCATTGACCATGAAGTCAATAATTGGTCCTCCATTGGATGTGAGGACAACACAGACATGGCCCATATTCCATGCTGTTTGCGGTTCTTGTTCTCAATGGCCAGATGTTAGATGAAATTCTTCTGTGTTTCCTTTTCTTATCTAAGGTTCCTGCTTCCATCCTTTTCTGCCTAGTCCTTCCTCTTTCCTCCCTTTTCTTCCTCGCCATTTCCCCCATTGGCTTCTCAATGTTCACAATCTCAATTCTTCACCTGTCACTTTGTCACTCTTACCAAATTCACGAGAGACCTCTTTGTAACCTAAGCAAATGGTCCCTTCTCCATCCACCTTGGTAGCCCAGTTTCTGGTCATGGACCCCACTATCCATGAAACCTTTCTTTCTTCTCTCCTTTGAGATTTCTCTTTCTACATCTCCATCCTGGAATAATTTCCCATTTGTCTTTAGAGGTATCTCTACAGCCTGTTCTTCCATTTTCTCCCTTAGAGTTCATCTGAGTCCATATTTTCAATTCTTTTATGAAGCCGGCTCCCACATCAACATTTGGTCATCAGCCTGTCTTGGTTCTGGTGCATTCCTCCAGCTGCAAGAAGGGTATCTTCCACATGTGAACATTTTCTAGCATTTTAGACTTGGCAGGTATAAATCTAGATTACTCCTCTTTCTGCTGGTCCTGCTTCTCTGACCCTGGGTTTGCTAATCTAATGAACTCCCCAGGGTCAAAGTCATCATCTCTTTCTCCCCAAAACCACATTAGCAACAACACTCCTTTTGTCCCTTCCCTGACACATACCTCTTTCCTTCCCTCTCACCCTATGGCTTTTGCTTATACCATTGCTACTCTCTTAGACTTCAGTCTGCCAGTGTGACTGTCCTCAGGTACCACCACCAGGTCCTGAAAGCTCAGTTCCCTCCGGAATAAATTTTACCCCTCTTAGAATGACACTCAAGGCCCTTGACAACTCACTGCAACATACCAATAGAACATCATCTACAGCCCTTCATTCATTTCCTGGAAATCTATAAATCACCAAAATCTACAGACTTAAGAAAATGAAAGCCTTTCCCCAGACACTCTGGAGAGATTGGGAGAGTCTCTAGAATTTCCAGGATCTCTGGAGACTGACTGGGCTTGGTTTTCTCCCCAGACTCTCTAGGAAATGGTGACTGTCCCCTGCTCTTGCTTTGGCTAGCAAGTCTCCCTCAATATTACTTCCTCTTTGCCAAATACTCATATTTTAGAGACACACACCCCTTAACCTCACCTGAGTCTTGCAGTTGGGATTACTTCAACCTCCAAACAATCAAGACTCCATTGACTTTACTATTCTTAGTATGAGCATCTAGTCACTCAACCCCAGCTGGGCACAGGACACATGCTCTTATTCAATCCTCCTAGCACCAGTGCACTTTGGCCATTACTATTTCCAGTATATGAAGGAGAAGACTGATGCTCAGAGAAACCAAGTAACTTGTTCACGTTCAGCTAAGTATCCAATAGAGGAAGTGGGATTTGCACTGAGATCTGTGTAGTGTCTCAATGTGTGCTTCCTTCAGTTTGTTAAACTGGCCACCCAATTGCATTTGCCCATTACCCCTAAAGAGTGGGTGATGTTGGCCATGATTTTCCATAAGATTCTTGAGAAGAACCTTGTTTTAGTTACCATTTTTTCTAATCCTCCATAGCACTTAGAACAGAGGGTCCTCAACATAGACATGGTGAATTGTACAGAATTTCCCTGTCATCTCCAGTGTTTTCCAGACAGGTGCCGTATTTCTCCATATCCCTTAGAGAGTTGACATTTTCCTTCTGCTTCTGTGTGCCTGCTCGGGTCAGGAGCTCAGGTGGCAGACTGTCTTACAGCTGTAGTGGTGTGATCTCTTGCTCTGTTCTCAGGAGTGTCTTCCGTTGTGGAGCACAGGAGAACTCTGGCCGTCTCAGAGTCAGGGTCACATCTCTCTTATCTTTGGGACACACCCACCATGAAGCCTTTCCAAACGACCACATTCCCATTCCATTGCATGACCCTTTCCAATTAAGGGTGGTTCCTTTGGGTAAGTGGAAAGAACAGAAACGGGGAAATTTGGAAAACAGGCAAAAATGCTTAAACATGCGTAAAGGATTACAAAAGCAGCACTAGTGTGCTGTGAGTGTACCCCGTCATGGAGCAACTTTGTCCTTTCTTTTTCTTAATTAAAAAAAAAATTCACGGTGCTGGGGATCAAACCCAGGGCCTGGCACATGCTAGGTGAATACTTTGCCACTGAGCTATACCTTCAGCCCACTCCTTCATACTTCAGTTTTACTGGTTACACTTCCTTCAGCCCTGAAGCTATTCTAGAAACACAAATCAGTTTGAATCATTACACACTTACACATTTTCAAATTCCTTCTGGAGTAGTGTTTGGCCACTAGTCACTGTTGTGGAGTTGAGCTGTGTGGTGCCCTACCTCTTGCAAAAGCAAAGTAGACCTTTTTCTCCAGACACATCCTACATCTTTTTCTTAGCTCTTGAAATTGGGGACCCTGAGCAAGTTATTTACATTCCCAGAGCCTCTATGCCACCCTCTGTAAAGTGGGACTAACAATACTTTATACACTATTATGAGAATTTACTGACTTAGGGCTAAAATCCCTTGGTCCAAGGCTGGGCACAGGTTAGGTACTCAGATAACATGGGTCCTTCCTCCATTTCCTAACCAAATATGTTTTCTGAACTAGTAAAGCATTGTCCCTAGTAGTTTTCTTTTTTATATTCATTCATGATTTATTCATTCAATATTTATTGATAATGTGCCAGCCATTATTCTGGGTTCTGGGGATGCATTACTGAACTTACTGAAGGCCCATGATTTCATCCAGTACCTCGATCTTAGCAGAGTGTCGGGGTTACATTCTCCTCTCACTGTGCTTGAATTAGTCTCCCTACAGTGTAAGTTCCCAGCTGGTAGAACCTCATTTCAGTTCCTGTTTTCTTTTACTTCGATTTCTGGTGCTTTACTCCAACATTTGTAGCTTGTGGCGGTATACGATTTAGAAGAAAATAACTTGGGAAAACAGACAAAATGCTTAAAGATGCATGAAGGGTTGCAAAAGTACCCTCATGGTGTTTGAAAATGATCAGCATTCAAAAAGAAACGAGGCTAAGAAATATTCATGTTTAACTAAGTATTCCTCACCATCAGAAGCTGTTCAGTTCAGAGAGTGAGAGATCTGTAGGAATCTGCATCAAATCACTGTATCGACTGACTTGCTGACTTCATATAGCTCTCAGTCAAATTACAGTAGTTCAAATTACTCTCAGATACATTAGTTCTGACCAAATCCCCTGGATCCACAAAGGGATCTTCGTGTCTCTAGTGTGTCCCTCAGTGACTGGCACTACGTAGATGCTCAGCAAATTCTGGTGATTGCCATGTCTTACTTGTCTTCCCCTGAGTGCCCTGAATTTCTAAAAGGCTGGACCACTGTCTTAAAGGCTGGACCATTTTTGCATTCTTTTTATTTATTTTTATTTTTATTTTTTAATTTTTTGGAACCAGGGATTGAACTCAGGGACACTCGGCCACTGAGCCACATCCCCAGCCCTATTTTGTATTTTATTTAGAGACAGGGTCTCACTGAGTTGCTTAGGGCCTCACTAAGTTGCTGAGGCTGGCTTTGAACTCGCGATCCTCCTGCCTCAGCCTCCTGAGTCGCTTGGATTACAGGCGTGTGCCACCACGCCCGGCCATTTTTGCATTCTTATTCTGAACACAGGGCTTGGAACAGAGTAGGTACTCAGTAAATAGTTGTTAAATGGACAAAGGAAAGAACAAAGGGAAAGAAGGACACGAGTGGAGAAATGTTTGGAAGCTCATTTGAGCACACAGCTTGGGGAGAGCAGGATGGGGAGAGGCTGGGCTGGATGGGGGTCATGACTGCCATGGGTGGGCTACATCTCTCAGAGGGCAAGGACCCAGTTTCAGTGTCCCTGCCCTGGTAGTGACACAGGGTCATGGCTATGTGAGGCCCCTAGCCCTCCCCCGACACAAAACAGGAGGCCTTCTCTGATCAGCCTGCTTTGGAAAACTGCTTGCACCTGGCCTGGAAGAACACAATTAAAAGACGCCGTAAAAATTGACAGATCCCAGTGCGGAGGCTGAAAATACATTACAATTCCGATCGAACTATAAATAAAGCCCCTAAATTAAATAAATCTCGCACAATTATGGATTAAAACATGTTTAGTGTTAATGGCCTTGCACATGGACCCTGACTCCTGAAATTGTTGCTGAGGCTGCATGGCTGGGGGATTGCATCATAATTAACACCAGGCCACCCCAGGAGGGGCTGGCCTCAGGTTCAACTGTGGGCCTTCAGAAGAGGTGACCCATGAGGCATCTGTATCCCCCTTTCTTGGGGTCACTGACTCTTCCCTGGAAGGATTTGGCCTAGAGATGGCTGCTACTGCTCGGAGGCTGACCCCAGACACAGAAGCTCCCTAGGTGCTTTGTCCCACGAATGGTCATGTGTACTAAGTAAAGTATCCAACACCAAAGGTGGTTTTTGAAGAAATACTTGGATGCTTCAGTTCTTTGCTCATTCCTACCCTTTTGCTTTGAAGTTCATAGATTTTAATGTAAATAACCAACAATAACATCATTTGTTAGAATGTATGGAGTTTCCTATAGAAACTAAAATGACAAGAACCAACGAGTTGGTACCATTGTGAAGGACAATTAAAGGTACAAGAATTCTAGCTACACCAAACCAAGGAAGAAGTTCAAGAAATTCCTACAAGAGAAAAGATGGAGCCTGTGGCTTTCACTCAGGACAAATTCTTAGCTCTAACAGGTACACAAAGGTGGAAAGAGGTTTCAGCCTGAATTATGCTCTCTGGAGTAACTGCAAAGTGGCTGAAAGTAGGGCTCTGGAGTCGGGCTGCGTGGGCTCAGGTCCCAGTTCTGCCACCATTTCCAAAATGGTGCTGATAATAGTACACTTGACCTCTGCATTCAATCAACAGTGGGTGGAAAATATTTGGGAAATCAGTTGTATCTGTATTGAACATGTCCAGATTTTTTTCTTGTCATTATTTCCTAAGTAATGCAGTATAGCAACTGTTTATGTAGCATTTACATTGCTCTAGATGTTCATGATTTAAAGGACAGAGAGGATGTGCCTAGGTTATTTGGGAACACTGTTATTTTATAGAAGGGACTTTGATTCTGGTTTTCGCAGGGAGTCCTGAAAATAGCCCCCCCTTAGATACTGAAGGGCACTTGCACCTACTTCGGGCACACCCTAAGCTTCTGCAAATGTTGGCTGCTGTTGTGATTGTTGCAATTGTGGAATGGCAAGTGTGGCTTTTGCCCTCAAATCTCACTGGGAGAGTACTGTCCTGTCCACCCAAATATTGACCCCAAGGAGAGGAGTTGCAAGGCTGGTTGGCCTGCAGAGGTTCAGGGCAGACACTATTCCTGTGACAAGTTTGTCACCTTGAACAGGCTGCCTGTGGCTGGGGAGAGGGTTAATAGCTATTCACTGAGTGGTATGAGGCTCCAAATGGAAGGAAGACAGAAAAAGGACTTAATTCTATCACCTGGAATGTGGTACTGCACGGGAAGTATGGGGACTCCCATTCCTTCTCCAGGCATCTTTCAGTTGTCATAACAAAACCCTAGAAGTTTCTAAAACATCAGCCTCTCCAAAGGTCAATGAGTGCTATGGAAGGGCTGGTTGAGAGAGGCTGAGCAAACTAAGGAAAGGCCTGAGGTGGCTAACCGACCCCATCATGGGCTCTCAGCAGCCCTGGGGATAAGGAGGTCCTTAGCCAAAAGTGGCCAGACTCTGTGTCGGGTCTTCCTTCTCAGTCCTCATCTGGCCTCTCTGACCATGTTACGGTTGCTGGCTGACATTTTTAACATAAAGATCTCACCTTATCACTCTTGCTTAAAAAAAAAAAAAAGTTAGGGTCCCACTTAGGATAAAGTATACACAGTGTTTTAAAGGTTAATTGATCTATTTTAATCTCTGCATTTTGCAAGTTACCTCTTGGTCACATTGACCTTATTCATGTCCTCTGTCAGCCATGCTCTTTTACTCTTTGATGCTCCCAGTAGGCTTTGTATGCTCTTTCCTGTGCTTTGAACTTCCTCTCTGCTCCTTTTGATGACCTCACCTTCCAGAGTTCAGGACTTAACTTAGTTTGCCACATCCTGGTGAGGTCTTCTCTGATCTGCTTGCTGGAATTTGGAGTCCCTCCTTGCGCTTTCTGATCAGCCTGCTCAGACCTTGCTAAAGTTCTGACGTCCATTTACATGTCTGCAACCTCCACCGGACAATAAGTGCTCAAAGGGCAGGAATCCCCTTGCCTTCCTTTGCTGCTATATCCTCCACACACCACAGTGCCTGAGTTAGAGTAGGCACACAGGAAATAGGCTGAGTGATTGAAAAATGAATGAATAAATGAATTGCTCATTCTCTGCTTATATATGCTTCTGGGCATCACTTCTGGGCATCACCACAGAGAGGAGGATGCAGGATGTTCAAAAACAATATGTATCAATTTCCCATCATCAATCAGCTAGTTCTGAAGTTTCCATCAATGGACAACACCAGAAAATTCTAACCTGGAAGACTTCTCATCTTGTCCATTATTTTACACATATATTATAGATAGATATGGATGTGGATATAGATGTAGATATAGATAGAAATATGGGTATGGGTGTCTGTATCTCTATAGGGAGATAAACCAAGACTTAGTACAAGGCTTTCTGACTGAGGGTGCTAGCTAGATAGGTCTGAATCCACAGTGTGGCTGTCAGAAGGAGCAGGCTGAAAGTCCAGAAGCTACGGTCTGCAGGTGGAACTTCCTCAGGGAAGCCTTAGTTCCTCTGTTTGTTTGTTTGTTTGTTTTCTGGTGCTGGGGATTGAACCCAGGGCCTTGTGCATGCTAGGCAAGCACTCTACCAACTGAGCTATATCCCCAGTCCCGCCTTAGTTCCTCTGAACCTTTTACCTGACTGAACCAGGCCTACTCGGCTGATCCAGGACACACTTCCCTTACTTAAAGGAAATTGTAGACTTAAACCACATCTACAAAATACCTTAATAAGAACACTTAGATTAGTGTGTGATTGAATAACTGGGATAGTGGTCCAGAGAAAAGGACATGGAAGACTGACCTGCACACCTGAGTTCATAGGAGCTGGAGCTGGAGTGAATATCCAGGTCTGTTGCCTCCCAGCCCAGATGGTCTCTGTGCCATGTGCCTTCTCTCCCTTGCGATGCCGTCTAGCTCTGGGGGGCAGGGAGGGCTGCACATACTGCTTTGGTGCCTTCTCAAGGCCTCTTGGGATTGGGACCACAGGACATGTCCACACAGCACAGTTTCCAGAAGGATGACTCGTCTCTTAATGAAGTAAAAAAAATTGGAAAATAGTGGTTTCTTAATATTAAGAAATTTATTCCATCCCCAAAAAGAGGAATGCAGGAAGTTCTTCCCTGGGGCAAGAAAGGAGATGCAGCAGGGCTCATCGTTGGCTTGGGTGCATCACTGTCGCCATGTACTTGTGTGGAACTGCTATCCATTCAGTCAGTCAGTGCTAGGCCATATTGGTTGTTAAATATTTTGACTATCAACATTGGGCAGAGGTTAGACTCCCCTGGGCCAGTGTGGTTTGCAGAGAGTAGCCATTTAAAATACACTTGACAGCTTAGATAGTCAAAGGTGTCTAAGACGCAGTCCATTCCATCAATTCTAACATGGAAGTGGGGAACCGGTTGCACCCTGGTGTGGCAAAGGTTGCTTCATTAGGTTAATGCTTCAGAAATCTTTCTGGAAGGATGCTTGGCAGGGGGGAGTTTCCTTATAATTGATCAAAGTTATAGACAGACTGTAAAAGTCTGTGGAAACTGTTGCTTGCAGATGTGGGAACTAGAATTGGAAGCATGCTAGAAAAATTCTGCATGCTGAAACTGGAAGAGAAGTCCAAGCTTCTGATGACAAGAATCAAAATGATCACTTAGGTAATTCCTAAAGTGTGTCCCAACTAGAAAATAAGCTTCGTGAGGACAGAGGTTGGGGCTGTCTTGTTAACAGCTAATAGAAACCTGATTTTTTTCTAGGATGGCTCTGTGCCAGACCCCAAGTGGTGAATCATAATGGTCTAAGTCAAGGTTGGCAATTGTTTTTTCACTAATGGGTCAGATATTACTATGGCTTTGTGACCATGCAGTATTTGTCACAAGTACTCCTTTCTACCGTTATAGTGCAAAAAGAGCTACAGGCAGTACATGAGTGGACATACACAGCAATGGACAAAAAGCTCAAAAACTTTATTTACCTAAAAGGTGGAGGGGTGGATTTTGTCAAAGGGCCATCGTCATTTGTTGATCTTTGATTCTAAGTCAAACACTTTGGTTTCAGGGTCTCTTTACATTTTTAAATATTACTGAGGACACTGAAGAGTTTTTGTTCATGTGGATTATACCTCTCAATGTTTTATATATAAAAATTAAAACAGAATTTAAAAATATTAATTTCACTTAAAAATAACAATAATAAGTCCATTACACAATTATAGTTTTAGTTTATGGAAATATATATAAATTATAGTTTATGGAAATTATAGTTTATGGAAAACACTGTTTTCAAAAAATTAGTGAGATATTGTTTTACATATCTGAAGATCTCTTAAATGTCTGCTTAATAGGAGACATCTGGATTCTCATGTCTGCTTCAGTGCTCAGATGGGTGCTATGTACTGTTTTAGTTGGAAATTCAATTTCATACAGAGATGTAGCTCGAAAAGGCAGGACTTCACCAGTTCTCTGAAAAAATTTGAAGACCTTCAGGACATGCTTAGAAGAACCTCAGGGATTTTATCCCTTTGCCAGATGCTCAATTTCCCAGCCTCCCTTGCAGCTTTGGTGACCGCATGACCTCCTTGCAGCTTGCCTTGTTCTGACTAGAGAACTTAGAAAATTTGATTAATCACAGGAATGAACCTCCAGTCACCTCTCTCTGTTCTTTAGTCCTGGATGGTTGTCGTGCCACCAGTGCCCACTTTTATTGAATAGATATTTGACATTCAGATTTCTAAAGATGTCCCTCCCAAGATTGCTGCCCCCTGACTATTTAATTGAATACTAAGTATTGCTGAGAGGGGGCTATACAGATGTAATTAACTGTATTAATCAGCTGACCTAAAACTAGAGAGAGCATTCTGGATTTTTCAAATGCGCCTGATCTAATCACTTCAGGCCATAAAAGCAGAGAAATTTTTCCAGGTGGACTCAGAGTGATGTGATGGAAGGCAAGCATAAGAAAGATGAAGATGAGGAGAGATCAGAGAGATGTGATACATGAGTAGAGCTTAGCTCCTGCTGACCTTGAAGATGTGAGAAGAGGGACAGAAGTAAAAAAAATGCAGGTTTCTCTAAAGGCTGAGAAGGAACCCTGGTTAAAGGTCATCAAGGACATGGGGACTCTATTCTTACAACCTGATGGAAATGAATTCTGCCAACAACTTGAATGGGCCTGGAAGCAGAGCTTCACCCAGAGCTTCTAGGGTCCCCGGCCTGGCTGACATCTTGATTATACTTGGTTGAGACCCCATAGGACTTCCGACCTGCAGAATGTTGAAGTAACAAATAAATCTATGTTGTTTTCACTGCCAAGTTTGTGGTAATTCGCTACAGTAGCAACAGGAAACTAAGATACTGTCTCTTCCCACCTTTCGATTTGGTCCATGCTGATGGTCTTATCCCTCTGTACCCTGATCAGAACAATCTGCCTCCCTGAGCAGGACACTTTTGTTTACTAGTCAGCAAACAAACAACCCCTCCATGTGCCAGCCTAATCCTGACACATAATAGACTCCAATAGTGTCTCATTGTAACCTCTCAACAAAAACCTCATTCACAGTGAATTTTCTCACCACCTAAATACAGAAATAGTGGCATTGAACATATTGCACTTCTCCCCCCACTTTATTTTTTTCTCTTCAAATGCTACTGGATTCCTAAACAGGCTAAATTCTCTTTCCTTTGTTTTCCAGGTGGAATGGACTCGAAGGCCCTAGGAAGAATTTGGCTTTGTGCCTTCCTCAGAGAAAGTCTGTTATTTCTTGGATTTGGAGAAAAGTTCCAGTGCTGACTGGTTAGGATACTTTGTGGGGCAAAAAACAAAAACAAAAACAAAAACAAAAACAAACAAACAAAAAACATAAGTAGCCAGTCAACCATTTGGGGATCACATGTGTGCGCTGTTTTCTTCCCCCCAGAAAAGCCAGCACACTGGTCCCCAGTTCTGACCCTCTCATCCATTTGAAGTTGATTGGCTGTTGTTAGCCCTTATCAAATAACTTATTTTCTCACTTGGATCACTGAGCACTGGACATGGATGTTGAACTGAAAAACCCAAACAAATACCATATGAACTTGGTTTAAGTCTGAAAATCCAAAACAGAATTAATATATTCATTAGATCTACCCCCTTCGCTCTCCAAGGTTTGGTCCCAATTTTAAGCTTGTTCCAGATGGATTCTGCAGGAAGTTTGCATCTTAATGTGTGTGGCCTTCAATTACTTGGGTAGGTAGTGAGAGCTTTGACCTCCTGTCCCAGCCTCTGTTGTAGGGCGGTAGTTTTTGGAGAGCCTCTAGAGCCACCATGTTGTACAGGGATTAAATGGGAAAGTTGTGTGGTTTCACTTCCTCTCCAGCCCAGCTTCGCTCACAGAATGAAGGTAAGATCACAGAACATTGTAAGAGGGGAGAGAAGTGATGCTCCTGCAGTCATATAACATGTGTGAGGCGTGTGCATATGCAAATGTGCACCACTTTGCAGAATGTCATGGGGCTCAGGGATGCTCTCTCTGAAATCCTGATGTCAATGAGCCTGAACCCCATACTCACTTGTACTATTATTTCTCTTTCTCCAAGTATACCTTATTGCCACAGCAAAATTGCAATGCCCTTGCAGAGAAGGATTACATCTTTAGAGAGTTTTAAACATTATTTTTCCTTTGGTCGCACAGCGCTTTAAAAAATGTTTGTATCATAATATATTTAGCCTTTTCTCTATCAAACACTTCAGTTTTATCTGTTTCTTTGCTCTTGGATAGCATATGATGATGAAGATCCTTGTACAGGAAATTTTGCATATCTCTTATCTATTCTTCAAGGATAAATTCCTGGACTAAGATCAAGAGCTGTAAACACCCTGAAAGGGTTACATATTTCTACATTGCCCTTTTTGCAAATAGGCACCTGAGCCTCTCCTGGAAGAACCTGCAATGTGCTAGACCCACGTTCTTCAGAGCTGAGTGTTAATATAACTCCTGCTTGTAGATATAACAGAGAACAGAGATGGTGTCTCATTGTTTGGTCTATCTTTTATAAATCAATGATGAGGTGTTTATTAGTCAGTTTTCCATTGCTGTGACCAAAATACCAGATAAAAACAACTTAGGATGAAAAGTTTATTTGGGCCTCGCAGTTTCAGAAGTCTCAGTCCATAGATGTTTGACTCCATTGCTCCTACCTAAGGTGAGGCAAAACATCATGGCAGAAACACTGGTCCATCTGGGGTACACCCCAGTGACTCACCTCCTCCAGCTCCCCACTCAGTACATTCGAACTAGGATGGACCATCAGGTTATAACTGACAATCCAATCATTTTACCTAAGAACTTTTCTGCATTAACACAGGAGCTTTTGGGGAACACCTCAAATCCAAACCATAGAGAGGTAGAATATTTGGTAAAATATTTAACACATTTATATTTATTAACCACTTGTGTGGTTCTTTTAAAATAATTTGCATGTGTACTTTGGCCACTTTTAAACTGAATTCATATTGCTCCTCTTAATATTTTCTATGACCTCATCATGTATCAAGGATACTAACTATTATCTGGCATAGCTATAAGCTTTCCTAAATTTTACTCTTGATTTTTTTTTTGTGTGTGTGTGTGTGGTGCTGGGGATTGAACCCAGGGTCTTGTGCATGCAAGGCAAGCACTCTACTAACTGAGCTATATTCCCAGCCCTGATAATACCTTTTTTTTTTAAAGATGTTGATAGGCTTTTGTTTTATTCACTTATTTATATGTGATGCTGAGAATCAAACCCAGGGCCTCACACATGCTAGGCAAGCGCTTACCACTGAGCCACAGCCCCAGCCCGATGATTTTTGATGTACAAAAGGTTGTTTTAAATTTTGTAAAACGGGGATCTTTTTCTTTTAATTCCTTGTATTCCTCATATGTTTAGACATTCTTCCCTCTCCAGAGATTATTCAATAGTTACTCATTTTCTAGTTTTTATTGACTATTTTTATACTTAACTTTAATCCAACTAGAATTTATTTCAGTTAATGATAAATGTATGAAGTTCTTAAGCTTTTCAGCAGGGAATTATCTTTTTTCCTGATCATAAAATAATATTTGCCAATTATGACATTCCAATAAATGATAAATATGTAAAGTAGAAATGGAAGGTCACCTTTAATTACCCCCACATTTCTAACAATACCCTCTGTTAGCAATTTGGTAGGAATCCATCTCCATTTTGCCTCTATGTATAAACTTTCAGAAAAAGGGAAATGGCACTGTACCATGTAAACTTTTATAAAATGTGTGATTTTATTTTTACTCAACCCTATATTAATAACATTTGCTGCTATGTTGATGCATGGAGATTTAACTCATTTTCACAAAGCAATGCTGTGGCATTTCATGGTATATCCTATAACTTATTTAATCAATCCTCTACTAATAAAATTCAGATAGTCCCTATTTTCTGTGTTAATACCAACAGTCAACAATAAACAATCTTGCACATGAATGTTCATAATCCTATCCAATTACTGTCTTAGAATCAATTCTTAGGTAATAATTGATAGGTTCGAGGATATACATGCTTAAAGTTTTCACACTTATCTATGAATTGTCCTGTGTGAAGCATGCAGCATTTTGCCTATCCACTAGTGATTTTTGTTTCCTCATATTTTCATCAACATTGGATGCTAATCAATCTCTTTATTTTAAAAATCTGGCTAATAAAAAAAGTTTCTTTTAGTTTTCATTTCTTTGTTTATTTGTGGGACAAGCTTATGACGTTTCCTTTATCATGAATAGATGTAACTTTGATGAAAATAAGAATTTTAAAATGTGTTCTCTCAAGTTATTTGGTTTTATATTTTTGACATCTGAAGTAATGAATATCCCATCTAATTTTTCTAATAATTATGTTTCTTATTCTATTCCATACTTTTCTTATTGGTCAAAATTTCTACAAGGTTAAACAATATCTGTGAACCAAGATACATTTTATAACATTACTCATTTAAGGAAAAATGATATTAGGAAAAGTTCCTTTCAGATTTAAATTAACTTAATATCATATTTGTTTTTAGACTTGTTACTAAATTGAAGAAAATTCACCAGTTGGGGATGTATGTAGCTCAGTGGTAGAGCACAAGGCCCTGGGTTCAACTCTAGCACTGCAAAAAAACAAAAACAAAACAAATATATTAAATCTATTTTAAATATTGACTAAGATCTGGAGAATTTTCTGCATGCTGGTATCTGAATCTCTACATTTAAAGCTTTGTTTCTCCTCTACCTACCCAACCCTGGTGCACATTCCTATCTCAATATGACCTCTGTCAGTGACTGCCTCAGGACACCAGCTGGGTAGGTACAAGAGGCAAAAGGAATGTTCCTGGAAGCCAGGGTACTAGCCATACTTGGAAGTGGTTGACAAGCACATATATACATCATGTTAGACCAAATGAAAGGCATCTCCAACTCGGCTTCCCCTGGGCGTGGTCCCAGTCCTCATTGCTATGGCTACTCCAATACTCCCCAGCAGGCAAGGGAGAGGGAGAGGGTAAGTCAGGGTGGATAAAGAGAGTAGCTTAATTAGTCATAGTTAAAATCTCTTTTTGCAAATTTGCCAGCTTGTGAAGGCCAAGCTGCACACCAGTGTGCCATGTCCAGGAGACACCTTTTATACGGTGGCATCAGGAAAGTGTATTCATTACCACATTTTTCTGGCACATGGAGGAGGATAAGTGTCTCAATCTAACAGAATTTTCTGAGCAATGGAAGTAATCTCACAGAGGGGGCAGGTGTGTGTTTCTAATACAGGTGTGTGTGTTCACTCTAAATACAGAGGCTGCGAGTGTCAGTGGTGGCTTGCGTCCAGTCTGCTCCAGTTCTACCTGGGGTTTATGTGTAGCCCCTACCATGAGCTTCAGGGGTAAGAGCAGCCCCGTTTTGCGTCATGGTTTAACCAGGTATCCATGGGAAGCTGCAGCGCTCCAGCCCCAACAGTCTTTTTCAGTTGTCCGTCCCTTCCTCAGCATTTGTGTGTCCACTTGCTCCAGCCAGTTCTGTGGGGAGCAGGGGATAAGTAATTTCAGTGTAGGGGCAGACAGATGGGCAGTGGGTGCCTGGCTTCCCCTCTTAAAGCTACACTTCCAGGGGCAAGATGTTAAAATCCCTGAACCTGTTTTCCTTAGCTTTAAAATGAAGTTAAATTACATTTGTTCTAGGATTAAAAAAACAAACAAACAAACAAACAAAAAAACCTCCAAAAATTCTTTAACACAATTCCTAATCAGAATCAGTGCCCAGCATATGCTGTTATCCTTACTTGCCTCATCCCCTCCCCCTCCCCAAATGCTGGTCCCGGGGGTCTCCTTGCCTCCTCTCAGTCATTCTGGTCTGGTGCATCCCCTGCACTGAGGCTTTTTTTCCCAGAGCATCTTCTGCCTGTGGTACCTGTGCCACCATTTTTCATGTGCTCTCCTCCCTCATCCCTGATGGATTTTAAGTTCTCCAGGGACATTGTTCCATAAACTTTCATTTTCCCCCAAAGCAAGCAGCAAAGTCTTTTCAAGGGTCTGCACATTATTGCTTTTGGCCAGAGCTATTGCAGAACTGACAATCATTGGGTCTTCAAATACAACATAAGATGAACATACAACAAAATCCATGTAGATATTTGAGGGGGAAAGAAACCCCAATGTGTTAGTGTTTCTTTCATCAGATAACTCATTAGGCAAATGCACCTGATTTTTTAAAGAGGCTTTAGCTCAGTTTTGTTGAGGGAACACAGGCAAATTGAGGAACTCAAATTGTTCTATACAACTGCCTATTTAATTTTTCCCTTTGCTTTCAAGAGCTTAGCTCGGATGGAATCACATAAGCATCTCCCATGGTGGTCCTAGCTAAAGGTGAGGGGGGAGATGGGATGTCATTCACTATGTGATAGAAGGCCCTTTAGCTCAGGGGTCTTGCAGATGCCTGTGGAATGGACTGGGGGATGCTATGGTTTCTCCATTCTGTAATGCCTGATGACTTGGTTTGGGTGTGACTTGCCATCACCTCCCCATCACATCCAACCATTCACATTCACTTAGGACATGCTCTTCTCTAGCCCCCTGTCCTCACCTCATATATTTCCTGGTCCAGCCTATCTGCCTTTTCTTAAACCGAGCCATTGTCCCCATGTTGGCTCTGCTGCCCTGATCCACAGCCACATCTGCCCTGACAACCATTCCTCCTTACAATTATCTTACCCTCCAAGGTTTACATTCAGTTCCCATCACCTCCAGGTGGAATTAGTTGCCCTTCTGAGTCATCTCACAGCTCTTCATTCAAACACTCACTACCTCATCCAACAGCCTCTACAGTTTCCCTCCCTATCTCTGTGTGCTCTCTGGTGGTGGACTTCAGAGCAGAGGCCCTGGTCTCTTCTCTGTGCTCTCTACTCTCTCCCTAAGTGACCTCATCCAAACATACGGTATTAAACATCATCACCATCTGTATGTAGAGAACTTCCAAATTTATCTCTTCCCCTTAGAACTCTCCCTGAACCCTAGGCCTGAACACATGAACACCTCCTCTGATCCTCACGGAGGTACCAATAGGCATCTCAAATCCAACATGCCCCCAAATGACCTCTTGGTTTCCCTGCCCAGCCTGCCTCTTTCTGAAGAAAAGCAGCCCACATTTACTCAGTTGCTTAGGGCAAAGCACTAACCTCATTCTCTTGCATCCCTCGGTGCTCTAGAGACAAATCTTTTCAGCACCACCTCCAAATATTCCCAGGATCCTATTGCTTCTTAGCACTCTGTCTACTGCTAAGTCCATCATTCATTACCCAATTTCTCTCCCCACTTGCACTATTTCAGGTTATTTTCTATTGAGCAGCCAGATGGATCCTTACAAAATGAAAATAATTGTCTGTCAATCTCCCACTCCAAATGCCCAAAGTCTACCTTCCATATGCACAACAAAACCCACACTCCTTGCCTAAAAGGCCCTACCAGCTCTGGGTCCAGGCTCCCCGCTAGTTTCTCTCCTTCCAGTGTCTCCTTCCCCTTGGCCCAGCCACCTTGGCCATGTGGTTACTCCTAGAACACACCAAGGAAATGCCTATTTCAAGACCTTTGCACTTTGCTTCTATGGTTCTGCTCAAATTTGCCACCTTGGTGAGGCCTGGGATGATTATTCCTATTCAAAGCAGCAACTCCTTTTCCATCTCCTTCACCTTCCCCGCCTTCATAGCATTTTCCTGAAACATTATGTTCGCTTGCTTAATTGATGTGGTCTATTTTAGTCACTGCTGTCTCTCAGTACCTTGAACAATCCCAGAGTTGGCCCTCAATATATTTCTTGTGTATATGACTTACATCAGCTGTTTGATGTGATGGCCTTTCTTCTACCAACAATTTGGGGACTGAAGGAAGTCCTTATTCCTCTGAACTGCCTACACCATTCACTCAGCCCTTGACCTAAGCTTGTGGACTTGGGGTTGAAAGGCTTGTCTGAGCTCATGACAGGGAAGATAAACAAGTTGAGCATGCTGCGGTGACTATTTGGATTTTCTCAAAAGGCTTTGTATGGTTGGGCTGTCCCTTTGAGAGGAAGATGGCAAATCCCTGGAGAAACCTGCACTGGTGTGTTGTCTCAGGAATGGCTGGGCTGAGCCCGAGCCAAGGTTCCTGCTAACGCCTCCGCCCTGCACAGTGAAACAGGGCTTCCCTCGGAGGACCAGACAAATGGGAAGAAATGACAACGGAGTTAATAAAAGGGAGAGATACCTGTTGCTTCTTGCCCCTGCTCCAGCTGGGGGGACTCTGGGTGGAAAGAGAGGAAGAGGGACATCAAGTAAACCCACTCTGCTGGGACTGTGGCCGGCCCTGAGTGCTAAAAAGCCCCCTTAAAGGAGGAGTTGCCACCCCAAATTCAGCAGGGCCCTCCTCTTTGGGATGGCCCAGGGGTTGCCAGGAGCAAGGAGTGACCTGCTCTTCAGGAAGACCGTCCCATCAAGGTTCCCCAACTCTGCCCCTCACTGGCTATCAGCGGAGTGGTCCAGGTCTCCCATTTACTTTGCAGTTAACCTCGGTTACCATTTCGCTTTTCCTGGCCAACCTTGCTCCACCAGCTAAACACAGAGCTATAGATTTTAGTCAGGACAACTGGGCATGGGGCACCTAAGCAACCCTGACACTGATTCTTAAGAAAACTCATTTCTTGTAATGTGAGCCCTGCTGAGGATGGCCATGTCATCGTATTAGACTTTTTACTCGGCCGTATTGATTCTGCTTACCCCAATGCAGCCCGTAATGCTGGCTAATGTTATTGACGAGCCATCAGTCTTGTGCAGAAGTGTGGGGCTCGCAGCTCTCTCCGAACCACAAAAACCTAGCGTGGACAGTGATGGAGAGGAGGAGGAGGACATGAGGGCTGCTCTCGGGCCAGCCCTGTGCAGGCCCGGGTACATTAATGAAAGACATACACTCGGTGGCAGGAGACAGATGCGCTTCTTCAGAAGCCATTTATTTATGAAATAATTATGAACGCACAGTTGAATCATGGATTTTCATTACCGTGTGTGTCCAACACTCTTTCTTGGTTCATATTTTGTTGGAAATGAAGTGCTGTTGGTTTCAGGGTGGGGGTGGTGAGGAGAAGGAGGACCAGGGGACAACTTCAGGCAGGAGTCCTAAGATATTTCCTCTCTCATCTACCCAAGCCCCTGATAGCCGGCCCTTCTGAGTACCATTTGTTGAAGAAAATTCTTCCAAACTAGGCCTGGTCCTGTCTCCAGAGGGAGTTCAGTTTTGATCTATTCTAGAAGGGTCCAAGTTTTCAACCTCCTAAGTCTGCAAATCAAAATCTCCACCGAAGGATCATCACTTGCCAGGGCCAGCAGAGTTAGAGCTTGCTGATGTGTGTGCTGGTGTGGGAGGGAGAACTTGGGTGGGGTTTTCTTTTTTTTTTCTTTTTTTTTTTTGGTACCAGGGATTGAACCCAGGGGCACTTAAACACTGAGCCTCATCCCCAGCCCTTTTTTGTATTTTATTTAGAGACAGGGTCTCAATGAGTTGCTTAGCACCTCACTTTTTTTGCTGAGGCTGGCTTTTGAACTTGTGATCCTCCTGCCTCAGCCTCCCAAGCTGCTGGTATTACAGGCATGCACCACTGCACCTGGCTGGGTGGGTAGAGGAAGTAGAGTAGAAAAGGCTTACTACCCCTCCCACCCCTAGCTCCCTTGAAGGGAAGAGACCCTGGACTCTTCAGCTCATCATCTTTATACAAAGCCAGGGGAGGAAGGGATGGTCCTGAGCTGCCAACCTCACCAGCTGCTCTGGTCAGACAGAAGACCTTAGTGACCACCTATTACTGGTCTCATGCTCTTTGTTTCTGCAGTGATGAATCCAGTCCCAGCTTCAGTATGTGTGCTGCCAATCAGCATGGGGTTCCTTTGCTCAATTCCTTTGCTCAGGATAGAAATCGTGAAAAGGCAAAGCACAGCTCCTTTTTATGTTACCAGTGCATTTGGTTTACCAGCTAACCCAAGACAGACATCATGAAGGGGCACTACCATCCAGATGAGTCTTTGCTGGGGCTTGTGCTCCAGCACAGGCAGACAGTGCACTGGGAGGAGGAGGGGGATGGGGCTGACCTCCCAACCCTCATAGCTGCTCTGGTTGGAAGGGAAACCCCAGGAACCATTTATTAGTGGGCCTTGTGCTGTGCATGTGTATAGTGATCAAACCAACACAAACTCCACAAAACCATCACAAACGAGACAAAAAGGGCGGGCTCGTGCAGGTGCAGTCCACTGTCACACACCGTCTCAAGATTTCTGTACACATTTATCAGTTCTTTGCTTCCTCCACCTGGATTGCACTTGATCCTGCCGTCTACTCATGCACCTTGGGTTTATCCATGCTGAACTCACAGATGGGGGTGGTGCTCACTATCATCACACCAGAGAGGTCATATACTAGAGAAGTTCAGGCCTATTGTGCAAGCTGGGTTTGTGGGAAAGCTTAGAGGGGAGGAGTTAGCAGCTCCTGAAACTGGTCATTGGTGGAACCGATTCTTTGAAAGCAGTTTATGTTCTCCAGGAAACCTTGGTAGGTGAATCAGGGCCTTCCCTGATCGAGGATGGGGACAAATAGAAGTGAAGAGTCTGATGTCTGGCTTCAACTCTTTACACTGGCGCTGGAGATGCAGAGCAATGAATGGGTCAGCCCTGCAGAAGTCTCCGGTGAGGGAGGGGTCGTTGCTAGCAGGACTGAAGCAGGAACAGGTGATGGCAGCAGGTGACCCATCAGTTCCAGGGCTGCTTTAATGGGGGTGAGGCTTCAGCATCTGGGCCTTCTGGTCTTTCCAACACCTATTTTAGCTCTGCCCTACCTGTGCCCCCTCATGTGTTTGCCCTCTCCTAGGCTGACAGCCCTGGGGACCTGGGACAGCATCCCTGCAACCTAGAATCTTAGTACCTAATCAGTTCTTCCTGAACCGTTTGCTCATTGAATGAAAACAATTCATTTTCTTAGGTCTTTACCAGAGACTACTGCCTACAACTGTGTGCTAAACAACTCTTAAAAGTCTTCTTGGTCAAAATGATTTTTGGGGGGGCAGATTATGTGAAGCATCTGCATCCACTGACAATATTTAGGGTTTTAAAATAAAATCCTTGACTCTTTCCTCCTGAAGAAGATCTAACTGGAGCCCCGGAACAAACAAAGCGCATGAAGCTAGTGTGGAGAAAAATAAATGAGATAATAGTAAGATGAAGGGCTAAGGGGTCAAATAAGCCTTTTTTTTCAAAGACTCTGGTCTCCTGAAGGCAGAAGAACAGGGAGCCAGGAACATGGAGAGACCAGAGATGATAAGAGGGGCACAAAAACACGCTCACACACACCCAACACACACACGCCTACACACATAAACACTCACAAAATCACACTCATGCTCACACAAACATACTCATCAACACACATGCTCATAATGCACTCAATACACACCAAAAAAATACGTGCACTCACACAAATACACACATCAACATACACACAAATATAACACACTCAGTCATAAACACACACTTTCACATTATGAGGAAGGAAAAAAGGCACAAAATTTGATTTTGATTCTTCAGAGCGATCCTCACCTGATTTTTGATTCTTAACGGACCATGGGCATGTCACATCTGTGCTGCCTCCGTCACACACCCCCCTCCACTCTGCTCTCCTCTTTTGACTCAAACCTTTTGGAGCAGTGGCTTCCCCCTGCTAGTGGCTTCATGGATCAACTACCAGTGATTAGCAGGGCAACCTCGGCACGTCACTTATCTTTCTGTTTCTCAGTTTCTTCCAGTGTAAAATGAGGATGCTGATACCTGTCTCTCAGAGGTTTGTTGAGAGGATTAAATGCATAAATGAAGGTAAATACTTGGAACTGTGCCTGGCACTAAATAAGCACTCAAATCCTGCTCCATATCATTTTGTCCTTCCAACAGCCCTGAGACAGAAATATTTTTTAGATGAGGAAACTGAGACTCATGGGCAAGTAATTTATCCACAGCCCTTTACCTGCCATCTCCTTCCTAGGAGCAGGAGTCTTCTGGCCTCTGTTTCTGGTTTGCTGGTACTTGTGATTAGTCATTTAAAGGTGACTGTGCTCTGGTCCCTTTGCCTGGTGTCTTGGACTCCTTCAAAGTCAGACACACCTGCATTTTCACTTTCTGCAAGCATTTGATCTCTACAGATTTGTCCCCTATGGTGAGGTCAAGCATGAACTTGGTGTCAGGCTTTCTGTATAGCCCAAAGGTTATAACCTTGGTTGCCACTGTTGGGTGGTAGCACAGAGCTTGGTGGTCTTGGGGCAGCATGCCACATCCTTATGGGAAGGGATTTTGAAGACAGACCTAGTCCATATGTACCATTAACAGGAGCTGCAGCGGCTGCTGAGGTCTTCAAGGCAAGGACCTCTCGAGGGCAAGCAGTATGACTGCTTAACCACCTCCCCGGACTCACAGGCACTTCTGTCTTCATTTTTTTTTTAAACTAATGACAGCAAAGCTAAGAACTTCTGAACTTTCCATTTTATCCTTATGAAAGTATTTTTCCTATTTCCAAAAAATTTAGAAAAAGACGAACTATTTTTATTCAGCATTGAGAACTTGGGAATCATTGGGGGAATCCAGATACTTGTTGGCTCGCTTGCCCTGGAGATGATCACCAGTCTTAACCTACACTTCTCCACCGAGGAATAGCAAAATTGGCATAGTCCCTGTCTCTAGAGAGTCCTTACATCTAAGTAAAGGACTGCAGTCTACACCAGAAAAGTTTAGCAGGAGTAGCGAGACAGTGCCAAGAGACACTGGGGAACATAAAGACTAAGCAACGGCGTGGTCAGAGTGAGCTTGAAAGTTGTCTGCAGAGTGACAGAGTTATCACTATCATGAATGGGGACGGGTTGCTTGGTGTGGAAGGGACAGACCAGTCATGACTGCTGCTCAGGAAATCACCACTGTGGGAGGCATGTCTCAGGCCCCAGCTAATGTTGAATCATTCATGTAGACCTTTACAAAATGTCTGTGGAGGATCTATTGTTGACCTGGCACCATGTTAGCATAACTGAAGATGATTCTGTTTCAGTCCCCCAATTGTTGACAATCTTGGTGAAATGAGACTGAAATGTATGCAATCACTTAATAGCCACCCAATGCAGAATTTATGTCTGAATGGAACACACTTGGGCAGTCTGCAAAAAGAGACGTCAGAGTGTGGTCATGCGGGGATAAACATGGAGGTCCTGGAGAGACGGCAGTGAGGACAGAGGGGAAAGGAAGAAAGACTTAGAGGACAGTTCCATAAATTTTACAGCCCTGGGAATTGGAGAGAGGGCTTGGGGCACTGGTGAATCTGCATTGCCAGCCACAGTTGCTACAAAACCAGGACTGCACTGAGAGAAATACAGATGTCAAGAGGGACAGTTGATTGGGCTGTTGCCCAGTTGCTAAGTTTGAAACTTCCTGGTTTGATGTGGTTATTGGATGCTAAGAAGAAATATCCTGGAGGCAGCTCCAGATTGGAGTGTCATGGCCTGGAGAAGATCATTGAGTTGTCACACATGGTCACTGAGGAAAAGGGTCCTAAGCCTTGGAATGAGCCCAAGAAGAACAAAGACAAAAGAGCACACTGAAAGGCAGGAGAACTAGGAAAGAGAATTACCAGGGAAACAAAGGGAGGAGTCTACGCTCAGGAGGTTATGAATTAGGAAATGGCCATTTGGTCTGGAGGTTAGGGTTTTGGTTTTGTTTTGTTTTGTTGGATGACTTTTCAGAGAGCAATTTCAGCAGAGTCATTAGGTGAAAACCAGTTGGAGGGAAGAGTTTAGGGAAAGAATGGAAGGGGAGGGAGTAGAAGAAAGAAAGAACTACTAGATCCAAATGTATGAACCTGAAAAGAAAATAATGAGTTATGGTCAGTGGGGTTAAGGTCAAACTCTTCATAATAAGCACAAATGCTGCATGCTTGCATCAGAGGGAAGTGAAGCAGAGAAGTATGAGGAAGGGAAGATGAGACTGGGCAAAGACGAGCTTGGCAGAAAATTATCTCAAGGTTTAGGATGATGGAAGGAAACATCTAGATTCTAGGGAGGAGTGTGAGGGTGACTAATGGAGGATGGACAGGAGGGATTCAGTAGGCAGAGGTTAAGAGGATGAAGCATCTTGTACAGTGTGACTGTCTTTCTCCAAAATAGGTGGTTAAGTCAACTGTAGGAAGGCAGTTCCAAAGGAGGAGTCGTGGAGGAAGGCTGATGGGTCAGGGGCCAGAGAGAAATGAAAGTTCCTCCTCATCACAGAGGAGGTTAGGTAAAGCCCACAGAAGAGAGGGTCTTGGAAGAAAGCTCCTTCCAGGAAAGTTGGAAAATGTGTTGGTTTGTGGGGGGAAGATGAGGTTTGCATTAGAAGCTTCAGAAGAGGAGGGACCACTGGGGATGTAGGAGAGGGTGCTTCCAGGACCTCTTGAAGATGTCAGAGCTTCCAAACCACCAACTTTTGTGCATTCCTGAGGAATCTGAGCATTTCTCCTGAAGTATCTATGGGCCCCCATGGCCAAAGTAGTTGGGAACAGAAGCCAAAGTGATATTTCTTAACACAGCTGAGGGGAGCCAGGCAGAGGTCAGTACGAAGCTCCCAGGAAGAAGGAGATGCCTGCTCAAATGAAGATATCTTCATTGTGATAGGCTCCAGGCACCAACCACTCAGTCTAGGCACAGGGCCAAACAGCATCATAGCAAGGGATCTTGAAAAGATGGGGAAAAAGCAGTTTCAGAGAACTTTGGGCATGATTGTTCAAATCAAGATCAGGCTTCTCTCTGGCAAAGCCTGTGTCTAATAAATAACCTACCTGTCCCTGCCCACCAACCCTGAGGGCCTGGGGTTGAAACAAGGTAGCATTTCCAAATAGGAGTCAGTTGCTGAATGCTAATAATGATAATAATGGTATTAGCTAGCAGCTTTGGACTGCACCAGTTTGGGTCCCTGGTATATAATACTGTGATCTTACCATAAACCCAGTAAGTCAGTCCCATTTTTATCCCTGTGCTTTAGAGGAGTAAAGAGAGCACAGAGATGTAAGTGACTTGTTTAAGGACCTACAGCCCATACATGGGTCCCAAGTCTGGACCCAGGCAGTCAAAGTTTCTTGAATAACAATGTCAATATCATTATCTCAAAGCACACATTGAGTCCCTACCACTTGCAGGGTTCTGTGCTAAGTGATGGAACTCAGAGGACGTGGACAAGCTGGGCCTTGCTCCAGGTGATTAGCAGGTTATTTCAGGGTCTACTATTAGTACAAAATAGCAACTGATAACTTCCCCAGGATTCCCTGGATTTCTTATTCCCTCTCTCTGCTACCCCACTGCCCTAATTTCTTTCTCCTCCTCTTCCTCCTCCTCCTCCTCCTCCTCCTCCTCCTCCTCCTCCTTCTTCTTCTTCTTCTTTTTCTTCTTCTTCTTTTTTTTTGTACCTGGGATTGAACCCAGGGGTGCTTTACCATTGAACTACATCTTCAACCTTTTTTATTTATTTTTTATTTTGAGACAGGGTGTTGCCAAGTTGCTTAAGGTCTCACTAAGTTGCTGTAGCTAGCCTCCAAGGTAAGATCCTCCTTTCTCAGCCTCCCCAGTTGCTGTGACTGCAGGTGTGCCTTGCCATGCCTGGCTCCCTGCCCTGATTTCTTACATGGAGGAATATATAAATGAAGAGATGGGTTTAAATAAATGAATAAATACTTTTTGTTCCTGGCCTATTAAATGCATAAGATGCATCAGTTTTCAGAAACAAAACAAAACAATTAAGTTGCCACTAGTAAAACTGATTGGATTGCACTTCCTCTGGCCTATCAATCTCCTGGGAGCAGTGCCTTCCATTAGAGTTCCTTTTGGGGCTCAAGGGTGAATCCAGTTTGCTACCTACATGGCCAAGGCAGGAGGGACTTGGAAGCACCTCAGTTCAGGCTGCCCCAAATTCAGGTCTGCACTAAGTTTTCTTGCTTCCTCCTCTGACACAGATCTTCCATCTACTGTTTTCTTTATTGTATTTGCCTCCGTGCCCCGGTTCTGGCTTTCATTATCTCTTATCTGTGCAATTGTAATAGCCTCTGAACAGAGAGAAGCAGGGGATTTAGAGTCAGATGGATCTGAATTTGATCTTGACTCTACTACTTATTTGCAGTTTAACCTTTGGGCAAATGTCTGGATCTCTAAGACTTCAATTTCCTTATCTGCACAGCATGGAAAACAATAGCTTACCCCACAGGTGTGCAGGGATAGAATGGAAGTGTCTACATCAGGTGCCCAGTGCAGGCTCACCCCGATGCTGTTATAATTTGAGGATATTATTATTCGATCTCTCACCTCTAAACCAGCCTATATACTGCTGCCAAACTAATCTTCCCCAAATACAATTCTGATCGTGTCACTTCCTATCCTTCTGCAAAAGCCGCAGTTGCCAATAAAGTCTGTTTGTGAGCGGATTTACCTCACTTTTCCCAATCTCCATGCCAGAATCTCAACTACAGGAATCAGGTAGTTCCTACTCGGCCCACTCTCTCTATAAAAATACCTGCAGAGGTTCTCGAATGTATAAGGACAATACAAGGGTTTGTTAATCATGGTTGAAACTGCCCAATGGAAGGAGACCAATATAAGTTTCATTGCTTGATTAGGTTATGCATACTTACGTGATGGGATAAGAATTTTTGGAAATGTCGACAGTCCCCCCCCATACACACACTGTAATTTCTCTGGCCCTTTGCCCCCTTCAATTAGGCAAATCGTTCTGTATTCATTGCCTCCGAGAAATAATGTGATAAGAAAAAGGGGAAACTTTTCCTGGCTATTTGGTTCCCAAAACTGAGCTCCACTGTGGAAGCAAAGAACTAGCTGACAAAAGATAAAGGAAAAATTTAGAATTAAGAGCACATGATGGTGGGGAAGAGACAGGGGGAGGACTGTGCTTGAGGGCACTCTATCTCGTCCCCTGTCCCATGCAATCAACCCACCTCTGATCCACATCAGCCAACTCCCAGGGCTCGGCCAGCTCTTCTTCCTGCCCTCTCTGGAGGATTTGCTTTCATAACAGCCCTGATCGTTGGCTCCAGCCCACTTAATGAACTCCTGTGTACTGCCTTCAAGACCTCCTCCAGGCCAGCAAGGGTTCGGCCACACCCTGTTATAACTGTGTGGTTCACACCAAATCATACAGTAGGCCTCTGATTCAGGTTAGTTAAGCTCTGTTCTGATCACATATGAATTTATCCCTTCCAAAAAATGGAGAGATGGCAGACGGTAGGGTTCCTTTTGAGATGGGAGAACTACCTGTTGTCTCTTGAAACTAATGCCCCATGTGTGATAATACAGAAGGTTAATTTTCAATTTGGTTAAAGGGGGCCCTTCCCTTTCTCTTTGAACTGGGGCTTCTGTTCCTCAGTCATGTGCTTCTAAAGAGAGGTTGGATACCCAAAACAGAACTGATCAAGTCAGCCTGAATGGGCAGTCAGTGCATCGGACATCCTGGGAAGTGTTCTGTGGCAGACTGTATTCCCTGGTGACCCTCGATGCTTCCCTGTCCCATGCTTCCCTTAGGGGAAGCCTTCCATATAGTCTCCGATCTTGGCCTCAGACTTGTTTGGCTAATGAGACATTATCAAGTATAATGCTGGCAGGGACTCACACAATGGGATTTGTCTTCTTGGGACCTTCCTTTAGAAGCCAATGTAGACTTCTGGAGAAAGAGAGGACATGTGGAGGAAGATCAGCACACACCAGCTCTCAGATGGCACCACTGACCCAACTGTGGGTGACTCCTTCCTGGACATTTTCCCAGCCAAGTCCCCAGCTGAATGCAGCTGCCTAAGAGACCACTGCATAAACATGCAAAGCAAAGTGGAGCTTCCCTTCTGAGCCCTGTTCACATTGCAGAATTATTAAGCAAATAAATGGTGGTTGTCATCTTAGGCCTCTAAGTTTGGGATAGTTTGTTAGTTTGTTATGCAGCAAAGAATAATAGAAATTCCTTCTTTCTAGAAGATGCTTTTCCATCCAATTGCAGGGACTTCCCACAGGGCAGGGACCTTGACCTTGTCCAATTTGATCACTATATCCTCAACCCCTAACAGCCCATAATAGGTGTCCAATAAACATTTGTGGAATTCATGACATAAATCAAGCACCACAGCATCTACACTGCATTATGATGGTCGATTTTCTGGCCATTTCTCTCCCTCCTAAACCATGGGCTCCCTAGCCTTGGAGCTCCCATTTATTGTTGATGAATGGTTGGCAAAGCTCTAAGAGATTTATATATGTAACAGTATATTAAATAGGACTTTGACTATTGTCTATGGAATTTTGGTTGACCGAAAGCTGAGAGCAATGAGCAATAAATATACCCCTACATTCTAAAGATTGGTAGACACACTAGAAGCACATGCTAAGACATGATTAAAATCTTTCCTGAAACTTTAGTTCATTCTTCACTTTTAAGAGAAAGGCAGAGAGGCACCAGGGATTTGTGAGTAGGGTTCAGAAGCTAGAGCCAGACAGCCTGGGTTCAAATCCTCACTCTGCTACTTGCCATCTGTGAGACCTTGGCCAAGTCACTTAATCTCAGTACTTCCATTTACTTATTTGTAAAATGGGAGTGATGTAGCTAACATCCGTTCCCTAAGGATGCTGTGAGGACTGAATGAGTTACACATGGTATTCTTAGGCCAGGGCCCAGCACATAGCGCCTACAGCTAATCATCAGCATCAGCAGTGTAAGTGGAAGAGTTTTTTCAAATTCTCACTCCGCTACTTGCCTTGTAGAGGGACATACATTTCCCACTGGGGAAACCCCAAGTTTGAGTTTGTTTGCTAGAGAGAAGTGGACAGAGCTCTCATTCACCCCTCCATACCATCCTCCAGTTAAATGTTTGAACTGAGGAAATATCTAGACCCTTCTTGGGGCACATGGGAGTGGACATCATGAGAGAATTCTTGGGAGACTTAACCTATATCCTTTGGCACATGGAGACACCAAGACTTGGGAAAGACTGACAGAATGAGGAGAAAGTCTGAGGCAGGCATTGAGCACACCCCCAGGGTTGGGGGTGAGGATGCTGAGGAAACTGTCAAAGTCTCAAGAACCTTCCTAGCAGCCTTGGCTCAGAGGATGACCTTTCCAGGGCAATGCTGGCCTCACAGGGAAGTGAAAGAAGATACTGAAGTTCCCATGGGGGATAGAGCCAGGGTTTGGATATCAGCTACACAGAGAGCCTCATACTGAGCTTGGCAGCAGCATCTAAATTAATAGACTACTCTGGGCCTTCCTGCGGATTGAGTGTTTGTGTCCCCCCCCCCCAAATCTATAAATTGAAACCTGGTGGGATGGCCTCAGGATGGCCTAGGCCTTTGAGAGATGCCTGGGTCTGGAGAGTGGAGTCCTTAAACTAGGATTAGTGCCCTTAGAAAGGAACCCTGGAGGGCTCCCTCACTCCTCCTGCATGGGTGACTGAGTCTGGCTTAGACCCAACCTGGGGAAAGTGAGAGTCTTTGGATTTGATAAGAAATGGAAGGTTTAATGGTAGAATCACATGGAATTTATCAATTCCTGAGAATGAGACTTTCCTAGTGTCTGGAAATGACTGGCAAGATACCAGGTGGGGGTGGGTGCAAATTGGGTGGGAAGAAAGATCGTGGCTGAGCAGAATAAGGCTGTTGGTTGCTGTAGTATTTTCAGTTATACTGACATCATCTTATTTCATCCTCACAGTAGCTCTTAGTGTTAAATTGCTGTGTCCCCATTTTATGGAGGTTTTTTTTTTTTTTTTTTTTTTTTTTTTTTGCAGTGCTGGGGATTGAACCCTGGGCCTTGTCCTTGCAAGGCAGGCACTCTGCATCTGAGCTATATCCCCAGTCCCTGGAGCCTTAACTAGTTGACTCACTTGCCTGAGGTGCTGCACATGGCAAGAGGCAAAGCCGGAGGCCCAGCCTTTTCTGACCACAGGTAGAGGCACTTAACAGTTCCCTGGAGAGAAGGCTGCATCTCGCCCCTTTGCAAGCCAGAACTTTAGCCCCATCCTTAACACCCAGGAGATGTTCTTTCCCTGTTAGAGGAGTGAATTTTCACAATCACGAGCCCACCTATGCCCTCACTGCAGGTGGAGCCTCCTAGTGTTGGCAAAACAGGATCCTTTAGAGCCAAACAGATTGCACTCTGGTCCAAATCAGAGCCTTCTGCTCTGGCGGAGCAGGAGAGAGCAGGCACACTTTTCTGTAGCTGAACTTGGGTTCTGCCACTCCTCCTGCCCCCATCCCACCCCAACAAGAATACACTCTGGAGGAGCAATGGTAGCAAACACTGGACCAGACCAAGTGTCCAGGCTGCAGGAAGGACACCCCAGCCTTGGCCATCTCCCCCAAGACCTTAGCAGAACAAAACTGTTTAGTAGCAGAAAATATCTTCAATGAACGATAAGACTTGAATCCGTTGGCAAGTGTGCCTGTGAATGTTCCTTTCTCTCCATCAGAAGCCATTGGGTGGGATGGGAGAAGGTTCCAGGTCATTGCTTTGGGGGCCGGCAGTGTGGTGTTTGTAATTTACCTTCTTCACAGACAATTGATTGCACAGGTGGAGGGAAGGAAGGAAGGCAGGAAGGCAGACCAGGGTGAATAACCCTGAATAGAGAGGGGCCAGGATTCCCAGCACCCTTGGCTTGGGCGTGTTTTGTACTTACATTTGACCGAGGGTGTGTCTAATGTTCTGGGAATTCTCATCATTTCAAACAAAAGCTCAAAGCCACACACTGAGAAGATTGTCTCTGGAGGTTTGGAATAACTGCTCAATTTCCCTGAGCTGCCCCCAGAGCAGCCCCTCCCCAATTTTATTTGCTGTTTGCAAAATATTTTCACAGATATCCTTTCATTAGATTCCTACAATGCACCTCCCGCCCCCATGGAAAAAGATGGAAAAAGATCATCATCCTTGTTTTACAGAGTTCTCAGAGCTTCACCATGAGAGAAATACTTGCCTAGGGTCCAATAGGCACAGGTGAGAGCACCTGGTTTAATTCTCCACTACACTCCTTTGCCTTGTGAGGTGGCCAGCCCTGGCCACTGCAGAGGTCACCCCTAGTTTTCAGTCTCAGCCTGGTCTGGGACCAGGCTCCAGTTGCTTTCAAAGGGCAATCAGATCCCTGTGAACAGTGTGTATGAGGTTTGTTTGCATGTCATGATTTTCATCTCTCTTGCTAGTAGACCTTAGCCTTTTCCATGGTCTTGACCTAGAAATTCCACTTGTAGGAATTTAGTTTTAGGGAATTTTCAGATCTAAGGCACTCAGTCATAGATTCTATAGTGCCTTTCATAAAAAGGACACATTGAAAACAGTTTGAATATCTA
Source organism: Glaucomys volans (assembly GCA_020662805.1). Lineage (NCBI taxonomy): Eukaryota > Metazoa > Chordata > Mammalia > Rodentia > Sciuridae > Glaucomys > Glaucomys volans. The sequence goes on along the minus strand of JAJEJO010000154.1, from coordinate 35,613 downwards.
TAAAGGAATCCTTTTAAGTAAATTAGGATACACTGAATCTAAGCAATGTTATCTAGCTCTTAAAAACTCACATAGTAGAAAGATGTTGAATGACATGGTCATAATCCATTGTTAAGTAAGCAAAACATGTCACATAAAAAGTGCTTCAGGATTGTTCCATTTTGCTTTAATGAATATTTATCTCTCCATAGTCATGTTGACGAACACCCAGAAAGCTGTATACCAAAATAATAATGGTAGCTATTTCTAGTTGGGAAGATTCTGATGATTTCTATTTCCTCATTTGATTATCTATGTTATCTTTAAAGTACTCTTAGATTGAACAGAAATTAGCTTTGTGATATGAAAAAAGTAATAAAATAGTAACAGAGGATTAGCTCTATCATTCTGCCATTTATTAATTCAGTGACTCAGTTATTTTTGTTTCAAGTACTGATGTAACAGTGGTCCCCTTTATGCATTGAATATAGCCCCTGCTGCCCTGCTACTTGTTTTTTAAAAGGACATTTTTCTTTCTCTTCCTCTCTCTCTGCTCCTCCCTAATCTCTCCCCCTCCCTAATCTCAGGGGAAACAGGATTACCTTTCTTCCCCATCCTAGGCAGAGTTATCTGGCCCTAAGTACACATCCACCATAGGAATGAAGTAGTCCAGACTTTGGGGATGACACCAGAAGATCTCAAAAATGACTTATCTCCCAAATTAGCAAGTGAATTACAACTCGGCACAGAGAACTTGTGGAATTTAGCCTTTGAATCACCTTTTTAAAAGCCCCTATTCACCGAAGGGCAGAATCACAGCCTTTGGGACAGGAGTCCCCTATGTTTTTTCTTTGCCAGCAAAGCAAAAATCTTTATCCTTTTTCTCAAAGCTGTGTCCTCCTTACTGGATTGACTCGGGGGTTAAGGACCGACTTTCGGCAACACGAAGTGCTAGAGAGTCAGCAATGAACTCTGAATTTGGTCTGCAGTTCCATTTCCAGGTTCATAGGGTCATCCCTTTAGAAGGAAGCCAGCATTCACTGGGCATTTGTTCTATGCCAGACATTCTTCTCATACATGTCTTATTTCATTTAATCTTCACTGCCATTCTGCAAAAGAGGCATAATTCCTATTATGAAGATGGGAAAAGAGATATCAGAGGTTGACTTCATTGAGATTGTGCAGCTTGTTAGAGGTGGAGTTGAGGTTTGGACATAGGAGTACCTGAACACACCGCTCCTACTTTAAGCCCTGGTTGCCTTTCACCATGACCTTGGCTGCCTCTTTCACAAAGACTGATCCTTTGGGCTTGTATGGCTTCTGATGCATGTAAACCCCTGTTGGAATTTAAGTGTGGTGTCTGCAGGAATCAAGGAGGTGGCTGAATTGTCAGGAGCAAAACTGGTGACCTGGTGTGCTGAGTTTACCATCACCAAGGGGAACCCCAGCCATGAAGAAAACACAGTGACCCACGCTGAGTCTGCTCGCTTGTAACTGACTCTCCTCCGCTGCCTCCTGTGTGCAGGGTGCCTGGATCGCACACTGCCACGAGTTAGGACTGATGGTTCCCCAGATTCTGCTCGAGTACAGCAGAGACCTTTTGCTGAGAAAGGAATTTTCAAGCTGGCATTTAAAATTTTGAAATCCAAAAGGCAAACATAAAAGAAACAAAACCCAAAAAACAAAATAAAAATCCACCAGTGGGCAGAGCTCTAGGGATCAAATATTCTCTTTGTATTGTGCAGAGAGAGGCGTTCTGTAGTTTGGGCTGGAGTTTTCAGATGGCCATGCAAAAAATGCTCCTGGGCACTCCCTTGAACAACTAAATCAACATTATTTTAATTTGTGTTCCCTGCTTCCTCATTCACAATGGAGGAGAAGGTGCGAGGCCGAGAAGGAGCATATTTCTCTTACAAGTTAACTTAACATGCAATATGCAGGGGATTACTCTGCGCTCACTCAATACCACAGCCCAGAGCTTTATAGAATTCTATTGATCTTAGCTAAAGCTGTTTAATTTTTTTAGCTTTAATTTTCTTTCCTTATTTGCTCATTAAGTTGAGGTAAGGAAGGGGTGGGGGACTGATGGCAGGCAGTGCTACTTGGATTTAAGGTTGGTTTGAGGGACCAGTGAGCAGGTCTGGCTTTGGCCACTGGCTGCATGTATTTGGCAGTTTTCTATCCCCAGCATCTTGGGGTGGAGGTGGCCATGGGGAAAGGGAATGTAGAGTACCCAGGCCATACTGGGAATTCTCTGCTGTAAAAACTCGTAGAACAGAGACTCTGTCTACATCCCAGAGGTAAAGCTGGGAGGAATCTGACATAGATATGACCCTCAAGGAGGTTACCATCTAGTAGCAGAGAGAAGCATGTTAGTCCACATGGGACATAGATGTGCCAGGATAGTCAAATGAGAATCATTTTTACTGTGGTAGTGGGCACTAAAGAACACAATTTCCTTCACAACTCCTGGAATATTTAACTATGGTGTAATCCCCACATAGAATCATTAGAGATTTAAGTGGAACTTGCTCAGACCAGGAAATCATGGATGGTGTTTAGGCAGAAAGTGTTGGGGTTGCCAAGGGAGAATGACCCAGAGCTGATTGGTCTGAGAGTCAGAAGTCAAGACTTCTGAAAGGGTGGCCTATGGGGTATCTGGATTGATGACTAGACTTCCATGATTGGGAGCTTGTGGTAGGGAGTGGCTGTACCTACACTGAACCCTGTGGGATATACCTCTGAGCCCACCCACCTCGTGGCAGAGGACAGCTGCTCAACTGCAGCACCAAAGCAGAAAGGATCAGGGCGATGGTGAAGACCACCAAAGATGAAAGACTGTGCCTACCTCTTATTTCCTTAGCACTATGTAGGTCCTAAGACTCTTGTAGGACCCCGCATAGACCAGGGGCGAAGCCCAATTCTAAAAATAAATGACATTGATTGTGCTTTATTGTATGCGTGGTGCTATGCCAAGTTCCTTTTGCATGCTATTTTAATGAATCTCTACAAAACCCTTTGAGACAGGTCCCACAATCATCCCCTTCCTATAGTTCATAATACTGAGGCAGAAAGAAGTCAAGTCCCTTGTCTAAGATCTTATTGGTATATAAGTCAACTTTCTTTTACTGTGACCAAAATACCTAACAAGAACAACTTAGAGAAGGAAATATTTATTTTGTCTCAGAGTTTTGGGGGTTTAGTCCATGTTTGGTTGACTATTGCTCTGGCCCCAATGTGAAGCAAATGGTGGAAGGGCATGGTGGTGGAGTGCTGCTCCACTCATGGTGGCCAGGAAGCAGATAAAGAGAAGGAGAGAGGGAGAGAGAGAGGGGAAGGAGGTTCAGGAAAGATGACCCCCTTCCAAGATATGCCCCCAGTGACCCACCTCCTCCAGCTATGACCTACCTACCAATAGTTACCACCCAATTAGTCTGTTCAAACTAGGATGCACTGATTAGGTTACAGCTCTCATAACTGAATAATATTACTTCTGAGTATTCCTGTATTAACACAGGAGCTTTTGGCGGACACCTCATATTCAAACCATAATAATCAGTAAGTAGCAGAGATAGCTTGGACCTTATCATGCTGGCTCCAGGACTCCTTGCCCTCAGCCATTGTGCTAATGCTCACTCTTATAGGAAGTCCTTGTTCATAGGCACATCCCTCAGTGGTCATTAGCATAGTTTTATTTGAGGAAAAAAATTAAAAGTGATATTATTTGCACCCTAGTATTGTGGGACAAATTTTATTCACAAAAAGAAATTTAAGAGAGGATGCTGGGGAGTGGGGCAGTTAGAGCTCAAACAGCAGCTTACTTCTCATGGAGAAAATTGTGTTGTTGGTGAGGCTATGAATTGACAGATGAGCATGCAAAAGAGAAGTAGGGAATTTTTTTTTTTTGACAGGGTAATTGAAAGTTAGGTACTTGGAAACAATGAATAGTTGACCGTGGCATGGGATAGGGAAGTGGTTGGAGGTAAGATGGGGAAGGGAGGTCAGGTCCAGATCATAAAGGCTGAAGGACTAGACTCTATGCTGAAGGGGAGGAGGAACCAAAGTGTTTTATCCTATACGTTGTGTGGGTTTGGCAGTGGCTGCTGGACTGCTCTGTCTGAAGGATACACAGTCAATGGAAAAGAGAGCTGAGTCAAGTAGCAATGTGGAACACAGATCCAGATCCACTAATCTGGTTTCTTATCCTGAAGTTTAACAAAGATACTACTAGAGGGTAATGGACCTCAATACTGATGGAGGATGCGTGTCTCAAATTCTTACCTAGTCTTTCAGAGGTTTAAAGACTGATTTCCTCATATTTTCAATTATTCTTTCTCTTCGCTCCCCCAACATCATTTTATTTTATGAAATGGTGAAAACAACCATATATGAGGATGGCTAGAAAGCTCTGGTTATTTATGCTTCTGATCTGGATCTTCTAAGTTGGACTCTGCCAGTAACAGCTGGGGGTCCTTAGGGCCATACCTGAATGTTTCAGAAGGCTTTCTATACCATAATTTTTGTGAGAAGAAAAGAAGGGAGTTTATTTGAAAATATCATGACAACTAAAACATGCCCTTTTGGTTTAATGCAATATAATGTCAAATCAAAAGTTCTAACAGTTGTAAGATATTCTATCAAATTACACACCATGTAGAAAGAAAAATGCTGCCAACTGCAGCCTCCTACCATTGTCAACCACATTCTGTTATCAGGGATGTTTAAATGCTGGAAAAGCAACTTCTCAGAATCAATGAAATATGGTAGAGTATGATAAAGATCCAGTTCCCAGTTTCCAGTCCCTAGTTACACAAGTGAAAAATGCATTTGCTAGGATTCAGATCAGGTTCTAAAAGCCTGAATTCCCATATTCCAGAACAACTCATGTTATATAACATAAAAATCTGGTCTCCCATTTTCACTTTATAACTGGAAGTTGGAGACATATGGTTCTTCAGGGGAGACTGTCCTAACTTATACTGACTAGGAAAACACTAGTTTGTTGGTTCAGATACAACTGGCTCTAAATCATATGAGCTTCTGAACAGCCCGGTTAAGCACTTGCTAGAAATATTACAAGGTCAGCGAGCCCTGAGATTCTGTTGTGTGACACAGTAAGGCTGTGCTAGATGTTAGTCTGGGGTTGTAAATGGAAGAATATGAGGCCCAAGATGACATTCACAAGCCTGGAATTTGTTCCTCTTCTCCATTCTATTTTTGCACACTCCTTGAGAACAAGCCATCACACAAACTGTCTCCTAACCAAACAGGTCCCCTTGGGAGTACACATATGAAATATTCCCCAGTGAGCCACAGGACAGTTGGCTTACTTGAATTCACAAGCTTGGGGAACTTTGGGTGAAAGTTCCCCAAATCTTTGGGTGAAAGATTTGGGGACAAGGTGGGGAGAGAGGGTAGAAGCGTGCAGTAGACACACTTCTCTTTGCAAGGGACAGAAACTCATGATTCACTGGCAGTGGGACATTATGAAAAGTCTGAAAGATGCCTTGAAATCCAGAGATTCAATGCTTCCAGAATCACCTCTGGGTCCCTTGTATTTGCCTCTTTCTATGTGGACTTCACCTCCTCCTGTGCAGACTGGCTGCCTTCACATGGCTAAGAACCCAGCAGTTGACAGCACCCCCCCACACACACTGGTATTACAGTATTGCCATCCCAAAATAAGGGTAGGATTCTGGCAGACAAATAATAGATGCATTTCAATCATCACATTCTTGGAAGACCCCATCATGATATGAAAAATAAAAGACCTCAAAGGTATAACTGATGACAAAATAATATTATCATCATGAGTCAGGCAAATGTAACTTTTTAATCAATAGAAGGGCATTGGTGTCTCCACAAAATGTGACCTTCTTGGTGAGGGTTTCAATGCTCTTCTATAGAGGACATGCCCTGAAAGGCAGTATGTTATTTTTTTTAAATTAGTTTATTTATTTATATGCAGTGCTGAGGATTGAACCCAGGGCCTCACACACGCCAGGCAAGCATTCTACCACTGAGCCACAACTCTAGCCCAAGTATGTTATTTTAATGAATCCCTGACCTTCATAAATAAATCACTGACCTTCAGAATACTGTTATTTGGAAGTTCAGTCAAGTTCTATCTGTCCAGTATTTCTACTTTGTAGAGGACTGGGTGTGTATGAGCTGTACTGCCCAGAAGAAGTAAGTCCGATTTCACTACCCAGACCTACAAATAGAACTTGAAAACGTCTTAGGAAACCCAGTGACTTGTGTTCCCTTGAGCAAAGACTGGGCCTCCTCAAATCACTCTGATCAAGGATGCCACAGAAGACTGAATATATTATTGATGAGGACTCTCAGGAGAACTATTTCATTGGTCTCAATACCAGGAATGGCTGTGTTGCTTCTCTGAACAACTGGTGTATTTTTACTTTGGATTATTATACACTAACTCTTATAGCCTTCTTATTTCACTTTTCATAGTGACTGCTAGGAAGCTCAGAACCCAATATATAACCCAACTATAGTCTAGCCTTGAATCCTCAAGGGCAGTCAATGAGTGAAGAAACCTGCCTCTTTACTTCATCCTAGTTCCCTGAGTTTATCTTTTCTTTGCCCCCAATTTCAAATTTTATGTAAGAGTTATTTAATCTTATTTATTTGTAAATCAACTTAAACTTTCTTTTAAGCTTAAGGGGATATAAGTAATAGATATATAAGTAATATAAGCTTAATGGGGATATAAGTAATTATTTGACCTTGGCTCAGAAGTTTTGATGTCTCTCTCAGGCAGAAACTATCTTATAGTTTGAGGCACTGAACATTTATAGTACTGCTCCTCCTGGAACTTACTGATATCAGTCTCAGGGACATCCTTGAGACCTTGTCCATTTTTAGAGATTAGAAAACTCACCTACCATTTAGTTGCAAACTAATTGTCCCTGTGATTGGTTCCTACCATTTTTTGTTTGGTTGTTTTTATTTCAAGTTCCTATCATTTTTTTGACCATGAAAACAGAATGTTACCTTATGTTCCTTGGGAGGTAAATATACTTCCTCATGGTTCTGAAGTGCAAAAGAGAATTCAGTTTCATCCTCTAGAGTATTCTTCCATGTGCAGGAATATTCCCAAGCCTTCACAAATAGGTAATCACCAAGAGATTTTTAGTTAACAACAAACCTCAGATATTTAAACTCAGATATTTAAAATTCCAGCGGTAATGATAACAAAGACAAAACAATTACCATTTGCAATAATGATCTATAGCAATGACTGTTACAGAAATGCTCGCTGGGCAGATTTTGCCTGTGATGATGGGAGGAGGGTTGAGAGCTTGCAGCAGTCAGCCAGATTGAAGTGTGGGAGTCAGGTCATCTAGATGAGCCACACACTTCCCAGCATGGGGATGTGGCAAATGCTCTCCTGAGGAACCAGCCCATCTTTTTGAGTCGTTTTTTGAAGAGTTTTTCATTTCTTCTGTATTTCATTTCTTCTGAATATTTTTCAGCTTATATCCAAGACATGTATCTACATGCACTCTCTTTTTTGGTATTTCTCTGAAGACACAATAAATGACACAAACTTCTTCATTGTGATCTGCATTGTGTTTTTCTTTGCGTATGTCCTTATTTTGGTTGAAATGATAACTATAAATATTTAACATCCTAAAAGCTGTGGCTTTCCAACCTCAACCATCCGATGGGAGACAATGATGCACACGTTAATTTACAACCCACTTCCATTTCAAGTGAATCGATGATATTTCATGAGATAGGAAGCCAGATGGCATGATTTTGGTGGGGAGAAAAAAAGAGAAGAGGGTGGCTTAAAGAACTAAGGATCAGATTCTGAGAGAGAAAATGTAAATTACTTTGTGTTTGGGGCTCATTTATTTATTTTTTCTTAATCTTGACAAAATTTTCTCTTTCCCAAAGTGAAGAAATTAATGATATAATTTGAAGAAGACAATGTGAATAGCCTCCTTCTTGACTTACTCTATCCCCCATTGCTCTGTCTCCCTTTCTCTGTGTCTCTCTTTCTCCCTCTGTCTCTGTCTCTCTCTGTCTCTCTGTCTCTTTCTCTCTCCCTCTCTTTCTCACACACACACACACACACCACAGAGCAGAGGATGTCCGGGTGAGCAGGACCAATAACAAGTCCGAGGAGGCGCTCTGTCCACCAAAGCTGGACATGGTGTGTCTGTATGTATTTGATCCAGTTGAACAAAGGTGATGTTTTGAAAAATGACCCTCTGCTTGACATTTACATGACACTAAATGATCTATTTGAATGTCATTATTTTAAGCGATTGCTTTTCCAGCTTTCAGACAGTCTAATTCGCATCAATTTCAACTTTAATCTAGAAGAGAAATGATAACCAATGGAGGGAAGAAGAAGGAGGAAAAGCCAACCCACTACAGAAGGCTGTGTCCTCATGTTCCAGGGTGGCTTCTCATTCAGAGTGCTTTCTGCAAATGTGATTTGACTGACAAGCAGAGGTTTGGGTTGAAATAAATTCTTTCTTAGCAGGGACTGTAGAAAAATAGGTGACTAATAAACTATTTTAATTATGAAAGCATTACAATAGGACCTGCTAAAATACATAAATATAAATTCAATCATATGAAAGTAATTGTGTATCTAGATGTTGAAGCATCAGCCAACCACTCCTACTCAAGATAATTCAGCAGTTATCGATTTTTTATTTTATATGTGTAATAACATGCTTCTAAGTTCAAAAGAACCAAAATACTGATGTTCAGCAATTTTCACCTTCAAAGACCTTTACAAGGGCAGCTAATTAAAGCTCAGGCGTCACTGCCTGGCGCCCTGGTGAGGTCCAGATGCTGAAGGCTGAGCTCAAGGTTAGTGGCCTAGAGCCAACCACTGTGGGAGATGGACTCCTTTCTGCTTCCCTCTCTCCCAAAAGGAAAGTTTCACCTGAGGGTAACCGTAGCAGAGGCACAAAGCTAAGCAATGTGCCATGGTTAAGGGCACATGCAAATTCCTGGTTGGCTTAGAGTTTTAGCCACGGTCACTTGTGGCATGTCCTGGGACCAGATGCCCCTGAATCGGTTTTCTCTTCACAGAACTGATAGTTAGGGCTTGTTTTAGGTCAATCATTAAAACAACTAGTGAGACATGAAGAAACTGTGTTGGTTCCTGAACTGAAGCTTTTAACTATAAGAAAGATGCTGGGTCACACTTAATTCAGTGGCTCATGATGTCCTTGGGACCTGGCTTCTCTCTGTCTGGCTAGTTCACTTTTTGTGGTGTTGATGTCATCCCCAGACTGCTCAGAGAGGCCCCTCAGCAGCTGCAGTTTCTCCTCTCGTGGTGGCAGAATGACTGTGACTGGTCAGGCTCCACAGCCTTGGGCCTCTCGTCACTGGGCAGGGAGAGCGTCTTCCGCAGCTCCCACAAGTCCTGGGAATCTCTCTCTTTTCTTCCTTGTGCTGGGGAGATGGAATACACTCCCTGACCTAAGCAGGCTAAGAGGCCTCCCTGGGAGTTGGGGGTGTGGTCATTGCCACCCACATGGAATGAGAAGGGAAGAAAACAGAAGAGGAGTAAAGTCCTAAGAGGAAAATCAAGGGGAAATGGAGGCTGTGGATGTGAACAGCAAACGCTCACTAGGGCAACACTGCAACTTTTTAAAAACCATGCCTTTTACCGCACATCTTGATTTTATTTAATCTTGCTACAAAGTCACCTTTCCTCAGGTTCTGGTTGCAGGCTGGACTAAGTCTCAGATGATCCTTTGATCTTCATCTCCAAGTACTGGTTCTGTGTCTGCAGAACAAGGGCCAGCAGTGATGGCAGGCACCTGGCACACAGGCCGCCACACTCCCCTCCCAGTCCTGTGGCAGACATCATCAATCAATCACAAGACTCTTTCCTGTGCCGTCCAGATGTGGCCCCGGAGACCTACTTAAAACAGTCCTCTGGGCAGCCCCTACCAACGTATTGGTGTTGACAAGTGAGATAAAACGTATCTGCCGTCCCTGGAAAGAACTGTGCACCAGCGACCAAAATCAACGCATTTCACTCATATACTGAGCATTCACAAACACACTCACACATTCATGTACCTCAGTGTTTTTCAAAATGTGGCCTGCAGATAGATATCTTGCACCAGAACCTCCTTGTGTTCTTATTAAAGCATGGATTCCTGAGATCCACTCTAGAGCTCTACAATCAACTTCCAGAGCTAGAGTTGTACAGAGTTGGGAGTGGTTTCTAAGCCATGTTCTCAGTATGTGAGTTTTAAATACTCAATAGGCTGAGACTCACAATAGAATAATAAACTCCAGCCCTACTAGGTCTCTGAGATATTGGCTCATTTATTATGTTTTCTTTCAGTAGAAATTTGTTGAGCCAATATGGGTAGCCACTGGGTTAGTTCTGTGAATTAGATGAGAATGGTACAATTACAGAATTCCTTAGTGAAACACCGGAAATGCTCTGCAGAAGGTGTGAATTGCTACAAGAAAGGATCAGGGCTGTGAAGGTTCACATACAGGCAAGATCACCCCTAGGTGAAGGGCTGTGATTAGTGTCATGGATGATTGGCCCCAGAGCCTCTGCAGGTTAGGTATACCTGGGACATGGGATGAGGAGAGTAAAGCCTTCTGGGAGGAAAATGTGGTCATGGCTAGAGGCGAGGAGGTGCAGTAGCATGTGGTGGGCAGAGGATCCTTGAATTCAGCTGGGGCTGAGAATGAGGATCCGAGATAGATGTTGGAAGACAGAATTAAGTTTTTGTCATGGAGGGCGTTGTGGGTCTGGCTTCCGTGTTCAGAATTTATTTCGTAGGCAATAGGGAATTAGTGTAAGGAAAGAAGTGACATGACACTGAATTATGACTGAGGATGCAGAATCTGAAAATGACATGGGGGAAAAATCACAGTGTTTGGAAGTAATGAAATGTGACTGTAATCACACAGGTGAGAACTGGAAGGTATGAACTGGAATCTTTAAAATTTTTTTTTTTTTTTGTTATAGATGGACACAATACCTTTGTTTTTTGTTTATTTATTTTTACATGGTGCCGAGGACCAAAACTAGTGACTCACACGTGCCAGGCAAGTGCTCTGCCACTGAGCCCCAGACCCAGCCCTTGAACTGGAATCTTGACAGTGGAAATGGAGGGAGACAGATGGAAGAGATTGAGGCGGGAGAGTCATCAGATTTGTTGGTTTGATGGTTTGACCGACCTGTCAAAGGTGTATCTGATAAGACATGCTGGGCCATACTGCACTAACAAATTAATCTTGAATGCCAGTGTTTGTCATAACAGAATTTTACTTACTCATCTGTTACATTCAAGACTGGCAGGAAACTGCTGCACCCAGTCACTCCAGGACCCAGCTCAGAAAAGGCTCTGTTATTTTTAGTTGCACCTCTCAAAATATGTGTCCTCCCAGGATGCTAAAGAAGAGGAAAAGAGCGATGGAGGAGTCATGAACATTTTCAACTGACTTGACTCAGAAGTGATCAATATCATTCATATCTGTTGGGCTGAGCTAATCAGATGCCCTGATGCAACTAGAAAGAAAACTGGGAAAAAGTAAGGGGAATACTTGGAAGATTTGGTGAGCCCTCACTTTTTTAGCGAATTTCAGGATTTCACCTAGAGTCAGAAATGAAGGCAGCAACCTGAGTCACTTATAAGAACATAGATGCAAATTGATAGAAGGGACTGGAGACTCATTTTTGTAACCCATTCATTATTCCCAGGGTACTACTTGATTCCAGGTACATGGGCCATGATACACCTGAGCCTGGCTGGTTCTGCCTCAGGGGTGTAGCGTTGAGGAGTTGGTCAAATGAGTGCCTGACTATGGCTGTCTGAGCAGTGAACACACCTCACATTAGACAAACAAAAGCCAGGTGTCACACTCCCGGGCTTCAACCAATACATTTTTGTGAAAACATAATCACCAAATCAAAACCTATTTAGCCTCCTTAATAGCCTCAGATGTTTTAAGGAAAATACAAATATTTTCATGGAGTAAGAGGTCTTCAGAGAGCCCCCAGCTACTATTTTCTCTAAAACAAAAAGTCCTAAGTCTCCTTCCTTGTGAGAGACTCATCACTATTGTCAAACAGGCAACAGACCTTTACCGCCTGCCCATGAGTCCCTGGCCCTCTATTGGGCCCTGGGAGTAGAGTGTAGGGTTGCTATTTTTCTGGAATGTAGAGCCAACTGGGGAGACACAGCTGGTCAGCACGGAGCTGGAACTTTAATGTGGACTTCACACTCTAGGTCCTTTGTACTAACATGTCATGAGGGAGACTAACTTACTCTCCAAACAGATCTCCCAGCTTTCTGTCACTGTCACTTCCTAAAGCATCAGCTCATTCGGTTCTCCTTTAAAAACACCCATCGGTCTAAACATATTGAGTAGCACGCCAGGCTGTGGTGCTGTGGGGGATATAAGATGAATAAGCCTCTATTCCTGCTGTAGGAGGGGCTTCTGGTCTAGGTTTTGGATACGCATCAGTCTGTTTCAGATGTGCCCCTGAATTCCCATCACTAGTCTTTGTTCTAACAGAATTTCAGTGCTTTGCGACAGCAACTGAGAAACCCTGACTGCAATGTGGCCAGGGAGGAGAAGACCTCCTTTGGCCCACCTTAGGGAGGTAGGGAGATGCTTGGGGACGAGGTGGGAGCACTTTCCAGCCCCTCACTCCCATCAGAACGATTCTGTTCATTTAATAGTTGTGCTTCCAGGGCAAATCCAAAGCCATCTTTTTTTTTTTTTTGCTCCTGGGGACAACGGCTCCAACAGAAAATACTTGGAGTCGTTGGGGGCAGAAAATAGAAGGCTCTCTGGGAACAGAGTGCCTCTGATCCCATTCCTTTCATGCCCCAGGAAAAGAAAAGAGGCCCATTCGAAAACCCCTCCTGGGGCTTCCCAACCAGTTAAACATAAGGGAGAGAGAAAGGGGAAAAAAATTCTAAATAAAAGCAAAGTCTTTGAAAAACTTCAAAGAAACATTTCTCCTGTTCAGAAGTCAAGAGCACATCTGGCTGGCGGTGAAAAGAGAAGTGGTGTCATCTGGGCAGAAATGTTCTCTTCAAATATGTCCTTTAAGGAAGGCAAGAAAGGCGTGCGCAGGAGACGGCGAGCACAGAAACACTGCGAGCCGGGAAGGGAAGTTAAAGGGAAAAAGAAAAAAGGAAAAACCCCCTAAATCTTGTAATGTTTTAGGAGGGCTTATTAGAGCGAAAATTAAGTGTCATACAGAGCTCTGCTCCAGTATTGATGGCTTTTATTCAAAGAGCCATCACCCTGTAAACTCACTTTAACAACTCCCTTCAGATGAAATATAAAAATTAAAGACATTTACAACACAGCTTAGTAGCAGATGTAGTCGTCCTGTTGGGGCTTAGATCAAATAGTGATGTAAACCCCAGCAGGATAACAGGTCTTATGAAAAAGTCCTTAACAACAGCCCCCAAAAATCTTGGAGATCTTACAAAACATGTTTCCCATTCTCTCCCAACCTCAAGGGTCCCTCTCCTTTCCCCAACCCCTCCCCTGATCCGCTAGACTCCGTTTCCATCGTCATCCTTGTCTGAAGTTCTTATGAGTCACTCCACACTTAGCAACTGGACCAAAAATTTTTAAAAAATCTGGTTGGGCTCCTGTTATCTTTTCCATCTAGTCATTGTCCCCATTCCCTGGGGGAGTTGCCAGGTGAGGGTGGGTTGGGAAGTCTGGGAGAAGGACTGAAATGTATACATAGAACTTTAGGCGGGAATGAGGACTGACCTTCACCTTGCTCAGCTCTTCCCGGCTTGCTTCTCCTTCACCTCCAACTCTCATTTATCCACCAAAGGAAACTGAAAGGAGTTTTCAATTGGATTTGAAGGCTGGATCACTCAGTGGGCTGGGAAACGGTATCTATCATCAGGTAACAAATGCAGGTGAAGAGCTTCTTCCCATTCCACCTTTTCCCAAGAAGGCTGTCTTGAGGATTTATTCTGGGAGTCACCTTCACGTACCTACTCACTCACTATTTCAGAAAGAATGTGCATGTGCCTGTGACATACCAGGTACCTGGCAAAGTGTCAGAGTCCTGGCCACCATCATTTTGTTGGTGGTTATGGTTCTTTCTGATCTTGAGTTGACACCCAGACACTGACTTTGGAAAAAGAAAATGGTGAGGGGATGGAAGTTGAGAGGGGTGTAAATAAGCTATGAAATTTTCTGGTGTTAGGTTCAGTTTCTCCATTACCTAGGCTCTTAAGATGAAGCTGGTGGCCTCTCTGGCCCTGTCAGTGTATGAGAAGAGTCAAGTTGCCCTGCAGGCCCAAACTTTTGTCCAAGGGATCCTCTTTTCTGGAGATGATCATATAGCCAATGACTTGGGAGTGGTGGTGTTAGATATTTGGCTGTAACTTGGTGCTTGGATCAGGCACAGGCCAAGAGGCTGGAAAATAAGAAAGAATACAAAGGGCTTTCAAGAATGAAGGAGCAAGCCCTGATCTGGTAATAAGCTTCATTCTGAGGGTAGAGTGGGCCATGGGCCCTGCTTCATTGGGATCAACCTAGGGGGGGAAAAAAAAAAAAAACACTGAAAAAAAAGTTGTCACTTCGACTGCTTACTCTGAAGGTCAGTAAGAAAATTGTCCTAGAAAGCACTGCAAACCATAAATAAAAGACTAACTTGGTTGTCACTGGGAGCTTAAGAAGGTTGGAGACATTCCAGAGCTAAGTGGGGTCCATCTAAGGTCCTGCAGTCTAGAGTTTTCCAGCACCCAAGCCAACATCTACAGCTTGAACTCAGGCCCTTTCTGCCCTCTTCTCTTTTGCTCTTCTCAAGAGATCTGCAGTATGATTGTGTTGGGAATCTTGTCCAGTCCATCCCATACCTCCTGGCAGGCTCTGTTGGATTTTGTTCCATCCATTTTCTAATATGAAAACCAGCACTGAAAATCAGCAGCTATATTGGGGAGCCACGTTGATAGGTCCAGTGAAGAAGGAAAGTCTTCTCTCTGGATATCTACAAGAAATGAGTGCAAGGGTAATTTCCTGGGCTGGGGATGTTGCTCAGTGTTAGAGCACTTACCAAGCACACACTGGGCCCTGGGTTTCATGCCCAGCTCCACAAACACATGTGCACATACACACACGCTAGGTAATTTCCTCAGGCTCATGAAAATACCCTCTACTTGTAAGTGCCTTCTAGCACACACTCACACATTCACACATATTGATGGCCACCATTCCAGGGGATTGTTTCACAGTGCTCTGGGCCATTTGGTCAAGGAGGAGGTGGTATTTGCCTCTACTAATGCAAAGTCTAAGCTGTGCAGAAAAAGTGTGCTTATGTGAAGAATCAAAGAAGATAATAGTTACAGCCTATGTCACAGGCGTGGACTAATCTTCGATTAAATAATGATATTCAGATGACATTTCTTGGCAACTGGCAGACCAGCTGGAAAAATAAGTCAGAATTTCCATAGAGAATAGACTGTTTTGCCATCCAAAGCTGGCCAAGTCCAAACAGCAAAGGTTCTAAATATCTAAATACATGTGAATAAAAGGTCCCAGCACTCTGCTTACAAAAGGGCTCAAAGATATGGCACAAGCTAGTTGGCAGATGCATGTAAAATGTAAATGTAAATTTAATATCTGTCCCCTTTCTCTTGGGATATCTGACCTTCAGAACTTTCTAGTCTAGCTCCTCAATTTTCAGATGAGGAAACTGAAGTCAAGAGAGCTAGAGAACTGCAAAACTCATCAAGGTCACACAGCAAGACATTGATTCTCATTCCAATGCTCTTTCAAGAGCATTCTGACCTCACAGAGCTTACTGGTAGGTCACAGAGGTGCCCATCATGGGATGTGCACATGTGTACAGGAGTGGGGTAGCTGGGATCTGTATGAGCAAGGTCTATGTTTATGACTTGGGGTGGTGGGGAAATGTATATTTTAGCTCCAGACAGAGTGTTCCATTGTCAGTATCCTGAAAGGAAAGAAATGGAGACTCTAGCAAAAGGGGTGTTTTACAAAGAGGTGGGTGTGTTCCAGGGAAGTCCATGTGAACAACAGCAGCCAGCCATTTCTGTCCTTGGACATGAGGAAGGCTCCCCAACCATAGTGGGTAAGGTTGATCTTAGGCAGAGACATGCAGTCAACCAGGGTGACCTTCCAGGGAGGGGGCTAGGAAATCAGTGCCATCATTTGCTCCCTTCTCTCCATTCCTGCTCATGCCTTCCCCTGGGTGAACCCCACAGGAATCAGAGGCAAGGGGACCATGATATGAGCCATTATGAGCTTGCCAGGTGAAAGATTGGCCTGAGAGGGGCCAGAATATCAGCACATTTGGGTTCAAATCTCTAGTGGCTTTTCTACTTCCCAGTGTTTTGACTTGGGACAAGTAATGTGACTCACCGACTTTGGTTTTCTCATGTGTGAGATGGTTGCAATGTCACCTCCTCAGGGGGGTGTATTGACTCAGAGAGATGGGGTACCTAAAGCTCCAAGTTCAATGCCCAGCACATTTGCCCCAGCTCCTTTTCACAACACAAAGTCCCATGACAGTGGGGCCAGATCAGTCACAAGCCTTACACTTTCAGAAATATTTTGACCCAGTGATCCTGCTGCTAGCAATTGGTCTCAAGAAACTAATCAAGGAAATGCACAAAATTATAGCATTGTTCACCATACCACTACTTATCGTGTGACAATTAGGAATAGCTTCACTGTCTGTATCCATTAGGATTCTGAATGGCAAATGATAGAAACTGATTCTGGATGAATTATGCAGAAAAGGAATTTATTGAACAAAGTCTAACAATTACCAGAAGAGCCCAGAGCATCTCTCTCAGAGAAGGTCCAACAATAGTAATTAGGACAAGCAAATTATGGTCCTTCCCATCATGAGCGACATTGAAATTGTGTTGAAGAGGTCACGATAGTGTAGAAAGGTATTAAATGCATAGGTATGTTACAATTTTTAAAAAATGTTTGTCACCATAGAAAGAAATTTGAAAAGGTAAGTGCCAAAATATTCTCTCTGGATTATAGAAAAATGGTGTTTTTTTTTTTTTGGCCTTGTATTCTAAATGGCATTCAATAAACATGTACAACTTTTATAACAATGCACTCTTTAAAACAGCAAAGTAGTTCTGGTTTTGGACATTTTGGACACATGGAAATCTTTAGTTTGGGCATGGTCCCACTGTGTTCATCCTCCTTTTAAGGGCCAGTGGCCTCCCTTCCCTAAGTGTCCAGAGGGCCAGCATGCCATCGTGCAGAGAGTCTGAACACCATCCACATGCTACGCAGCAGGAAGCGGTGTGTGATTGAGGAAGGAGTGAGTGTGAAGGGAGAGGAAGGGCAGAGCAGGAAGTGGGCTAAGGCATTTTCTTACATATCACTCCAGGAGGTCTTTTGTACATATTAGAAAAAACAGTCCCAACAAAGCTGACTGATGGATGGGGAGCGATGGGAGACTTCTAGGACAGAGTTTGAAAATTCTGTAGTATACTTCTCTGTCTCAGTACTCGGCGCTAATTTCTGAAAACTACAAAGTACTTCTTCCTCAAGTATCTCTGAACTGCAAAGGGAAGGTGGTAAGCACACACATGTACACATGTATGTGCATCCCATGCACATGCACACACACAAAGACTTGTTACAAGTCACAGCTCCCCTATACCCCCGTCCCTCAATCTCTAATACCCAGCAGTCACTTGGGAGCGAAGTCTCTGCATCCCACTGGAATTCCACTCCAGATCCCCCAGGCTGCATGGATGGGAAAGAGTGATTGGCCCTCTCTTGTATACTGTGGCTGATAACTGGTGGTGTTGGAAAGACCCCTGGATACTTGGGTGTTCATGACAAATTGATTTGGATAAACCAGTTTGTCTCTACCACATATACCTGGCACAAAACAGGATGAGGTAGACACGGCCCAGCAGCAGCACATGTGGAACAAACTGGGGGGGACTAGGCAATAGTGAGCTCCATACCTCGAGTAGACAGGTCGTGTGGACCCCTCACCATGTACCTGCCGTTTCAGATAGGTTCTTCCAGGATGCTCACCCCTGTTCAGATATGAATTCTTCAAGAGGTCACAGATAGGCCAGAGTGATCTCAAGGCAAAGTAGACCCAATGCTGGCACCTTTCACCTTTGCCTGACTATGCCTGTCCTTGTTGAGGCCCTTTCCAGGTCCCCTTAAGGGGTCTGTGCCACCATCCCTGATGCTGTGACTGTCAGCTGCAGAGAGCTTCCGGCTGCCTGCCTTCTGGTCTGAGCTGACTCCGAAAGCTGCCTTTTGGTGGCAGTTTCTCCTTCCCCAGTCCTGAGGACCAGGCAAAGATCAGACCTTCCCTGAGACCATATCCTTGTTTCCTTGCTCTGTTTTTTCTCCATCCCTCTCTTACCTGAATGTTTTCCCCAAGGAGCACATCCTAAATAAGGCAGGTGTGTCTGATCCATAGCTCAAGCTCAGCTTCTAAGAAATTGGCCTAAGCACCACCTGCTTAGCCTCATGCCTGCTGTTGACTCCTTTTTGCATATGTTGTCTAGTCCTTGGCCTCTTTCTCTTCTAGGCCTTATTTTTTCCCTCCCAGCATTTTCTGACTACTGATTCCAAGTCAAGTGTGATGGTGGAAGAGAAAAGGTGTACAGTGTTAGGGGCGGGAACTAGCATTTACTCAGGGCTTCCATTTTGTTTGGACTCTCTCATGGAAGAAGCCAAGTCCCTCTGCCTGGGATGCCTCTGCCTCCTCTGAGCCCCCAGCACCATGTGATGACTTTCATTATTGCACCCATCCCACTATACTACAATCTTCTGAACTCTTGATTTTCTCCCTGACATACCAGAGCTCTAGAGCTAGGTGGAGAGTTGGTTTTACTAAACTTGGCTTGGTAACTGGCTTCCAGAAATGGAAGTAATTGTCATTATTATTGATAGTCACACAGGTAATCTTTGTCAAAAGAATGACATAATTTTTGGAAGCTAAGTCTCCTCTTGCTCAGAGGGTCAGTACCACCTTTTAGAGAGAGTGGCTTTACCTAGGAGCCAGGCTTGGTTAGCAAAATAGCCCATAGATCAGTGTAGACTGAGAAAAGAATGAGCACAGATTCTCATTACCTAGAAGTCATTAAGCTGTGATTAGGGAGAAGGGAGAGGGAAGGGATGAACATTTGTAAAGGGACACGACATCTGTATTCATCTGTGCATAGATACCACACTGGCCCACTGGGCCACCTTTAATGAACAACATCTGTTACAGTTTCTGTGGACCATATTGTGTACCTGCTTTGTGTTAGATAATACAAAGACACTTCCCGTCGAGGCACCTGTCCCCAAGGACTTCTGGATTTCACTGGAAAGATAAACAGGTAGTTCTAATAATGCCTAATATTTATTGAATGCTCACTATGTACCAGTGTACTAGACACTTCACATGCATGAATTCATTTGATCCTCACTGAAACCTTCTGAGATAGGTCATTGTACAAGTGTAAAACTGCGTCTAATTAAGTCTGATTAACTTGCCCAAAGTGGCAAGCTGTGGACAAGTCAGGATTTGAACCCACAACCTTTTAACTCCATAGCCTCTCAGCACTCCACAAAGCAATAAAGGAGTTCTACAAAGAGATGTGAAATAAGTGCCAAAAGAATCCCACTCTTCTTACTGAAAGCCTTTAACTAATGTCCCATCAGCATGTGTGACCAAAATACACGGTGTGTGTTTTCTCTTGATCATTGCCACTCCCTTCACCTTCTGGTCAAATGTGTGCCTATAAATGCTATTCCATCCGATTATTTCAAACTAGGATCCTTGGGATTGTCCTTGCTACTTCCTTCTCTCTCTAACATCAACCTAGGGGCTGAATCTGCTGAATTCTGTATCAGCTATAACTCCATCATGCAGTTCTTCTCCTATCTCTTGGCCTCTGGTTTCTTAAAAGGATTAACTGGTTTCCTCACTCTTTCTCATTCCCACTTCAATATACCTTTCATGCTGCTGCCGTAGCTCACCTAGTACACACCAGCCACTTTGCAAACCTTCAGGAAGGGACTCAGACTCTGAATCCTTCATGGCAGGACTTAGGATCATCATGGCTAGAATTAGGAAGTGACTCATATCCCCAGGGCAGGGCAAGAGAGGCCAGCTGTGTGCACTGGAATTGCAGTATGTCTCAAATGTTACTGTCCTTATGAATCACCTGGGAATCTTGTTAAAGTGCAGATTCAGGTTGAGTGGCTCTGGGGTGCAGCCTGAGATTCTGCATTTCTAGTGACTTCCCAGCTGGAGCTGATCCTGTGGGGCCCATAGTTTGAATCCTAGGGTGTTAGCAGCTTCAAGGACAAAGGTGGGATTTTTCCAGCCTCAATCTTAGGCCAGGACAAGGGGAGTGATAGGAAAGCCTTACATACAACACTTTATTGAGCATGCGCTGTAGGCAGGATGCCATGATAGCTGCTTGTTTTGCATAGTCTCACTTAATCCTCCCAGTATGCTTGCAGCTTTGCGCCACTATTATGCCCCTAGAGAAAACTGAGGCTTAGCTTGAGGAAGGAATTTACCCACCATTGGTTACTCAGCTGGGAAACGGTGCTTAACCCCAAGTCTCTCCATTCTGAGGTTAATCCTCTCAACACACCTGGCACTCAGAGGGAGGGCTGAGGGACAGTGAGGGACTGAAGGTGAAGGAAAGTTGAGAACCAATGCAGTGTTTACCAACGGTGACAATTTATTGAAAACCTAGATGGGCTGACACTCCACTGAGTTCCTGACATACATTTTCTCTGATCCTTGTCATAGTGCTAAAAATAGTACTATTATCAGAGAACATTCAGGGAGTTTTAGTGGCAAAAAGGGTAGATCTGCGTTTCCAACATCATTGTCTGAATTCTTCCTGTTACCATAGCTGTAGAGCCTGTCAACAACCATGGAGCCCAACCTGGACTGCTGTGGCCCACCCAGCACCTGCAGAGGCCACCCCGGAGTAGGCAAGGCAACAGCGGCGAGCATGGAATTAGGGCGTAGAAAAAGTCTTCCCCAAGCAGAGACTAAGGCTCAACGTGCAATGGAAAACCATTGGACTGGGAGCTCTGCACCACGTTCCACAACAAATCAAAGTGTGACCCTGGACAGCCATTTATTTCCCTTCTCTGGGTTTCCTTTTCTATCTGTAATGCTGTGGGCAAGACTGGCTACATGATTGGTGGGGCCCAGTGCACATGAAAATGAGGGCCTTTTGTTAGAAAACAATTAAAAAATGTCAAGATAGGGACAGTAGAGCATTTGCCTTTCTAAGTGGGGGCCCCATGTGACAGCGTAGGTGATGTGGCCATGAAGATAGGGTGAGACTACAGGTTACATATTCCTTATCTGAAATGCTTGGGACCAGAAATGTTACAGGATATCTATCTATCTATCTATCTATCTATCTATCTATCTATCTATCATCTATCTATCTATCTATCATCTATATACACACACATATATATGATATATATATATCTCACACACACATATATGTGTATATATATGTACATATATTTTAATATATTTTAATATGTGCATATACATAATAAGGTATTTTGGGAATGGGAACCAAGTCTAAACACAGAATTCATTTATGTTTCATGTGTGCCTTATAGTATGAAGGTAATTTTATATAATATTTTGGGTGTGCCTGTGTTTTGACTGCGGTCCATCACATGAGGTCAGGTGTGGCATCATGTTGGTGTTCAAAAAATTTCAGAGTGTGGATTTTCAGCTTAGGAATGCTCAACCTGTACATAATGGCTGAGGCTCCTTCAAGCTCTATTGTTCAATAAAGTTGTTTTTTTTTTCTACTTTCTGCTATTATCCCACTCCTGTCTGTTTATATGTCACTAGAAGAATACTTGAGGCAGCCTGCCTGCCTGGCTGTGCCTATCTGTGCTATCCCATAGGGTCGTCTCTCTCTTCTTCCCATCTACTCTGCCAGTCAGAGACCTCATGAGGACCACTGTGTCCTGACTGCATGAAACTGTCCAAAATTCATAGCCATCTTGGAAGGGGCAAAGGGCAACATGATGAAGGAATGAGAATGTGCTTCTTTTGTGTCCTTCCCAGCTCCCTCATTTCCCAGTTCTCTCCTGACTCCTTGAGAAATAGAACAGAGAGGCAGGGAGAAAGAATGAGTCAGCAGCTCATGTCCTGTCCTTGCCTCTCCCCTCCACCCCAGGGAGCGAATACCTCAGTTCCCAAACTCTCTGAGTCAGGAGGTCGCCCTGAGGACATCTGCCTGTTTGTCTAAGCCATGCCAGGCAAGCAACAGCTGCTGAGATGAGCCTTGGAGGCATCACTTCCTGTGGGCCTGAACCAGCCCAGGTGGACTTTTGGCCTCCTCCCCAACTTCTGCCACACTGCACAGGTGACCCTGGTAGAGGGAAGGTATTGGCTGCCCAGTCCCATTCCAGAGGCCTGGCCCAGGGCCCTGGAGATCCCTGCTAGCATCTTCTCCTGGGATGCAGAGTAGATTATCAGAGAGGAGACTCGCCATGGAGCAATTTGAAATTTTGAAGAGACAGTAGCCCTGGCTGTGTGTGTTTAGAGTGCTGTAGTCTCTGGAGCAATTTGCCACTGGCCTTCGGCAAATCTTTCGCCTTGATATGCCTTGGGTCTCAGTTCCCAATGTGTAAAGTGGGAAACCTTCTCTCTCGCCCCGCTTCCCAGGAAGAATCAATCTGTCTTCTGGAGCCAGAGCAAATGACATAATATAACCTGGGCATTTAAGTTGTAATATGGTCGGCTAATTATGTATCTGTAGGCTACCTGTGCCTTAAGGCAGGAAGCATTGTTTTGTTTTTCCTCGATGCCCCTTTATCCCTTACCCTCCATTATTCAGTGTCTTTGATGCTCAGACTGTGTTGGGGATGCTGGTGCACAGGGAACAAGTGCATTTCCCACACTTATTAAGATGACCATACTGTCCATCGACTCCCTCCCATGCCTGGGAATGCATCAAAATGAAGACAAATCCATGATCCCCACCCCATGCAGGACCAAAGAGCACTAATTGTAGATGCACCTCAACCCATCACTCTCCATCCCAAGTCTGTCTCCCATTATTGCTGAATTTTTGTTTTCTATTTTCTGACAACAATGGCCCTGTGTTCCGTTGACATGCAAGTCATGCGAAGCCCAGGAAGCGTAGCACCACTCTGAGCACAGAGGTCAAGGTCCTCTCCTGACTGAGGGAGTGAGGGCTAATGCTGGTCATTGGGAAAGAGGTGTGAACTGCAGGCCAGACCCTGGAGAAGTGTCCGGGGAGTTAAAGAAGAGGTGAGGAAATTCCTGAAAGCAGCATCTGCTTCCCCTGGAGTCCAGGAAGATTAAGGAAAGGCCTAGAATCCCTCAGAGGACACACGGAGCTCTCCTCAAGGACAACTCTTGGTGCTTATATCCCTGTGTGCTCATCTAGTGAGAAAGGGACACTGTGGGATGCAGGAACTAGTTATGCTCCGAATTAGGTCCCCCGGAATTCATATGTTGAAGCTCTATCCCAATGTGACCGTGTTGGGAAATAGGAACTTGTCGGAGGTAATTAAGGTTAAATGAGGTCATAAGGGTGCGGCCCTAATCCTGTAGGTCTTATGTCCTTGTGGTATCTTGCTATGGAAGCCAAGCTGAATGATCCTGTTAGCCTCTTTGTGGGCACTGCCTCTCATGCACCAGGGTGGGGCAGAAGTCCCAGTGCATGGGCTAAGGAGCTGGCTCCACTGCAGGAAGGATGAATAAGGAGCCCACGAGTGAAAGCATGACCCCATTCTCCCACTGAGCCTGGGGCATGTGCAGGGCTGGGGAGGGTTTTCATTCTCACTTAGGGATTCTGTCCTTCCCACCTTGTCAGAGGGGTCAGTAATCAGACCATCCAGTGTAAGGTAGACTGGCCTTGTGCGTTAGCTCAAGCACTGAAACTCCTGGGATCCATCAATACCACCTGTGTGTTTGTGTGTGTGTCTGTGTGTCTGTGCATGTGCTGGCTCTGAAGCCAAACACAAAGGGGACAGGATGGAACTGCAAGGCAGCCTGCCAGGTGTGTCATAAATTTCAACCTGTGGCCCATTAGGGCCATCTTGCAGAGAGCTGGAGGCAGAGCCAGGCTGTTTGCAGGGAAGGTTCATACCTGGGGCTTCAGTTGAATACAGATATATTTGCTAGGATTAGTATATCTGGGCTCTCTGTGGCCTGCAGCATCGTGGGGCATTGCCCCAGGTGTGGCCTGCCTGTCTTACTCCTCTGTACCTCTCTACAACACCATCAGCTTCCATCTTTCAAAACCCACCTCAGAGGCCCCCTGATCAATCATCTCAGATGAGGGTGAACTTCTCTTCAGAATTTTTATAACAGGTTGCACCAAACTCTTGGTGCATGTCCTAGACAGTACCCATGTGAATGGTAGGATATGTTTCCGTTCCCTGCTAAACCTACTGTTCCTGGTGGTGCAGAGTCACCAGCAGAAGCGTTCCTTGCCCTGTGCACTGAGGAGTGAATGTGTCCTGCTCTGTGGTGACTTTGCTCTCCCTCCTACAACATCCTCCTCTCCTAGTGCTGGCCCCTGCCCTGCTCCTTTGGCTTGCATCACGCAGGGAGGCCTGTCTCCATTGCTGCTTTCTCTAAAGCCTGGCTGAGACTTTGCCTGCCTCCCTTGGGCTCCCTGTGGGCCTCGCTCTCTGGGAAGCAAGGGGCAGAAGAAAAACCACAGTCTGACGTCACGTGGCTTTACCAGTGTGTGCGCTTCCTCAATCTTGGGCAGCGTCTCAGCTTTGGTAGGTTATTTAGTCACTTATTCCATTTGGGTCACTATAAAAGAATACCTTAACTGGGTGGCTTATAAACAACAGGAACTTCCTTCTCACCATTCTGGAGCCCTGGAAGGCCTAGGTCAAGATGCCTACAGATTCAGTCTGGTGAGAATCGTTTCCTGGATCATAGAGGCCATCTTCTTGCTGTGTCCTCATGTGGTAAGAGGGTTGAGGGCTCCCTAAGGTCCCTTTCAAAGGGCACTAATCCCATCCATGAGGGCTCCACCCTCATGACCTAATAAATTCCCAAATGTCCCACTGTCAAATGCCATCACCTTGGAGGTTAGGATTTCAGCATTTGAATTAGGGGGGACATGAACAACTTATAGCAGTCACTTTCCCATATTATCCAACAGTTTTAAAATCTGGACTAAATAACTCAGTTCCATTAAGCACCAAAGCTTTACATTTCACCAATATAAGGGCTTCCTGTTCCCAGCTTAGTCCTGACCCAGGGGAAGGGGCTGTGGAGAGCTGCTTCACTGATTTCCTCTCTCTCTCCTTCCCTACTGATTTTGCAGGCTGGCTCCACAGGTGGGAGCAAGGAAAGAGGGACAAACAGAAGTAAGATCCTTCTGGTCTGGTCAATTGTAATCTGGTCCTGAACCCTCAGAATGGGGCACCTGCAGAGACCAAATACTGGCTCAATTTCTTGGGATGCACTTTGGTGGATCTCCCAGGGTCCCCTGTACTTGTCAATCTCCCCCTGACAGCTTCTCACCCATTCCTCTCAACCTCTGCCTGCCATGGGCCACCTCCAACCTTTTTCTGCCAGGGTTACTTTGTTCCTGGCAGGAAGCTCTCCTGGCTGGAGACCTTGTCGAGACCAAATCAAACCTGCTGCCTTCTGCAGTTCTGTCTGGTTCACAGAAACTGCCTGTGTCCCTTTCTGTTTCTGGCAGAAGCAAACGTATGTTCCTACTATTGCCTTCTCTGCCTAAGGCTGTGTTTCTCCAGTTTCTCATCTTTAGAATTCTCCAGACAAGTGTCAGGCTTCAGCCCAGTGTTCCCTGTTCCAGGGAGTCACAGAAGCCTCTCTCAAGGGCTCCCTTCCTACTGTTGTTGGCGGTACTAGGTTTCAGAATTCTGTAGCTCAGCACACATCTGGCCAGAGTGGGGAAGTCACTCTCTTCCTGTGCTACACATACCCATTCTTGAAGCCCTTGCTCATCTTGCCAGGGCTAGGGGGATCCATCTCTCCAGCCTGTGGATCCAGGGGATCAGAGCAGGGTCACTGACAACCCTACCTCCAAGGGAATCGTCCCAGTCAATCTCATCACCAGTCCGTCTATGCCATAGAGAAAGTGGGCGGATGAAGGAATTGCTCTTAAAACCTTTGCTTGAGACTATCCTAAAAGGACTGAAAAATTGTGCAGCCCCCATAAGCATTTTTTAAGTTAATATCTAAAATTTTTCATCCCAATTTTAGTTACCAAGGAGGTGATACCAGCTGAATGGAATAGGATATACTGTAATATCTGTGGTTTAAGTATTTTATAGCAAAACTTTGAGGCTGCAGATTTGGGTCTTTCAATTTATGGAAAACATCCACCATATAACATAGTTATATGGTGAAACCAAACAGCTAAATCAGAATTTTTTGCTTAAAAAAAAAAGAGAGAAAAGAAAAAGAAAAAGAAAAATTCTGACTTCTCTTTTCAGTTTGAATGTATGCGCTCATCATGTGCAGGAGGCATCTACATTGGATCCTAAGATGGACCGGAGGCAAGCAGGAAAGGCTCAAGGTTTTGCAAGAAGCCTGTCTGATATTAAATATTCCTTTCTTGGGTTTTCACTGGACTCCTTCTTGGAATCCTGTATTTGGTCCCCTGAGGATTTTACATCTCAGGGAAATGAAACACAGCCACATCTAAGGGGGACAAAACCAGAAACTATCAGTGTTTGTTCAGAAAGAATGGTCTTAGGAAAGAATGCTTAAGGCAGAGTGACTGGAAAGCAGGTCCCCATGCATTCTTGGGGAATCTCCATGTGTCCCATGGGCACCTGGTTGGGAGCCTCCTGGGCTGATGGTTACTGTATTGCTTGTGGTCCTCCTCACTGAGTTCTGCATGGATGGTCTGACACCCCACGTTAGAATGTAGGAACATTAACACCCTCCACCCCAGCACTGAGGTCCCATCTGAGAAGGGAATGACAGGAAAGTCCCCTTTGAGTGTCCTGCCTGACTCATGAGGAGTTTGGCCCATGGTGAATGCCCAGTGAAGGCTGTGGACTAATGTCCCACATCAGTAGAGAGTCAGGCTTCACAGTCCTTGCAGCCACCAACCCTGCCTCCTGCCCCTCCCTGTGTGGGAAGGGGTGTGACGGGGAATTCTGGGCTGAGCAGCCATTTCCGTGTGGTCAGGGCTTTGGTGTGGGCGGCAGTGGGAGACACAGCTGGCCGGCAGGGGCTGGGGGATGCCTCTGGGGGATGAGGCCTGGGCCAGGGCAGAGTATGTCAGCCAAGTGGAATCCCCATGGCCCCATTTTCAAAGTCATTTGCAGGGCTGAGCTGTTTCTTTGTCTGTGCCTGAGGACCCCCCACTTGCGGCTGCAGCCTGGGAAAATGTGTGCAGTCAGGGCCACTGTGGCCTCTCGAAGCAGCCGAAGCGGAGCAGGCAGCTGTTCTGCATTGAGCCTCCAAGGAATCAGGCTGTCTGGCCCATCACCAACCTTATGCTAGAGTTGGCCTCTGCCTGGGTGGTGAGATGGAGGACACAAAGATGTACTTGATCCAAACTTCTCCCACACCAGCCTGTCATGGTGCCTGACCGCCCACCATCAGGGAGAGAAAGAGAGACAAAGAAAGAGAGAGAGGATCAGCCATCCTTCAGTGTCTCTCCTCCAGTATTCTTCAAATACTTGCTGTAGGACCCTGGATATACCCCCTAACCTCCCCACACCTCAATCCTCTCTCCATAAAATGGGGCTAGGATTCAGGTTTGAGTGGATAAAAAGAAATCAAGAATATGGAAGTCTCTCTGCTTGCAGCACATGGTCAGTGAAGTCTAATATCTGAAGTAGAGGCATCTGATACATCCTCCTTGACCCCCTGATGCCCGTGTGGCCCCTGCCCAGAGTGCCAATCCATAAGCTGCCCTGAGCTTGTCAGATTTGTGTGCTTCTTGGGGTTTTGGATGAAGAGAGGAGAGGAAAAGTGAGCTGAGTTGTGGGAATAGTGGACATTCTGAAACCAGCCATGAAACCCTGCGTCCCCCTGCCTGGTTTTAGCCCTCACACACGGTCACATGAGGAGATCATCATGCTTCAGGGGAGGGTCTGTTACAGAGGCAATTCCTGGGCTGTGCTCTGAGAGGCAGATTCAAGAGGACTGGGTTTGTGGGTCTGGGCAAGGAGGTGGTCAGGGCCACAGTAAAGCAGATTCCTGTCTTGAACTCCACCTCCATGGTGTTCTCTTCAGATGGAACCTTACAGAGGCTTGAGCAGGGGCTAATCAACCTACAGACTGTCCTCCAAAGACCACCTGGATGAGAGCATCTTGTTAGGGACCCATGCTTGAAGGGGGACCAGGGTTCTAGGACTTCAGATGGTGACAGGATTGGGTGGGGAAAATGTAGATGAAGTGCAGGTGTGGGGAGCAAGAGCTTCAAGCTCCAGTTAGGCCACCGTCCCAGGAATATCCAGGACAAGGTCTGAGCTTGACCTCAGTGCTGCATTTCTCCCCCACTGCTGCCCCAAGGCTGAGCTGACTCAAGGCTTTTGGCTGTGGGGGGATGGCTGCTCACTCCTTTCTATAGTGCTGCCCAGGCTCCACTTTGGGTCATGCAGAGCTCCTGATGGGGAGATAGTCACCGAGAAACTAGTTGTCACCAACGTATCTGCTTTGACTTCCCTGACTTAGGGGCAGCCTGAATGGCCCTGAGAATGAACATTAGCACTGATGGCCCCATTCCTCTTCCTCTTCCTCCTTTCCTCCAAGAGGCCTTCCCTAATTACTCTTTCCTTGTGCCTCAGTTTACCACTCTGCACATTCTGCCGTGAGTCATGGTTCTGTCTCCCTTAGGAATCCCAGCCTCCCTGTCCTGGGAGAGGATGGGGAAATCTGTCTGGTCCTGGAAGGTCAGATAATGATGCCACAGTTAATAGCTTGGCTTTGGGAGAGAAATAGATTAGAATTAATCTATTCTCAAGTGAAACTCTGGGAATATTATTTAACCTCACTGAGCCACAATGTCCCCATCTTTACAACTGGAAATAACGATAGTACTTACCTGTGCGTCTTGTTCTAGGATTTTTAAAGATAAAGAGATGATACCTATAAAGTACTAGAACTTCATAATTAAAATCTAGAACATACCTGGAGTTCAGTAAATGCTATATATTGTTATTATTAACAATTCACTCTATTCACATGCCTCCAACGTTGCATATCTGCAACCAAGTGCTGAGCCAAGTTCCGGGAACAGCAGGATGAGGGAGGGACCTCCCTACTATAGGATCACTTATGTGACAAGTGTTATGGAGATATGGCCAGAGACCCCAAAACCTGGGAAGGAGGAAGGTGTTTTTCCAAGGCTGAGCGGAGATACTGGACAGTGGTGGCTTCCTAAGAGGGGTGGTGGTGACAAGAGACAGTGACTCTGGACAGGGTGCACAGCTTCCAGTTAAGCTGACGAAGAGGAGGAAGGCATTCCAGGCTTAGGGGAGAACACAAAAGTGGAAGGGAGGTCCTGTCTCTCTAGGGGAGGGACGGGTGATCGTTCAGCAGAGAGAATTCTTCCCAGTTCTCTCCACTGCAACATGACAATCAGTCCCTCAGTTGTTGATTAAAAGGTGTGCATCGCACGCCTGTAATCCCAGCCACTTGGAAGGCTGAAGCAAGAGGATCTCAAGTTCAAAGCCAGCCTCAGTGAGGCCCTAAGCAACTTAGTGAGATCCTGTCTCAAAATAAGAAATAAAAATGGGCTGGGGACGTGGGTCAGTGGTTGAGTACCTCTGGGTTCAATCCCTAGGCACCTAGTCCTGGGAAGACTTGAGTACAGGACCCACCAAATCAGTGAGGAAAGACCACCACCACATGCTGGGAGCAAGGTTCTCAGCACCATGGCCACCTGTGGACAAGTAGACAAATAGAGGCCTTCTATGGATCTTAGAAGAATGGCAATGACCGGGACGTGTGGAAGCCCAGGTCACATGCGGGAAGCTGGGTTTTCTCCCGTTTGCACCTGCAGTCCTGTAAGCCGAGACGGACTACGGCCCCAGACATGTCAGGCAGCGGGAGGAGACGTGCCCTCACCATCCCAAAGAGTGTCTTATTATTAAAACTCATACATCACACACTGAAGCAAATACCCGGCGTGGGGGAATTGGAATCCTTCAGCGTGGACTAGATCCATCACCTTCTAAATCAGGTACATCAGCCCGTGAATCAAACGCATCACCTTTGGATTCGATGGACTCCCAGTCGGATTAGATGCATCACCTATTGAATCAAATGCAACTCTGATTGAATCAGAAACTGCACCTCGCCTAGTAAATCATCTAAATATTACCCACATTACAAGTTTGGAATGGCTGCCTCACCAATACGTTTTAACAGACGACATGTTAAAGCCGCTATAACATTTAAACAATTACCTGCAGAAACGAACTCAATACATCCGTCACTGCAGAAATCACCACCTAAATGTACGGCCTTTCCCTTTCCCTGTCTCCCTGACCAGACCAGCCTCCATCCCCCCTGGAGTCCTTTCTCCTTCCAAAACATGCTGAGGAGAGGCAGGCGGGAGGGGAGGGGGCCCCAGATCACAGCCCAGGAGAGGCTGGCGGGAAACGTCAGGCAGCAGACCAGATGTGGGCCCAGCCGGCAGCAGACGTATTTTGCTTAACCTACATAGTGCTTCGAAAACAGTGAATGTTTCAAAATTAGAAAATTCCCAGTAAAAACCTGGATTTTGGGCATTTGCCAACAAGATGAGATTTGGCAATATCAGGCCTGGTCTGCCAGCCCGCTATCAGCTAAGCCTCGTAATAGTAACTATTGCCAGCTGTGGTTTCATACATAGTTCTTTGTTATATCACTTAATGCTCACAACAACCTTAGTGCAGCATATAATAATAGCTTGTTATTATTTCCATTTGAGAAAACTGAAGACACAGAGAGGTCAAGCAACTTGCCCAAATCACACAGCTGGGCAATGGTAAGGACTGAAATGCAGCAATTGCTTGGGGTGATGTGAAACAGTGGCTGCCCATGTGCCCTTCACCTTGACTCCAGCCATCCTGACTTTGTCCTCTCCACATTGAGGCCTAATGTCGGGGGACTTTGTGAATGGGTTTCCATCCAGCTGATTTCCTCTGGAACATTATCTACTTGGCCTTTGTCAGCATTTTTGTTTGTGACCTAAGCTTCAGATGGCAGCATCAGGCATGTGCTTCCGGCCTTGCAGGAGGGAGTGATGCTCCACACTGCCTGCCTCTGGGCTATCCTGAGCATGATGCAGGGAGCCTCAGCTCCCTCTTCCACAAGGTTGGATCCTTTATCCATGAGAAGGTGGGGAAAATCCCACAACACTCAATCTTTATCCCTTGTATCTGGTTTTCAAATAGAGTGTTGTAACCCATTAGCTGGTTGTGAAATTTTAGTGGATTGAGGCCAGTATTAAAAAAAAAAAATTAGTAGATTTAAATGCAATAGAGACATCAGAGAACATTAGAGACAGTAAAGGTGAGTCCTGGGCACGAGACCTGCTTCATTCACATGTATCCAATTTAGGATCACGACTGCCTGGGAGCGACTGCCAGGGGAAGACGCTGTGTTCTCAAGGAGGCAGGAAACCTGAGCAGCAGCTGGGGCTGGAGGTGGGGAAGTTCAAGGAGAAAGTAGGTTTGAAATAAGCATAGGGCAGAGTGGGACAGCAGGGATTAGAGAATTGTGGGAGGACTGTCCACTCACAGTTACAGGTGACGACTTTAAAGTGGAACCAGTCGGGATGCCTGTAGAGGTGCAGGTGTGGAGCAGGTGGGGACTTGGACTTGGGCAGAGTTGGGTTTTGGCCAGCAAATCACCAGAGGTGGAGGAGGGCAAGAGAGGGACTCCGAGATCCAATCTGGGGAGGAAGTGAGGCCAGGAGGGGTGCAGATGGGGCAGTGTCAGGACCACAGATCAGAAGCCCCAGCCCATGCTTCAGTGGAAGTATTGTAGTGAGCTGAAAAGAGGCAGTGGCAGGAGAATAGGGAGCCCCAAGTTGGGGATGTGGAGGGCTAGACTTGGTGGAGACAGGCTCAGGGAGGTCACTATTGGTGTAAGTGGCTGAGGCTGGCGGAGAATAAGATTATGAGAAGAGGAGCAGAGGCCTGATGTTGGATTAGCCACATGGATGTTGACAGCATAAGAATCATGACAGAGGTGGTGGGACAGCCAGCCTAAGGTTGAAATCTTCATGGAATGAGGGAAAAACGACTGGGAGTCAATCTAGTGAGGTTCAGAGGGAACATGATTGGCAGATAGATGGTGGATGGGTGTTCTAGTCAGCTTTTTTGCTGCTGTGACTAAAAGATCTGACCATTGTAGAGGAGGAAGAGTTTATTTGGGGGCTCACAGTTTCAGCAGTCTCAGACCATGGACAGCAGGCTCCATTCCTCAGGGCTCAAGGTGAGGCTGAACATCATGGCTGAAGAGCATGGCAGTGGGAGGCAGCTCACATGATGATCAGAAAGAGAGAGAGAGAGAGAGAGAGAGAGAGAGAGAGAGAGAGAGAGAGACTTCACTCTCCAGATATAAATATATACTCCAAAGGCATGCCCCCAGGGACCCACCTCTTCCAGCCACACCCTACCCACCTTCGTTACCACTCAGTTAATCCCATCAGAGGATTAATTCACTGATTGAAGATTCTCACAACCTGAACATGATCATTTCTCCTAGAAACCTCCTTGCATTGTCTCAGACATGAGCTTTTTGGAGTTCAGACCTCATGTCTGAACCATAACAGTGGGATAGTTTGTGGTATGGATTGAATGTTTGAGCCCTCCAAAATGCATAGACTGACATTCATCCCCCAATGTCATGGTGTTGGGAGGTGATGAGATTACAGTGGTGGAACCCCCAGGAATGGGATTAGTGCCCTTATAGAAGAGACCCCAGAGAGATTCCTTGCCCTGTTCTACCAGGTGAGGACATAGCAG
The DNA here is from genome assembly GCA_020662805.1 of Glaucomys volans. NCBI lineage: Eukaryota > Metazoa > Chordata > Mammalia > Rodentia > Sciuridae > Glaucomys > Glaucomys volans. The sequence continues at coordinate 2,658 of JAJEJO010000154.1, read as the reverse complement.
CCCTCACCAGATACTGAATCTGCTATCACTTTGATCCAGAACTTCCTAGCCTTTAGAACTGTGAGAAATAAATTTCTGTTGTTAAAGCCACCGCAGCCTGTGCCATTTTTGTTATAGCAGTCTGCATGAGCTAAGACAGACTGATGACACATGACCCAAAGTTGGGTGTTCTTAAAGAGGAGACAGGGAGGATGGTCTAGCGGTAGCAATGAGGAAAAAAATAGGACCCCCAATTCACTTTGGTGCCCAGGGAAAAGAGTGTGTGGACAGCACTGTTGAGTGGGTGATGATGCACAGATGGGCACATGGACACAGACGGTTTCTGTATGAGCATGATGACGGGAAAGGGTTGGAGCAGTAATTGAGAACAAAGTGGGATTTGTTGTAGACAGGCCATGAGTTCCAGCGGTCTAGAATGGGAAGGGGAGGGAGATGGAATTAAATTAGGGGATGTGCATGGCTACGTGGAGAAGTCCAGAGTGCGGGTGGCCTGAGGGCCCTAGATTTAAGAAAGGGTCAAAGGACACAATGGGACTGAGCCTCCAAGGGGGTGTGCTTTCTATGTCCTGATCTCAGGTGCTACATACATCACTTGCACCACATTCTGGTCTGCATATTAGGCTCTTGTCTAAAGGAACCAATATCAAAGACTGGACATCTCTGTGGACATATTTGCATGCATCTGTAGTGAGGAGGACACTTTCATGGGCAGAAAGTCCACAGTGGGGTTCACAGTTTTGGAAAACTCACCATAAGGACACATGGAGAAGAGGCGTGATGTGGGAGTTTGGGGGATGCTGAGAGGGTGAGGAGGGGAGGCTGACCCTGAAGGTGTTCTTCTTATCCTCTCCCCTTCAGCTAACCCTCTCTCCTCATAGTGGGGCGGATCAGATAGGCCTCTGTGCCAGAGGTGATTGTTATCTACAAAATCGTACCGTCATAGGGCTGTATGGGCAGATGGAGGAGGTGCTCACTGTGAGGTTTTACAGTTGCATCCCACTCACTACAGTACCCTGAGTACGGGGCTCTATCAGTCCACATACAGTTTAAAAAATGAATGCTGTCATTACATTGCATGTCATATGATGATTTGGGTTTGTGTGCATGCATCGAGTGTTAATTTCTTAAAAGTAAAAGATAAAAAATTAATAATTTTTGAAACCTTGTTTCTGCTTTTCTTCTCTTCTCTTTTCTTTTCTTTTCTTTTCTTTTCCTCTCCTCTCCTCTCTTCTCTTCTTTTCTCTTTTCTTTCTTTTTTTTTTTTAATGTACCAGAAGCTCGAGAAAGAAAGTGGCCTGGCTGAGGCCCTTCCTTGGGCAGCACAGTGGTCAAGGCAGTCACCCCAGGCTCACTGAGTGTCCCTGCTCCACCTAACTAGACTGACTCCTTCTGTCAGGAGCCACCTGTGCTCCCACCCCCTCCTCCTCCAGCCGTTGGCCTGTAAGCAAGCCAAACAAAGCAAAGGTGACAGCTCGGCACCACGTGGTCTGGGCATGTTACTTGGCTCTGGAAAAGATAAGTAGAGATGACAGGTGGTTTTCAAAGGAGGATCTGGGAGAAGCCAGCCTCCACAGCATGCTGTGGCTCTGTGGGCACTGCCCTGCAGGTCCGAGGGGGCTTCAGCCACCCTCAATGCCAGTGTAAGTCCATAAATCAGGATGGGACCAGGGTGCAGCATCCAGGCCATAATCCCAGCCATGGGCATCTCCCGTCTGCCCAGGAAGCACTGGCTTCCTCTGGAGGAGGCTCTGCAAACTGGTGTGGTGAGTGCACCTGTGCTCAGGCTGCCCAGCTGGGCCTCTCCACAGTGGCCAGAAGAAGAAACTCACAGCAGGCAGACGCTGGCTGCTCCCCTGCCCTAGCTTTCCCCAGAGTTGACCAGGGCACTCCCTTGGGAAGTACACCCATGCCCAGGTCACACCTTTTTCTTGCTTACCATGAGTGTGTTTTGCATGAGTGGATCCTGCAAAGCTGGAGGACCCTGCAAAGGGGACTCCCATGGGAGGAGCAATGTCTGGATCGATGCTTTGCATGGAGAGGAGCAGGCTCAGCTTTAGACCTCCGACACCACCAGCTTAACTTCCCTGCCCCACTCACACCAACAGAACAGGAGTTGTACTTTTAGTTCTTAGGGTGACACAAGAAAAGTGACCCCAGAGCTGCTGTGTGTGAAAAGTGCACCTGCCCACTTGCAAAGGCAGCCCCGCCAAGATGAGGATACTCATTTTCCTATGGGGAGTTTAGGGCAGAGCAGCCCCTTGGAGATCAGCCAGAGACCCCAAGTATAAAAGTTTCTTTGGGCTTTAGGGACATCTCATTGTACTGTTTGTTTTGCATTCTTTTCCTCCTGCACTGTCTCAAACAATGGAAGTGGAATTGCTCTAATTCACAACCCTTTCAAACCAGCACTTTCCCACCCACTCCCACGTTGCCCTCAGTGTCTGCTATGGTTTAGATATGAGGTGTCCCCCAGAAACTCATGTGTAAGACAATGGAAGAACGTGTAGAGGTGAAATGATTGGGTTATGAGAGTTTTAACCTACTCAGTGCATTCATCCCCCGACAGGGATTAACTGGGTGGTGACTGTAGGCAGGTCAGGTGTGGCTGGAAGAAGTGGGTCATTGGAGATGTGCCTTTGGGGTTTATGCTTCGCCTGT